>LR738712.1:803009030-803034487 GCA_902687465.1 Secale cereale
GATGGCGGCGGCGGGGAGATAGGACGAGGGACGGGGAAGGGGACGAGGGACGGGGAAGGGGGCGGGAAGATAGGACGGGGGAGGGGGGCTAGGGTTTGGGCTGCGGGTGGGATCCTCTTTTTCTCTTTTTTCTGTAGAATAGATGGATGGATGGATGTAGGATGGAGAGATGGATGGATGGATGGATGGGCGCTATGTCATCAATCCATGGGAAGTGTTTTGATTGGTTGAGAAAGTGAGTGATTTAAAATAGAGTCCACGTACTAAAAATAGAGGGATTTTGTGAAGTAGCTATCAAAAATATTTTGCAAAAGGGCACCACACAAATATTCATTAGAGTTAGACCACATTTTATGTATAAGGACCAATTTGTATGCATTTCTGATCTTTCAAGCACTTTTAATCATTTTTCGAGTGCCCAAAATGAGCTTTTTTGTGAAGGACCTACCATATATTTGTTGCAAAATTGGACCACACCATTTTTAGAAAACATTAGCCCATATTTAATGCACGATTGACAAACTGGTTGTGTGTCAAAAGTTTTGATCCACCTCTCGTGAAAAGACAAATTTCAGCCGATTCAGTTGGAAGTGGGTCAAATTTGAATAGTAGCTGCCTTATAGTTTGCTCTTTATTTTTTCAAAAAATCATTTCTAGGTACATGAGTATCTATTTAATCAGAGAAACACCAAAAAAATACCAAGATTCAACCACTAGCTAGGAACGGTCATTTCCGTCGTTTTGACCGCATTTTGAAACGGGCATAAAAAATTCAAAAAAATCAAAAAGTTGGAAAACCTTCGCATTGTGTCATTATATATGACCAAGTTACCAGGAAAAATAACAAACTTATAATATGGTAATTATTTTTAAAAAGTGTTCTCAGAAACGAGCTATCAAGCGTGAAGATTCATGGCTTTCAAGTCAAATGATCAATCTTATGGCCGCATTCATGGCATAGTTTGTTCAAATGATCTCATATTGTGCACAAAGGTGCATATTGGAAAGGCAAACAATGTTGCCTAAGGAAGTTTTCATTTTCTTTGGACGAAATATTCATTTTCCATTTTTCGAGTGCCCAAAAGGAGGTTTTTTTGTGAAGGACCTCCCAAATAATTGTTGCAAAATTGGACCAAATCATTTTTATAAAATAATAGGTCATATTTAATGCACAATTGACTAAATGGTTGGGTGTAAAAAGTTCTGATCCACCTCTCGTGAAAAAGACAAATATCGGCCGATTCAGTTGGAAGTGGGTCAAATTTGAACTGTAGCTGCCTTGTAGTTTGCTCTTTGTTTTTTACAAAAATCATTTCTAGGTACATAAGTATCTATTTAATCAGAGAAACACCAAAAAAAATCCAAGATTCAACTACTAGCTAAGAACGGTCATTCCCGCCGTTTTGACCGCATTTTGAAACGGGCATAAAAAATTCAAAAAAAATCAAAAAGTTGGAAAACATTCGCATTGTGTCATTATATATGACCAAGTTACCAGGAAAAATAATAAACTTGTAATACGGCAATTCTTTTAAAAAAGTCTTCTCAGAAATGAGCTATCATGCGTGAAGATTCATGGCTTTCAAGCCAAATGATCAATCCTATGGCCACATTCATAGCATAGTTTGTTCAAATGATCTCATATTGTGCACAAGGGTGCATCTTGGAATGGCAAATAATATTGCTTAAGGAAGTTTTCATTTTCTTTGGACGAAAAAATCATTTTCCATTTTTCGAGTGCCTAAAAGGAGGTTTTTTTGTGAAGGACCCCCCAAATAATTGTTGCAAAATTTGACCAAATCAATTTTCTAAAATACTAGGACATATTTAATGCACAGTTGACAAAATGGTTGGGTGTAAAAAGTTTTGATCCACCTCTCGTGAAAAAGACAAATTTCCGCCGATTCAGCTGGAAGCGGGTTAAATTTGAACTACGGCTGCCTCATAGTTTGTCATTTATTTTTTCCAAAAATCATTTCTAGGTACATAAGTACCTATTTAATCATAAATACATGGTTTTGTGGCGATACGTCGAGGTTTGGGCGGTGGTCGAGGGCCCCAACTCTAGAGCGCGTAAACTCGCATGCCAGTCGCATGGTCACCACGTGACTATGGCGTTGCCATGTGTTCTGGGCGGCCTAGGCATGTCTAGTGGGTTGGCCACTCCCCAGGTAGGTGCTAGGAAGAAAATTACAACATAAGATTCTCACGAGGAGACCGATCGATGCTCAAACATGAATTAGCAGCCAAGTGTTTGATTAGCGGTACAGGAAATGCACATGGCTAATGGGCGTGAGATTTGGTTGAGGATGATCAGTTACTAAGAAGACCGTCTTGACAAATTTTCAGCTCAAAAGGAGGAGTCTAGGTGGTACTTGCTTTGCAAAGTACCACACTGGACATAAATACGAATGTTGAAGATGGGCTCAAAATAATGAATGGATTGAGCTGGCATTTGGTGGAGGATAGTTATTTGGGCATAGGAAAGCACTGTAGAAAATGGATACCATTTGGACATGCCAAAGTGGTACTTCCTTCACAAAGTCTTTTTTTGAACATAATAGGAAAATGAATATTTTTGAACTAGGCAAGGAAGGTTTTTTACATATTTGACGAAGATATGACCCAAAGAATTTATGAGATTTTTTGGGGAATTTTGGGTATGACAGAAATATAGGTTGCTTCACAACCTAGGGCAAAAACTGCCACATGGACATGACACATAGGCAAAACTGATGAGGTGGCGCCTAGTCGTAGCAACCCACCACAATTTACAAGGTTATGACCATCTATATTGGTCATGATCAGCTAGAAATAAGGCAGTGAACCAGTGCTATCTGCTTTATGACCATTTCGTATAAGGAAATTATGACCTTTATGACCAAAATGGTCGTTATAGTTTAGGGTTTGGAGCCCCCCGAATAGCTTTTGACCAATTGGTCTGAAATGGTCATAGATCTATGACCAATCCTTCCAGGGTCACTAACAAAAGGTCATAAGTTGACATATTTCTTGTAGTGGAAGTCTCCAATAAGTTCTATATCTGCAAGATGGAGGAGAATAGTTCTACCAGTGAACACTTGCTCAGAATGTCTGGGTACTACAATCATATGACTCAACTTGGTTGCAAATTTGACGAAGATAGTGTTATTGATAGAGTTCTTCAATCACTGCCACCAAGCTATAAAGTCTTCGTGATGAACTATAATATGCAAGGGATGCAGAAGACAATTCCCGAGCTCTTCGCTATGCTCAAAGCCGCGGAGGTAGACATCAAAAAAGGAGCATCAAGTGTTGATGGTTAACAAGACCACTAGTTTCAAGAAAAAAGGCAAGGGAAAGAAGGGGAACTTCAAGAAGAATAGCAAAAGAGTTGCTACTCCCATGAAGAAACCCAAGTCTGGAGCCAAGCCTGAAACTGAGTGCTTCTACTGCAAAGGGACTGGACACTGGAAGCGGAACTGCCCCAAGTATTTGGCAGATAAGAAGGATGGCAAAGTGAACAAAGGTATATTTGATATACATGTTATTGATGTGTACCTTACTAATGCTCGTAGTAGCACCTGGGTATTTGATACTGGTTTTGTTGCTAATATTTGTAACACGAAACAGGTGCTACGGATTAAACGAAGATTAGCTAAGGACGAGGTGACGATGCGCGTGGGAAATGGTTCCAAAGTCGATGTGATCGCCGTCGGCACGCTACCTCTACATCTAACATCAGGATTAGTTTTAGACCTGAATAATTGTTATTTGGTGCCAGCGTTGAGCATGAACATTATATCTGGATCTTGTTTGTTGCGAGACGGTTATTCATTTAAATCAGAGAATGATGGTTGTTCTATTTATATGAGTAATATCTTTTATGGTCATGCAGCCTTCAAGAGTGGTCTATTCTTGTTAGATCTCAATCGTAGTGATACACATATTCATAATATTGAAGCCAAAAGATGCAAGGTTGATAATGATAGTGCAACTTATTTGTGGCACTGCCGTTTAGGTCATATTGGTGTAAAGCGCATGAAGAAACTCCATACAGATGGACTTTTGGAATCATTTGATTATGAATCACTTGGTGCTTGCGAACCATGTCTCATGGGCAAGATGACTAAAACTCCGTTCTCCGGAACAATGGAGCGAGCAACTGATTTGTTGGAAATCATACATACTGATGTATGTGGACTGATGAGTGTTGAGGCTCGCGGAGGGTATCATTATTTTCTGACCTTTACTGATGATTTGAGCAGATATGGGTATATCTACTTGATGAAGCACAAGTCTGAAACTTTTGAAAAGTTCAAAGAATTTCAAAGTGAAGTAGAGAATCATCGTAACAAGCAAATAAAGTTTCTACGATCTGATCGTGGAGGAAAATATTTGAGTTACGAGTTTGGTCTTCATTTGAAACAATGTGGAATAGTTTCTCAACTCGCGCCACCCGGAACACCACAGCGTAATGGTGTGTCTGAATGTCATAACCGTACTTTATTGGATATGGTGCGATCTATGATGTCTCTTACCGATTTACCACTATCGTTTTGGGGTTATGCTTTCGAGACAGCTGCATTCACGTTAAATAGGGCACCATCTAAATCCGTTGAGAAGACACCTTTTGAACTATGGTTTGGCAAGAAACCAAAATTGTCGTTTCTTAAAGTTTGGGGCTGCGATGCTTATGTGAAAAAGCTTCAACGTGATAAGCTCAAACCCAAGTCGGAGAAATGTGTCTTCATAGGATACCCAAAGGAAACTGTTGGGTACACCTTCTATCACAAATCCGAAGGCAAGATATTCATTGCTAAGAATGGATCCTTTCTAGAGAAGGAGTTTCTCTCGAAAGAAGTGAGTGGGAGGAAAGCAGAACTTGATGAGGTAATTGTACCTTCTCCCGAATTGGAAAGTAGTACATCACAGAAACTAGTTCGAGTGATTCCTACACCAATCAGCGAGGAAGCTAATGATGATGATCATGAAACTTCAGATCAAGTTACTACTGAACCTCATAGGTCAACCAGAGTACGTTCTGCACCAGAGTGGTACACTAACCCGGTTCTGGAAATCATGTTACTAGACCATGATGAACCTACGAACTATGAGGAAGCGACGATGAGCCCAGATTCCACAAAATGGCTTGAAGCCATGAAATCTGAGATGGGATCCATGTATGAGAACAAAGTATGGACTTTGGTTGACTTGCCCGATGATCGGCAAGCCATTGAAAATAAATGGATCTTCAAGAGGAAGACAGACGCCGATGGTAATGTTACTGTCTACAAAGCTCGACTTGTTGCGAAAGGTTTTCGACAATTTCAAGGAGTTGACTACGATGAGACTTTCTCACCCGTAGCGATGCTTAAGTCTGTCCGAATCATGTTCGCAATTGCCGCATTTTATGATTATGAAATCTGGCAAATGGATGTCAAAACTACATTCCTTATTGGATACCTCAAAGAGGAGTTGTATATGATGCAACCAGAAGGTTTTGTCGATCCTAAAGGTGATAACAAAGTGTGCAAGCTCCAACGATCCATCTATGGACTAGTGCAAGCATCTTGGAGTTGGAATATACGCTTGGATGAGGTGACCAAAGCATATGGTTTTATACAGACTTCTGGAGAAGCCTGTATTTACAAGAAAGTGTGTGGGAGCTCTGTAGCATTTCTGATACTATATGTGGATGACATATTATTGATTGGAAATGATATAGAATTCCTGGATGGCATAGAAGGATACTTGAATAAGAATTTTTCAATGAAAGACCTCGGTGAAGCAGCTTATATATTAGGCATCAAGATCTATAGAGATGGATCAAGACGCTTAATTGGACTTTCACAAAGCACATACCTTGATAAAGTTTTGAAGAAGTTCAATGGATCAGTCAAAGAAAGGGTTCTTGCCTGTGTTACAAGGTGTGAAGTTGAGTAAGACTCAATGCCCGACCACTGCAGAAGATAGAGAGAAAATGAAAGGGATTCCCTATGCCTCGGCCATAGGATCTATCATGTATGCAATGCTGTGTACCAGACCTGATGTGTGCCTTGCTATAAGTTTAGCAGGGATGTACCAAAGTAATCCAAGAGTGGATCACTGGACAGCGGTCAAGAACATCCTGAAGTACCTGAAAAGGACAAATGATATGTTTCTCATTTATGGAGGGGACAAAGAGCTTGTCGTAAACCGTTACGTCGATTCCAGCTTTCACACTAATCCGGATGACTCTAAGTCACAAACCATATATGTATTTTTATTGAACGATGGAGCTGTCAGTTGGTGCGGTTCCAAGCAGAGCGTCGTGGCGGGATCTACGTGTGAAGCATTGTGCATAGCTGCTTTGGAAGCAGCAAATGAAGGAGTTCATATCTGATCTAGGTGTAATACCTAGAGCATCGGTGAAAGTGCAACTAATCCCCGGGTGGTTTTGGCAATTAATAACAACATATATATCATTGAACTAATAGTTATTTGAGAATCATTTCAGAGAAGTTCAGTGATATGGGTATGGCAATGACTGAAGAAGTGGACCCCTCAAAATGCTAAGGCAAGCATTGGCAAAAGCTCAAGACTCCATTTTTGGTTTAGTGATCCAAGATCACATTGAGTCCATAGGAAAAGCCAATACTATTAAAAGGGGATGAGGTTATGTTGATGATCCTGTTGCTCAAGTGCTTAGTGATATATCTCCTTCAACTATCAGCAACTTTCACTACAACACATACTCATAAGTAATCTCGGTCCCACCGATTTTCCAAACTCAGTCACACCGAGATGAACCACCTCAGCCATAAGCCAAACCCTAGAAAAATCGGATATTCCGAGTTTGCAATCGGTTTCACCGAAACATGGGCTGCCAAGCTTCTGTAACCTTCTGTCATCAAATCGGTCTAACCGAGATGATGAAGTCGGTCTCACCGAAACTGGCAAGTTCCTGTCTTTGCTCAAATCGGACTAACCGAGATGGTATTTTCGGTCCCACCGAAAACCCCAACGTTCACATTATTTGAACTTTCGGTCTCACCGAGTTGTCCACTTCGGTCCCACCGAGATTGCTCAAATGTGTGTGTAACGGTTGGATTTTGTGTGGAGGCTATATATACCCCTCCACCCCCTCTTCATTCGTGGAGAGAGCCATCAGAAAGAACTACCACTCCTACCTTACACTTTCTGAGAAGAGAACTACCTATCCTTGTGTTGAGATCAAGTTGCTCCACTCCCACCATATGAAACTTGATCTCTAGCCTTCCCAAGTTGCTTTCCACTCAATCCTTTCTTCCACCACAGCCAAATCAGTGAGGAGAGTTGAGTGTTGGGGAGATTATCATTTGAAGCACAAGAGCAAGGAGTTCATCATTATCTACAACATCTATTACCTTTTGGAGGGTGGTGCCTCCTAGATTGGTTAGGTGTCGCTTGGGAGCCTCCGTCATTGAGATGTGGAGTTGAACCAAGAAGTTTGTAAGGGCAAGGAGATCGCCTACTTCGTGAAGATCTACCCCGAGTAAGGCTAGCCCTCCGTGGGCGTAGGCCATGATGGAATAGACAAGGTTGCTTCTTCGTGGACCCTTCGTGGGTGGAGCCCTCCGTGGACTCGCGCAGCCGTTACCCTCCGTGGGTTGAAGTCTCCATCAACGTGGATGTACGATAGCACCACCTATCGGAACCACGGGAAAAATCACCGCGTCTCCAAATTGCGATTGCTCTTCTCCACCTCTCTTTACTACATGTGCAATTTACTTTCCGCTGCCTATACTCTAGAATTGCATGTGTAGGGTGATGCTTAACTTGATCATAATTGTGAATCTGCCAAAAACTGTTCTTGATCAAAAGGCAGAATTTTTATATTTACAAGTAGTCTAATCACCCCCCCTCTAGACATACTTTCGATCCTACAAGTGGTATCAGAGCTTTGGTCTCCATTGTATTGGTTTCCATTGCATTGGACTCCATAAGCTTGGTTTCACAACCTAGGAGAGTATGGCGTCTAGTGAGGGTAATTATCGTAGAGGTCCTTACTTTGATGGTACAAATTTTGCTAGTTGGAAGCATAAAATGAAAATGCATATTCTTGGTCATAACCCAGCCGCATGGGGCATTATTTGTGTTGGTATGCAAGGTGAATCCTTCAAGGAAGGAAAAGTTCCGGATCGCGAAGCTACACCGGAAGAGTTGCGGATGTTGCAAAACAATGCTCAAGCTTGTGACATTCTCTTCAATGCTTTGTGTCCCGAGGAGTTCAACAAAATCAGCCGTCTTGAGAATGCTAAAGAGATTTGGGATACTTTGGTTGAAATGCACGAAGGTACCGAGTCTGTGAAGGAATCAAAGCTAGATATTCTTCAAGGTCAACTTGACAAGTTCAAGATGAAGGATGGTGAAGGTGTCGCTGAAATGTACTCTAGGCTTGCTCTCATCACAAATGAGATTGCCGGCTTAGGAAGCGAAGAAATGACCGATCGATTCATCATCAAGAAGATTCTAACAGCTTTGGATGGAAAGTATGACACCGTGTGCACTTTGATCCAAATGATGCCAAACTACAAGACTCTCAAGCCAACTGAAGTCATTGGAAGAATTGTTGCTCATGAGATGACACTTAAGGATAAGGAAGAGCTTCACAACAAGTCAAGTGGTGCTTACAAAGCTACAAGTGATGCTCCCACAACCTCAAGTGACAAGTTAGTTTCCAATGAAGAGATAAGCCTAATGGTTAGGAACTTCAACAAATTCTACAAGTATAGAGGCAAAGAGAGAAGCTCAAAGCCTAGATCATATGATGAAAAGAGATCTTCTAGTCATGATCGAAACTGCTACAATTGTGGAAGACCCGGACACTTCTCAAATGAGTGTACGGCTCCCCACAAGAGAAGAGAAGAATCTCCAAGAAGAAGATCAAGAGATGAGTCACCTCGGAAAGAGAGAAGGAGTAGAGATGATTGTTATGAACGAAGACCCTCTCGGAGAAGCAAGGATTCGGAGAGGAAAGACAAGTCATCAAGGAGCTACACAAGAAGAAGACATCAAGCTCATGTAGGTGAATGGGTCTCCGGTTCCGACTCTGACAATCAATCCGATGGAAGCTATCACTCCGACTCCGACTATAGTCAAGATGAAGGTGTTGCCGGTCTTGCTCTCGTATCCTCCAACTCCAACTCCTACGACTTATTTGATTCACCAAATGAGGGAATTGGAAGATGCTTCATGGCTAAAGGCCCCAAGGTAACAGACCCTGAATTCATTGACTTCGATAGTGATGAGGATGACTTGCTTGGTGAAGATGAGCTCTTGCATGATAAATCTAGTGAGCCTAGTAACGATGAAAATGCTAGTAGTCTTTATAGTCGAGAAGAGTCGAATGACAATGCTATGAAGGAGATTGAGCGTCTAACTAAAGAACTAAACATTCTTAAGTTAGCTCATGAAACAACTCAAGAAGATCATAGAGAGCTCCTAAGATCTCATGAGAAGCTACGCTTCGAGAAGCTCACTCTAGAGCAAGAACATGAGTTTCTAAAAGCGATCAATGACGATCTTCGAAAGAAGAGTTCTTCATATCTTGCCAAACGACTTCTCTTGTCTAATTTCTTGCCACCTATTAAGACTAAGCATGACAAGCATAAGAAAAATTCTTCCTCTAGTAGTAACAATAACCATGTTAAATCCAATGTTGTTGCTTCTAGTAGTTCTCTTGATTCCACTAACAATGTTTCAAGCCAAGTTACACTTGAGCAAGAGAATAGCTTATTGAAGGGAATCATAGAGAAAGGTGTCTACAAGAGTCTTGCCGGAAGCAAGAACTTTGAGGAAATTGTTCGCAAGCAAGGAAGGCACCGGAAGAATCAAGGAATTGGTTTTGAGCGAAAGTTCAACGCTGAAGGTGTTGAGTGGGAAGAAGGTCAATACCCTACTCCACAGTTTGTTTCTCAAAAGGAGAAGTATGATCCTACTTCTTCCAATGTGGAACAAGCTCAAGATGACTTTCCACCACAAGACCACAAGCTAAAAGCCAAGGACAAGCTTCAAGAGGATATTGATGCATTCATTGAAGCACCTCAAGCCATGGTCAAGTGGGTTCCCAAGGAAACATCAAGTTCTACTTCGTCAAGCTCAACTACAACCCCAAGGATTCCCATCAAGATGATGTGGATCCCGAAGAAGAAGAACTAGAAGGTTCTTGAGGGTGACTCCGCCAACATACTTCACTCACATTCATTTTGGCAAGAACTTGTGCAATCAACTTCCACATCATGCACTAGTTCATGGAGTCACAAACCCTCTTGTTGGTAAGTCAAGGGACAAGGTAATCATTGCTTTCATGGACATCATCTATTGTGAATTTCAATCTATGTCCATGGATATCTTTGTTTGTTCCTTGTGGGACTAACCCATGTAGGTATTGAAAGTGCCCTAATCCAAAGGATAGCTCCCAACTCTTGATGATCTCCATCAACATTGAGCATCCACATCTTCAACATCTACATGAAGTCTTCTACGACAACCCAAGGTTAGTTTGACCCTTTAAAAGGGGTTCTCACATCTAGGGGGAGCTTTACTCTAAAAATTGAACTAAAGCATCTTCAAATGATGTGAACACATCAATGCTTTATGTAAAAGTGGTAACCCCACTTGTGCTTAAACGATGAGTATGACCTATGATCAAATGTTCTCATTTGGCTCCTAAGTCAATATACTCATATAAACATGACCTAGTCATCGACAAATTGTGTGTTAGTAGCTAGAGTTTTGGTTGTGCATGTTTGACACATATTTCATTTGCTATCTTATTGTGTGAGCATGCTGGATGCATAATTTTATCCATTCAAGGACATCCATTTGTTGTTTTGGTTGTTTTGATTTTTCTGACCAAATGGATGGACAAGAATGCCTAAGTACCTCCCCTAGCTATCTATGCTTTCTTGTCTCAAATTCTATTCATGCTTATATCACAAACTTTGAACAAGTCATTTTCGGACCCTCCGAGTGAGCAGCACTCGGAGCCACCGATCCGTCTAAGGCTGACTTCCAAAACCTTCTAAGTGATTTCGGTCAGACCAACTCATTCAAACTCGGTCAAACCGAAAGCACTTAGACTGATCTAGGTTTCATCTCGGTGAAACCGAGTTCTAAATCTCGGCGTGACCGAAATGCGTAACTGCCTAGCAGTTATCCATCTCGGTGCCACCGAGTTTTTCAACTCGGTCCCACCGACAACAAAGGGATATATATACTGAGGGCAGCGCGCGTTGATTACTCCTTCAAACGTTTTCGCCCCACATTCCCTGCTGCCGTCGCCTTGATCTCCGGATCGTCACCGTCGTCGCCTGTGCGCCCTCGCCGCAGGTCTCCATCGCCGTCAACGGATTTCTCCTCTGCGCCGTTGCCGCCGTAGAAAGACTCCACCAAGTTAGGGTGTGTCTTGATCCCACTCGTGCTCCCATCTCCGATTCATTGCACGTTTGGTTTGCCCAATATCTGGCCACGTTTGAAATCTTCCTTTACACCAGATTGGTTCGTTAGAACTAGATTCGAGTAAAAATTTTAGGGTTAGGTTTCCTCAGAACACATCTCGGTAAAACCGATTTTAAAATTTCGGTGTGACCGATTTGGCCTCTGGCCATTGCACTGCACCCTTCGGTCCAACCGAGTTGTGCAAATCGGTGTGACCGAAATGCAGTTTTAGTGAAACCCTAGTGTTATCGGCAGGACCGAAACCCACTTCGGTCTAACCGAAAGTGGTGTGGTACGCTTCTGTTAAACATTTCGGATTCACCGATACTAAAACTCGGTTTGACCGAAATGTCTTCTGTGAAAACTTAAAACTAAAATTTGAACTCATTCTTTTTTGCAAAAACTTCTGCAGTTTGTGATAACTCTTCTTCTCTGCCTATACCTTATCTATTCACAGGTTGTCAGCCATGTCAGATGCCAGTGACAGTCAGAACAGGTCAGAGTCACCTATTGCAGACATTCCTGAGGCAGACACTAGTCCTAAGGCTAGTAGCCCTTTTGATGATGGTGAGAGGAGTACACCTAGTGGCTTGCCTCCTGCAGCCACCAGAGCCAGAAAGGAGAAGAATTCTGATGATGAGGATTCTGATTTCATTGTTGAGGAAGAGGTGACCTCCAAGCCTAAGAGAAAGGTTGTTGCCAAAGAGCAACAAGGTCAGCAGTCAAAGAAGGGCACCAGCAAAGTCAAGCAATCAGCTGTTGCCAAGAAGCTAAATTTGGGAGAGCCAGCTGCAAGCAAAGTGAAGAAAACCTCCAAGAGAAAGAGGGTAGTGTATACTGATTCTCATGCAGATGAAGCAGTCGAGGATGAAGAAGAAGAAGCACCCCAGCCTGCTCCTCAGAAGCAGAAGCTCATGGGTGATGCCATTAAGGCCGGAGCCACTTCAAAGCCCAAGAAATCTGCTCAAGCTAAGGCAGCTCCAAAGCCTGCTGCCAAGCCCAAGAGGACTACCAGAAACATTCCAGCATCTGAGAAGAACAAGGGTGATGTGCCACCAGCTGAGTCTGATGAGGAAGAACAAGTGTTGCTGAAACTCCATCCAAAACTGCCACTTCACAATGATGCTCATCCTCAAGCCGAGGATATGAAGGCAAGGAAAGATAGAGGTCTCAGGCTATGGAGACAAACTGACCCATATGCCGTGAGGAGAAGAACTGCTGTAGATCCCAGATTTCACACCAGAGAGCAGCAGGACTTCTATGAGACTGTGCTGATGGACAAGAAGCCAATAGTTGCAGACACCAGATATGTTGACTGGGAATACATTGACAGCGAAGAGCACATAGACTTCTTTCCACATGTGCATGAAAGCTTCACTGCATGTGGAGTTGCAGAGTTTGTAGGTCAGAAGTTGACCGATTGGAACGATGAGATGATTATGCAATTCTATGCCACATCTCACTTCTATCCTGATGGGAAGATCACCTGGATGACTGAAGGTCAAAGGTTCTCTTCTTCCGTTGAAGAATGGGCAGAAATTCTGAATGCTCCAGTGCAACGAGAAGATGATATTGATGTCTATGGGATTCCAAAGAAGAATCATGATTCCATGAAGAACATGTACAAGGAGATCCCCGCAGCAGATTTGGAAGTATGGAAGCTCGGCTCAGTCTACTATCTCTAGGCAGGTTTACCTACCACTAACACTATTCTGAGGCATACCTTGATGCCCAAGTCTGGAGATCATCGCATGATCAGAGGGTATTCTATCAACATGCTGCATATACTTGATGAGAAGGCACCTTTCAAGGTGATGGACTTAATGGTAGAGACCATTAAGAGGACTGCAGCTGACCAGAAAAGGTCATGTGGATTTGCCCCACAGATTCAGATGCTTATCAATGCCAAGTTTGGCACGGGCAAATTCTTGTTGGATAGGAAACACTTACCCCTGCAGCCAGAGCATGAAGACAATGTTGTTGTGATGGACGAGGAGGATCCAACATCTGTTGAAGGTCAAGCCAAGATAGAAGCTGCTAGGAAAGCCAAAGCTGACAAAGAAGCAGCAGCAGCAGCTAAACCAAAGAGTTTCGGAGAACAGATTCTTGAGGCTACTCAAAGGATTGAACAACGCCTGGCCAGCATTGAACAGTCTCAGGAGAGCCTAGAGAGGATTGTTGACGAGAAGATCCACGCTCTGGACGTGAAGCTGACTGAAATTCAGGTGACCGTCAACAAGCTTGAGGCAGACATGGAGGAAGCAAAGCAGGACAAAGCAGAGCTTATGCAGGATGACTTAGTCCAGGATTCTCAGCGACAGACTGCTCCAGTTCCCAGAGGATCCCGATCAGCTGCTATTCCAGTGACTGACACCAGGACTACCGCTTCAGCACCTCCCACAGCTCCAGCAGTCACTCCAGCTACAGCTCCAGTATCCACTCCTCCAGCACAGACATCAGCTGAAGTCTTCGCCGATGCCGTCATATCTACTCCGACATCAACCCAGACGGGAGCCACCAGCAGAGTCCCCAGTGACGTTTAGCTCTATGCTTTTTCGAACTTTTTGGTAACTTGTTGCCAAAGGGGGAGAAATTGTATAGATCTTAGGGCTTCGAGAGAGAGAGTGTTGTTATCTTTGCGCTTTTGCTCTTTCGTTCTTTTGCGGTCTCTTTGAGATACTTTTGGTTTTCGAAACTTTCAGTGTGCTTGATACTACGTTTGATGCTACCTTAATGAGTGCTTGGTCATACTATGCTTTAATGTGTGCTTAATGCTTATCATATGCTATTCCTATCTTGTATGATCATTTACTCATGTCTTGGTGATTGGGTGCATGTTATTCATTCTTATCATTTTGTGCGCTCCACCAAGATGTATGTGACATGGAAGAGTGACCCATGATCCTAATCGATTGTGCATTTGCATTCAAACGCAAATCTTAAATAATGCACAAATTTAGGGGGAGCTCTTGCTTATCACATACTTCTCAAAGCAACGATATTATTCATTGATTATATCCTTTGTCGAAGCTTTGATCTATATGTTGTCATCAATTACCAAAAAGGGGGAGATTGAAAGTGCAACTAATCCCCGGGTGGTTTTGGCAATTAATAACAACATATATATCATTGAACTAATAGTTATTTGAGAATCATTTCAGAGAAGTTCAGTGATATGGGTATGGCAATGACTGAAGAAGTGGACCCCTCAAAATGCTAAGGCAAGCATTGGCAAAAGCTCAAGACTCCATTTTTGGTTTAGTGATCCAAGATCACATTGAGTCCATAGGAAAAGCCAATACTATTAAAAGGGGATGAGGTTATGTTGATGATCTGGTTGCTCAAGTGCTTAGTGATATATCTCCTTCAACTATCAGCAACTTTCACTACAACACATACTCATAAGTAATCTCGGTCCCACTGATTTTCCAAACTCAGTCACACCGAGATGAACCACCTCAGCCATAAGCCAAACCCTAGAAAAATCGGATATTCCGAGTTTGCAATCGGTTTCACCGAAACATGGGCTGCCAAGCTTCTGTAACCTTCTGTCATCAAATCGGTCTAACCGAGATGATGAAGTCGGTCTCACCGAAACTGGCAAGTTCCTGTCTTTGCTCAAATCGGACTAACCGAGATGGTATTTTCGGTCCCACCGAAAACCCCAACGTTCACATTATTTGAACTTTCGGTCTCACCGAGTTGTACACTTCGGTCCCACCGAGATTGCTCAAATGTGTGTGTAACGGTTGGATTTTGTGTGGAGGCTATATATACCCCTCCACCCCCTCTTCATTCGTGGAGAGAGCCATCAGAAAGAACTACCACTCCTACCTTACACTTTCTGAGAAGAGAACTACCTATCCTTGTGTTGAGATCAAGTTGCTCCACTCCCACCATATGAAACTTGATCTCTAGCCTTCCCAAGTTGCTTTCCACTCAATCCTTTCTTCCACCACAGCCAAATCAGTGAGGAGAGTTGAGTGTTGGGGAGATTATCATTTGAAGCACAAGAGCAAGGAGTTCATCATTATCTACAACATCTATTACCTTTTGGAGGGTGGTGCCTCCAAGATTGGTTAGGTGTCACTTGGGAGCCTCCGTCATTGAGATGTGGAGTTGAACCAAGAAGTTTGTAAGGGCAAGGAGATCGCCTACTTCGTGAAGATCTACCCCGAGTAAGGCTAGCCCTCCGTGGGCGTAGGCCATGATGGAATAGACAAGGTTGCTTCTTCGTGGACCCTTCGTGGGTGGAGCCCTCCGTGGACTCGCGCAGCCGTTACCCTCCGTGGGTTGAAGTCTCCATCAACGTGGATGTACGATAGCACCACCTATCGGAACCACGGGAAAAATCACCGCGTCTCCAAATTGCGTTTGCTCTTCTCCACCTCTCTTTACTACATGTGCAATTTACTTTCCGCTGCCTATACTCTAGAATTGCATGTGTAGGGTGATGCTTAACTTGATCATAATTGTGAATCTGCCAAAAACTGTTCTTGATCAAAAGGCAGAATTTTTATATTTACAAGTAGTCTAATCACCCCCCCCTCTAGACATACTTTCGATCCTACAATCGGGTCCAATGAAAATCTTTTGTGACAACACTGGAGCAATAGCCTTGGCGACGGAATCCAGGTTTCACAAGAGAACCAAGCACATCAAGAGACGCTTCAATTCCATCGACGATCAAGTCAAGGAGGGAGACATAGAAATTTGCAAGATACATACAGATGTGAATGTTGCAGACCCATTGACTAAGCCTCTTCCATGAGCAAAACATGATCAGCAGCAAGACTCCATGGGTGTTAGAATTATTACTATGCAATCTAGATTATTGACTCTAGTTCAAGTGGGAGACTGAAGGAAATATGCCCTAGAGGCAATAATAAAGTTGTTATTTGTATTTCCTGATATCATGATAAATGTTTATTATTCATGCTAGAATTGTATTAACCGGAAACTTAGTACATGTGTGAATACATAGACAAAACAGAGTTTCCCTAGTATGCCTCTACTAGACTAGCTCATTGATCAAAGATGGTTATGATTCCTGACCATAGACATGAGTTGTCATTTTATCAATGGGATCACATCATTAGGAGAATGATGCGATGGACAATACCCATCCGTTAGCTTAGCAACTTGATCGTTTAGTTTTACTGATATTGCTTTCTTCATGACTTATGCATATTCCTATGACTATGAGATTATGCAACTCCTGAATACCGGAGGAACAACTTGTGCGCTATCAAACATCACAACGTAACTGGGTGATTATAAAGATGCTCTATAGGTGTCTCCGAAGGTGTTTGTGGTGTTGGCATAGATCGAGAATAGGATTTGTCACTCCGAGTGTCGGAGAGGTATCTCTGGGCCCTCTCGGTAATACACATCATAATAAGCCTTGCAAGCAAATGACTAATGAGTTAGTCACGAGATGATGTATTAAAGAACAAGTAAAAAGACTTGCCGGTAACGAGATTGAACTAGGTATGATGATAGGGACGATCGAATCTCGGGCAAGTAACATACCAATGACAAAGGGAACAACGTATGTTGTTGTGCGGTTTGACCGATAAAGATCTTCGTAGAATATGTAGGAACCAATATGAGCATCCAGGTTCTGCTATTGGTTATTGACCAGAGATGAGTCTCGTTCATGTCTATACAGTTCTCGAACCCGTAGGGTCCGCACGCTTAACGTTCGATGATGATTGAGATTATGAGTTTATGTGTTTTGATGCACCGAAGGTAGTTCGGAGTCCTAGGTATGATCACGGACATGACGAGGAGTCTCGAAATGGTCTAGACATAAAGATTGATATATTGGACGGCTATATTCAGACACCAGAAGTGTTCTGGGTGATTTCGGAGAAAACCAGAGTGTCGGAGGGTTACCGGAACCCCCGGGGAGAACTAATGAGCCACATTGGCCTTAGTGGAGAGAGAGAGAGAGGGCTGGCTGCGCGCCCCCTCCCCCTCTGGTCCAAATTGGACTAGGGAAGGGGGGCGGCGCCCCCCTTTCCTTCTCCCTCTCCTCCTTCCTTTCCCCTCCTAGTAGGAGTAGGAAAGGGGAGTCCTACTCCTACTAGGAGGAGGACTCCTCTCCCCGCGCGCCACAAGGGCCGGCCAGCCTCCCCGTTGCTCCTTTATATACGGGGGCAGGGGGCACCCTAGGACACACAAGTAAACATCAGTTTTAGCCGTGTGCGGTGCCCCCCTCCACAGATACACACCTCGATTATATCGTTGCAGTTCTTAGGTGAAGCCCTGCGCCGGTAACTTCATCATCACCGTCACCATGCCGTCGTGCTGACGAAACTCTCCCGTGACACTCAATTGGGTCAAGAGCTCGTGGGACGTCATCGAGCGGAACGTGTGCTGAACGCGGAGGTGCTGTATGCTCGGTACTTGGATCGGTTGGATCGCGAAGACGTTCGACTGCATCGACCGCGTCACTAGACGCTTCCACTTTCGGTCTACGAGGGTACGTAGACACATTCTCCCCGCTCATTGCTATGCTTCTCCTAGATAGATCTTGCGTGATCGTAGGATTTTTTTTTGAAATACTACGTTACCCAACAAGACGTGCTATGCATAGATGCAGGTTACGATCTAGAATACATAGAGATGTATGGGTATTGCGTAACATAATTTTGGAGTAGATAAGATCTATTGATGAAAATTATTTACGCAGGTGACAGATGAAATCTGTTACCCGATGTTCTTGTTGCTTCCCTAGAATTTGTGTATTTTGATTATAGTCATGAGGAGAATTCAACATGGATTACAACAAGAAAATAAAATCTATTAAGGAACAATCATCATAATTAAATTCCTGGTAACATCTCAATTTTCAATTTGGATGTTATCATATAGATCATTCATATGCATTCATAATTTGAGCATTTTTGAATTTGGATTTTGTTGGAAATTGATCCAAGGGACTTTAAGCAACTCAAGGACCAAAAGGAGAGAGTTGGAAGTTTCTCAAAAGACCCACATTTTTATATCTTTCCAAGTGGGGTTTAGATCAAACAAATTTTTGCCAGTTTTCAATTCCAATATTTTTAAAATAAATAAAATAACGGGAGAAGATAACATGACTTCTTAAAAAACAGAATAGAAATGTTGGAAATTGAATTTTGAGTCAAAATCTATTTATTGGATTTTTATTTGCAAAAAAATTTATTTTATAAAATTTTATTAGTAATAAAATGTTTTTTATTTTAGGCATTTAGACCCAGAAAAATGTTCACAGTGTCATTAATAAGGCCATGGTTATGTGTGAATTTTCTGAGATTTAATTTTTTTTCTGATTTTTTGTATTTCTGAAGAAAAAAATTGGCCGACCGAACTGGGCCGGCCCAGCAAGCCGCCAGGCCAACCAGCCCAGCCGGCCCATCGCCCGCTGCCTCGCCCTGACCAACTCTGACTGGAGACCGACCGGCGCACGCCACCGCCGCCGTGGACTCCGCCGCCTGCCCCCTCCCGCAAGTCTCCTCCGCCCCCGCCCCCTCTATATAAAGCCCGAGACCCGGCCCCTCTCCTCCCCAAGTCGTCGCTGCAGCCCGCGCTGCACAGCACCACCGCCGCTGCTTCGCCGACGGCGCCCGCACCGCACTCCGCCGCCACCGCCCGCAGCCGCAACCACCCCGCAGATGTCCGCCGCCGCCAGGAGCCGCCGTCCGAACCGCCGTCGTCGACGAAACCGCCGCCGCCGGACCGGTCTGATCCGGTTTTTGTTCTCGGTTTTTTTAAAGACCGATTTGTTTTTTATTTTATTTAGAGAACATTTTCTGTTTAGATCTATTAGCGAATGGTTTTCGTTGAATTAGGTGTTGTAGCGAATGTTCGTTCGGTAGATTTTTTTTCTTTTTCTTTTATTTTTTCTGCCAGGGACCTATTCGCTAGATTTTATTTTGTAGATTAGTCCATGTTATGAACACACTCATTACCTTTTGCTCATTTGTCCGAATTCGAGGAAACCAACGCCAAAATCTTCAATATGATCTCATCCATCCAGAAAACCAACTCAAATTTATTTTTGAAAGTTTAAATTTTGAATTCAAACAGATTTGAATTCGAACTTCTTTTGATCGTATCTTGAGTTTCATAACTCCGTTTGAGTTGATTCTTTTTGCAAATCGAAGCTCTTGACCTAAAATTTCTGTTAATTTATAATCCATATAATTTTGGTATTGTTGAAAATTGTTTTGTGTTCAAAAGAGCTATTTGCTTGTTTTTTCTTTTTCCGAGATCTTTTCTTCGAATCTTTTGCATGAGTGCTTATGTATGCTATTGTTTGTTTGCGATAGATTTTCCAGAGTGCGAAGCTTGCTACTACAAGTCTGTAGGGTTTAACGATCGTCAACAAGGCAAGTTACACTTTGATCATACCTTTCTCATACCCAGTTTTACTTGCATTAGTTACGCCCTCAAAGATTTGCATGAGTAGGACTTGGATACTTGTGGTTATGCTATGTAGTTCATGAGGTAGGAACCTATGACTTGTGATCACCCCAGGAATATATGTTTTGTTACTATTTGCTTAGCCATGCTCGTAGACGGGATTGGTATGTGAGATTCATGAAAGTTGCGAAAGTAATAACAACTAAGGGAAAGTTTAAGGTGGCAACATTAATACACATCTAGGTGGATTGGTTGCGGGAACCTGGAGAATCAGTGTTGTCCTAGGAGATCCTGGAGGACCCGTGTGATCATCCTACAGAATTCCACCCAGGCTCAAAGGGATCATATAATTATGCATGCCTAGAAACTTCCGTCTGCAGCCACAAGCCATTAAGGGCTCTAGCATAGTTGAGTAGGTTGTGTGACCTCTTTCAGTGGTGGACAGGCAGATGTAGGGGGAGGTAGGTGTATCGGTCTACCTAGAGTAAAGAGTTAATGCTTCTGAAAGGCTATGCCTCGATCCTCTGATCATGGATGCGATCGAGTCTTGTGGGGAAAAGTGCGCAAACCTCTGCAGAGTGTACAAACTAATCATGAATAGCCATGTCCCTGGTTATGGACATCTTGAGTATCCTGGTATTTGAAGTATTGGTTGATCTCATCACTCTATATAATTAAATTATTGGGTTATTAATGACTTGGTCATTTTGGGATTGAGATGGAGGAACCTTCTCAATATTGATAATTTAACTTAGCAGTAAATAAAATTTATTCCTTTGTTGTAGGGAAAAAGTAGCTTTATGCAAAAGTTAAACTTAGAGCCACCACCAGCCAAATATGCATGCATTGGTAGATATTTACTCATCATTATTGCTACAGTGTGACTTTGTCAACATGTTCCATGTGCTGACCTACATGGCTGCAACGTCTCAAGTTGCAGAGTTTTCCGACGAGGATTAAGGTGCGATAGGTCGTTGTCCTTAGTGTTGCCGTGGAGTTTGATGGACTCATTTATCTTCTAAGCTTCCGCGGTATCTTATTTACTTGGCCTTCAGCCATATTTTTGTAATAAATACTCTTTATGAGGAGCTCGATGTAATAAGTGTGTGATTGAAACTTTGTTATAATTCCTTGAGTACTGTGTGTGTCAGCATACCGATCCAGGGATAATACTTAAGCACAGAAGCTTTGATCCATTGGGATCGGGTCGCTACATTCCTTGAGATCCAATCTAGTAGGTTCATCACTACTTAGGGTTTGGACTTCATATATCCCTTTTTTTATCAATTTTTGCATCAAGATTTAAAAATTCCGAATCATTGGGACGCCTCTTAACTAAAGTAGACTCATCTCCGGTCCCATCTATATCAAGATTTATTTTGGAAAACAAAGATTCAATAGGAGTCATATCAATCACTTTAAGATCTTCATCATTATTTTCACGAGAACTAGAAGAACATGTTTTTATAAACCATTCTTTTTTAGCACGCATCTTAGCGGTTCTTTCTTTGCACTCATCAATGGAAATTATCATGGTTTTGAGAGACTCATTGATATCATGCTTGGGTGGAATATATCTAAGCTTTAAATAATCAACATCAAAAGAAATTCTATCCACACTTCTAGCCAAATCATCAATCTTAAGCAAATTTTCTTCAATCATAGCATTATAATTCTTTTGAGAACTCATAAATTCTTTAACACTATTTTCAAAAACATAGGGCATCTTATTATAATTTCCATAAGAATTGTTGTAGGAATTACCATAATTATTGCAGGAATTACTAGGGAAAGGCCTAGGGTTAAAATTTCCTCTATAAGCATTGTTACCAAAATTGTTCCTACCAACAAAATTCCCATTCGTAGATTCATTATTATTCTCAATCAAGGTAGACAAAGGCATATCATTAGGATCAATATTTGCACCCTTGCTAGTAAATAATTTCATAAGTTCATCCATCTTTCCACTCAAAACATTAATCTCTTCAATTGCATGCACCTTTTTACTAGTGGAAGACCTTTCGGTATGCCATTGAGAATAGTTAACCATCATATTATCTAGGAATTTATTAGCTTCTCCTAAAGTTATTTCCATGAAAGTAACTCCTGCCGCCATATCTAAAAGATTTCTAGAAACAAAGTTTAATCCGGCATAAAAAAATTCTATAATCATCCATAGATTCAAACCATGTGTAGGACAATTTCTTATCATAAGTTTCATCCTCTCCCAAGATTGTGCAACATGCTCATGATCAAGTTGTTTAAACTTCATAATATCGTTCCTAAGGGAGATGATCTTAGCGGGAGGAAAATACTTGGCAATAAAAGAATCTTTGCACTTATTCCATGAATCAATACTATTTTTAGGCAAAGATGAAAACCACATTTTAGCCCGATCTCGTAGTGAAAACGGGGATAGTTTTAATTTAACAAGATCATTATCCACATCTATTTTCTTTTGCATATCAAACAAATCAACAAAATTATTCAGATGAGATGCGGCATCTTCACTAGGAAGGCCAGAGAATTGATCTTTCATGACTAGATTAAATAAAGCAACATTAATCTCACAAGATTCCGCATTAGTAGCAGGAGCAATCGGGGTACTAATAAAATCATCATTATTGGTGTTGGAGAAATCACATAATTTGGTATTTTCTTGAGCCATCGTGACAAAGCAAGCAATCCAACACACAAGCACACAAGAAGCAAGCGAACAAGACGAACAAAAGAAGGGCGAAGAAAAGGCAAATCTTTTTTTTGAAATTTGTTTTAGAAGTGGGGAAGAGAAAAACGAGAGGCGAATGGAAAATAATTTAAATGCGAGAGATGAGAGTTTAATTAAAGGTACTTGGTAGGTCTTGAATTGGCGTAGATCTCCCCGGCAACGGCGCCAGAAATTCTTCTGTTTCCTCGCTGCTTTCCCGAGGTAACGTTGGTGCTTCCCTTGAAGAGGAAAGGGTGATGCAGCAGAGTGAAGTAAGTATTGCCCTCAGTTTGTTGAGAACCAAGGTATCAATCAAGTAGGAGATTACACACAAGTCGCCAAATACCTGCACAAACAATCAAACAAATTGCACCCAACGCTATAAAGGGGTTGTCAATACCTTCTAGGTTATTTGCAAAAGTGAGATCCGATAGAGATAGATAAACAAATAAAGTAAATATTTCTGGGTTTTTGGTTTATAAATTGAAAAGTAAATATTGCAAAATAGTACATCTGAAACTTATAAGATGTAAAAGAGACCCGGGGGCCATAGGTTTGACTAGAGGCTCCTCTAATGATAGCAAGTTTACGGTGGGTGAACAAATTACTGTCAAGTAATTGATAGAAAAGCGAATAATTATAACGACATCTATGGCAATGATCATGAATATAGGCATCACGTCCGAGACAAGTAGACCGACTCCTGCCTTCATCTACTACTATTACTCCACACATCGACCGAAACGATTCTGCATCTAGAGTATTGAGTTCATAAGAACGGAGTGACGCCTTAAGCAAGATGACATGATGTAGAGAAATTAACTCAAGCAATAAGATGAAAACCCCATCTTTTTATCATTGATGGCGACAATACAATATGTGTCATGTCCCCTACTGTCACTGGGATTGAGCACCGCAAGATTAAACCCAAGGCAAAAGCACTTCTCCCATTGCAAGAATTATCAATCTAGTTGGCCAAACAAAACCGACAATTCAAAGAGAATTACTAAGATATAAGATCATGCATCAAAGAATTTAGAAGAAACTCAAATACTATTCATTGAATAATCTGATCATAAACCCACAATTCATCGGATCTTGACAAACACACCGCAAAAGAAGATTACATCGGATAGATCTCCAAGAACAACGAGGAGAAGATGGTATTGAAGATCAAAGAGAGAAAAGAAGCCATCTAGCTACTAGCTATGGACCCGTAGGTCTGTGGTAAACTACTCACACTTCATCGGAAGGGTAATAGGGTTGATGTAGATGCCCTCTGTGGTTGATTCCCCCTCCGGCAGAGTACCGGAAAAGGCCTCCAGATGGGATCTCGCGAGAACAAAAGGTTACATCCACGGAAAAGTGGTTTCTATGGATGTTCTGATGTTTCTGGAATATATAGGTATTTATAGGCGGAAGAAGTCGTTCAGGGAAGGCACGAGGGGCCCACAAGGTAGGGGGGCACCCTCCACCCTTTTGGTCGCCCCGTGGATCCCCTGGCATGTACTCCAAGTCCATTTGATGTCTTTTGGTCCAAGAAAAATCTCGAAAAAGTTTCTCTCTATTTGAACTCCGTTTGATATTCCTTTTCCGCGAAACTCAAAAAAGAGAGGAAAAAACAGAGACTGGCACTGGGCTCTGGGTTAATAGGTTAGTCGCAAAAATAATATAAAATAGCATATAAATACATATAAAACATCCAAGATAGATAATACAATAGCATGGAACATTAAAAAACTATAGATACGTTGGAGACGTATCATGTTCTCAAATTTGCCCCTCTACGGCTATGTGGTTTTATAGAAATACCCCCGAACAATGTTTTTGTCAGGTCTTCTCCGCTTTAAAAGCTTCACAACATTCGTTTGTAGCCCTCGGTGCTTTCCGTTCATTAGTTCCTATTTTTGGCTGTTTATAAAGGAGAGCATGGAAAGCACCCACAGCTACAGAGGTGTCTCTGTGACAGTACATAACGGTAGAGGGGCAAATTTGAGAACACTTTAAAATTAGGGGTAAATGTGGGTAGTGGGTTCTAGTTAGGGGCTGAAATTTAATTGCCCCAAAATAGAACTTTTTCTATTACTAACCTCCCATGGACAAAATCATTTTGCACTAGCAAAATTATCTCATCAAGAAAGGATTTCAGTCTAGAGGAAATCATCTTGGATATTACTTTATAAAGCACATTACACATACTATTTGGCATATATTGGGCGATCCTTTCTGGTTCATCATCTTTGGGATTAGAACAATAACAATATCATTCCACCCTTCTGGGGTCACTTTATCATTTGATAGCATTAAGAA
Organism: Secale cereale; assembly: GCA_902687465.1. Classification (NCBI taxonomy): domain Eukaryota; kingdom Viridiplantae; phylum Streptophyta; class Magnoliopsida; order Poales; family Poaceae; genus Secale; species Secale cereale. The sequence goes on from LR738712.1 coordinate 803,033,902, forward strand.
CAATTAGTAGTTAATACATCACTGAGGATATGCCAACATTTTTTGAGAAAAGTTACATGAAGACCATTCGTACCTGGCGCCTTCATACCCCCAATGGATAAGCGCTCCATTTTAACCTCCTCTGCCATGTATTGTTTCATCTTCTCATTGATCTCCGATATGACTCACGGTATAACCTTCTAAATTAAATCTGGATCCGGTCCATCAATCTCCGTAGAGATCAGTCCTGCAAAGTACTCAGAGATCAGGGGGTTAAGGTATGCAGTACCCTCCCACCATACTCATCAGTCATCCTTGAGTTTTCTAATACAATTACAGGACCTACGAACCAATGCAAAGTTCTGCAAGTAAGGTGTATTTTTCACCAAAATTAAGCCAATCAAGTCTACTTCTTTGAGCATAAAACATCTCATCTTATTCTCAAAGCTTTTCAACTTCATCAGCCAACGCCTTTTGCCTCAACATATTATCTGGTGAAAGATCACCCCTAGTTACCGCTTCAAATTCTCACTGGACCCTCTTAAGTTTATTTGAAGAATTCTTCAGCACAGTTATATCCCAATGGTGTAACCATGGAGCCCCCCCC
>LR738712.1:803035521-803135574 GCA_902687465.1 Secale cereale
GTACACGCGGCGCTACGGGGTGCCCTACGCGCCATATAGGATCCGCGGTAACCATGCAAGGCCTTATGCACCAGAGATAGTCTTCACGCCAGATCACTGGTTTGTATTTGCATGCCAGAAGCGTGCCAGGCCTCCTCCACAAGTTCTCTGAATCTGGCCTCATCAAGCCATTTTGCCCCTAACCACAGCACTGTCGGCCCATTATGCTCATGTGTTCTGTACTTGCAACGACGGCAAGACGGGCCTATGGTCTGACTTGTGATATTCTAATTGTTATTCCAATTGTTATTCGAAATTTCTCTATCTAACCTTTCTCTAATCAAACCCCTGTGCCATGTAAATCTATCGCCTGTATAGCCAAGATCAGAGAGGTTGCCGTCTTCCAAGGCTTCCCTGACAGCCATCATAAATTGGCTGGGTGTAGCATTGCCCCCTCTTTCTCAAAGGAGTACATGATTGTGTTTAAATTCCCTATGAACATCCAACGAACATCACACACTGCATATAGCTTTTGGCACTATCACGTAAGATGTTTGTCGGCCCATTTGGGTTTGCCATATAAACCAGTCAGTCGCCAAAAGTTTGCCACACCAGTACCTACGAAAACACCTATGTAGTTTTCAGTTTTGTGCGTAAGGGACGTAGGCACATATTTTTTTCTTTTCAAAAGAGAATCATAGCACCGCTCTGGACAATATACTTATGATCCATTTAAGGCGACATCTCAAATATTCCACAGATATTCAATCAAACGAGTCTCCATTAGGAACATTATATCTGGACTCCTCCGCTTCTGCACAGTCAGAAGCGCCCTCATGGCCGCAACTTGTTTTAAGCCATTGCAATTCCAACTCAGTATCCCCATTGCATCCGGTCAGCCTCACACTTGGAAGCCGCCGCTATCGAAGAGTTTAACTCATCACCCTCCATGCGAGATCGCCTCGGGGGTGGGACTTTACCAGGTGTACTATCACCGGGTGGAGGACGGTTACTCGAAGTTTGCTCCTACAATACCTTGGAGTATAAATCAAATTTCAAATATTTTGTTACAAATGTGTGAAATCCTTTTATATTACATGAACATTCATTTTTGAATGCCTGAGTTTTTTCAAAAAAGATTCAATATGTATTAGAAAATGCCCATCGCGTAATAAAAATATTAGTACTCATATGAATAATTTGTTCATGTTTTTCTAAAAGTTTCATCGTGGATTAAAAAGTTCTTAGTGTGTTAAAAAAGTGTTCATGAAGATTTCACATTAGGTACCTCATGTATTAAAATATTCTTAGTGCGTTAAGAAAATGCTTCTCACATGTAAAAAAAATCGTCATTGTGTATTAAAAAATTTATCATCATGATTTTATAAAATAATACTCATGTACAAAAAAATGTCATTACATAAAAAAAATTGTTTGTCATGTGATAAAAAAATGTTCATCGTGTTTTCCAAATAGGTTCATCGTTTCTACAAATATCATTTAATAAAAAAAAATCATCATGTTCTTAGAAAGGCTCCTCAACTATAACCTAAATGTTCATTACATACAATATTTTAAATGGTAAAAACATCTTATAGAAATTAGGTGAACTATTTTTAAAAATTTCATAAACATTCTACAGAATGGTAGGGAACATATTTTTAATAGTGGCACATTTTACAATAGACAAGGAATTTATTTGAAATACATTATTGAATTTTTGAATAAATACATGAACAATTGGTTAAATACATGATAAAAATATTAATCACACAATGAGACTTTTTTTAACATATTATATAATTTAAAATGAAGTTTGTAGATAATATATAATAATTCTTTTAAAATGGTCCAATTTATTTGTTGATTACATTTAAAAATGGAAATACAATGAAGGAAATATTGGAAGCTGGAAAGAAATAAAAATAAATAGCCTATGGTATTATAGGCCTGGTCCATTTTGTGGGCGCTCAACACAACACAAAATTCAGTCTGGCCATTGGCTAGATATAGAAGCTCCCATCATCGAAGTATAGACTAGATGAAATTCATGTTGCTGCGTGCTATGTATCGCATTTTGCAATCCATAGTGTGTGGTGGACAATACCTGGCTTCATGTTGCTGCGTGCTATGTATCGCATGTTTTAATCCATAGTGTCTGGTGGACAATAGCTGGCTTCATGAGTTGCAATGTCGTGAGACCCATTATCATAGGATCTTTTTATTTTACTGTGATCTTTCATTTTTTTCCTTCTTATAAGGGCAACATAAATATATTTTTAAACATTATTGTGCGATTATAAAATGATTAATATTAAAAGTTCTCGGCTTTATAAAAAAATGTTCAAAATTATTTGAACAATTTTTGTTGTCTATGTTTAAAAATGTTCGCCGTGTATTCAAATAAAGTTCAGCTTTTTTGTATTATTTAACCATTGTTCGAAAAGTATATAGAAAATTTATTTCAATAAAGTTTAACTTGTATTTAAAATTTTATTTTCGTAGTTAGTTTATTAAAAGCTGCACATGGAAAATGTTCAATAGAGTTCAACCTCTATTGAGACATAGTCATGGTGTATTTTGGAAATATTCATCATGTTTGAAAATATATTTCAATTTGTATTAAATAATCTTCGTCTTGTACATAAAAATTATGTAACGTGTATTTTGAAATATTAGTGTGTATTGAAATAATCTCAAGCTTGTATGTAAAAATATCCATCTTGTATATTATACACGCCCCCCGCCCTGTAATATAAGGCGTCGTCTTATATTACAGGACCGTGGCAGTATAAAATATGATATATATTTTTCTAAAAAAATCATAAGATGAAGAAGTACAAGTAAATAGTCAAAAGAGCATAGAATAAGGAGAAAAACGTAGAAAAAACACCATCGGAAACACAGGAATGAAAACCCCACATCAGGCTAGGACAAATAACATCTAGAACAAATAGGCTCCACTGGAAATGAAATTACCACAAAAATAACCTTCTAACTCAGTCACTCGCTACGTATCGCAGTAAGCGATAGCAGTTGTGCCTTCATGTTACTCCCCATCCACCTTGAGAAGGAATCACCAAGGGCCAACTTAAGTAGGCACACCATTACCGAGGGTGCCTCTCGGTAATGACTGTGAAACTGGACCAGCATGCACCCTTTACCGAGAGGCCTCTTGGTAGACGTGTACCAACCAGTAGAACCTGACACCTTTACCGAGAGGCCTCTCGGTAAACGTGTACCAACCAGTAGAACCTGACACCTTTTACCGAGATGCCTCTCGGTAAACGATAATAACCTGTGGTGCCCCTGGCAACTTTACCGAGAGGGCTCTCGGTAAAGGGAAAAGGATTGCCGAGCGTGGCTCTTAGCAAAGTTAGCCCTCGGCGTGCTGTCATCGTCCCACATGTCGAGGCGACACGTGTCAGCCTCCTACTGGTTCTCTTTGCCGAGAGCGGCTCTCGACAAAGTTGGCCCTCGGCCTGTTCTCTTGGTCCCACATGTCAGGAGGAGACACGTGTCAGCCTCCTACTGGTTCACTTTACCGAGAGTGGCTCTCAGCCTGTTGTCGTGGTCCCACATGTCAGGAGGCGACACGTGTCAGCCTTCTATTGGTTCTCTTTGCCGAGAGTGGCTCTCAGCAAAATTGGCCCTCGGCACGTTCTCGTGGTCCCACATGTCAGTAGGAGACACGTGTCAGACTCCTACTGGTTCACTTTGCCGAGAGTGGCTCTCGGCCTGTTGTCGTGGCCCCACGTGTCAGGAAGCGACACGTGTCAGCCTCCTACTAGTTCTCTTTGCCGACAGTGGCTCTCTGCAAAGTTGGCCCTTGGACTGTTCTCGTGGTCCCACATGTCAGGAGGAGACACGTGTCAGGCTCCTAATGGGTCTCTTTGCAGAGAGTGGCTCTCCGTAAAGTTGGCACTCGGCTAGTATTTCTCTTTGCCGAGAGGCGCTCTCGTCAAAGTTTGCGTGGTTCCACATGTCTGGAGCTAACGGACTTATCCGTTAGGTGCTTTACTTTGCCGAGACAGGCTGTTTAGCTCTCGGCAAAGGCTTTGCCGAGTGCCCGTGTTCTGGCTCTCGGCAAATTCCTGTTTGCCGAAGAGGTGTACGCCGGGTGGCTTTTGCCGAAGGTGACACTTGGCAAAGGCGTTGCCGGCGGTTTTTGGGCCTTTGCCGAGTGTCCATGGCACTCGGCGTATAGGGCGATTCCAGTAGTGATGACTGATCAAGGTGTTAAAATCGGAGGCTTTTCCAACTTCTTACAATTGCTTAGTGCTGACTCTTTTACCTTTCAATTTCATCTGGCTATTTGGTAACCTCTCCACTTCTGAACATGTCAATTATTTAAGTACGAGAAAAGGACACAGAGAGCAGTGCGAGGTTGCAAAAAAATTCATGAATAATTGACGATGCATATATTCTCGGGTGTTAATTTCTTGATAATATATAATTATTGAACATCTTCGTTAGTTATGGCAGTTAACTTAGTATCTTTATCATTCTTTCATTAATTGGAGGTCGATGAGTTTTGGTTTACCGCATATATGCTGTTGAGCAAGTCGTCTCAGATTGTGTACTACTTCAAGATAAAATGATTCTCTGTAAGCATCTACGACGGGCTCCGAAATCCAACGAGTTAATTACTGAACATAAATACTGTCTCTTTCTCATAAGTTTTATTACCTAACCCCACTCATATGCAGGTGGACGGCACGATTTTAGAAGCTGCTTGCTAGCATGTCACTTCACTAGTTCAGCAATTTGAGGTAATCTTAGTAGGCCATCAACCCTGCATGACAATCCAGATATTTTCACATTTAGTTAACATTTCAGTGGGCATTGATCGATCATATGAGTTATTGGCTATAAAATAAGCTACTAGGTTGCAGGATATCTGTTTCCGATGGTCAATGCCTTCATTGTTGATAAAAATGAAAGCACATGAACATAGTTCTATATAGTACCATGTGAGCAAATTATAACTTTTGTAGAAACTATATCATTAACTATGATATCATGAGGATTTATAACTTTTGTAAAAACTTTCAGGCACTTAGCCAACTGGTGCACATGGACGTGATGACTTTGCAACGTTTATGGGCCAACCAACTTGTAATCATGGATCTGATGTGTCTTCTAGACCATTTGGTCTTTCGGGTTTTGGAGCTTATTACACTTTGTGCACGTGGATACAGACTTGTGTGTTCTGGACCATCTTTTTGTGACTTGTGTGTTCTGGGTGATAGTTAAGATGGTCAAAACTAAGCTTTGTCAAGATTGATGTGTTTATCACCTTGTGTTCAATGTATATGCATGTTTGTGAACATATTTCCATAGTTGTACAATATGTGTTCATCTTGACTGCTTGTGGATGTGAGGATAATAACTGAATCTGTTTAGAGCTTTTGTGTGTGCGCTCGCGCGTGTGTGTGTTGTTTTGGCTGCATATCACTTTACAAACAATTTAACTATTGGCAAAGGCAATATTTGTCAGTGTAGGTAGGGTGTATGTCGATAGACTATGTGTTGGCATTGATATGGTGTACATGGCTAATAAAGTGTCGGCATAGGTAGGGTGTATGTCGATAGACTATGTGTTGGCATTGATATGGTGTACATGGCTAATAAAGTGTCGGCATAGGTAGGGTGTATGTGGACATGCTATGTGTCGGCATAGGTCGGGTGTATGTTATCTGATGAAGTGTTGGTGTAGATAGGGTATATGTGGACATACCATCTGTCGGCGTATGTAGGGTGTATGCTGACTGAAAAAGTGTCGGGAAGTAAATAATTGTCGGCAATACATTTGCCCACAGCAAGTCCTCCGACTCTTTCATCTTCTGTCAGCATTGGTGTTACCTACAACTTAGGTGTCAGCAAAGGTACCCTATGCCGACACATTGGTGTGTCACGTAAGATGTACCATGGTGTAGTGAATAGCTTAGAAATACATGGGATATTAATTAAGACCAAATAAAGCACTGTTCGAGATGAAAAATTAAAATCTTACCATATCACATTGTGAGATATGGTAATCATTACTGTGAGGCCAGCTGTGAAACAACCGTCGCAATGTAGCAATTTCCATATTTTCATGATGGCTTGAGTCTCGTGCATAGTGGAACATCGACTAAAATAAGAATGAGAAAATATTACTGCAATCACTAGTAGAAAAAGGACCTACTGTGAAGCTCATTAGTCCCGGTTTGTAATTGAACCGGCACTAATGTGACCATTAGTGCCGGTTCCAATGGCTAGCCGGACAGCGCTCATTAGTACCGGTTTGTGGCGAACCTTTAGTACTGGTTCGTGCCACGAACCGATACTAAAGAGGTGGTGGCCTTTATTACGGGTTGGTGGCTCCAACCGGTACTAAAGACCCCCCCCCTTTAGTACCGGTAGGAGCCACCAACCGGTACTAAAGGGGTGCGGTTTCACCCGCAGTGCACAATGTTTAGTCCCACCTCGCTAGTTGAGAGGAGTTCGCACCGGTTTATAAGCCCTGCCGCGGCTATCGTGTCAAGCTCCTCTCTAAGCAGGTCTTTGTGGGCCTATTGCAAGTCTTCTGCCCTGTGGGGCCTACTGGGCTGTACGGGCCTGCATCCTGGCCCAACTAGAGGTTGGATTTCTAGTCGTATGCAGGCCCGGCCTGGTAGGCGGGTTGTTTTTGCTTTACTAAAAAAAACAAAAAAAAAATCCTTTAGTACCGGTTGGTGTTACCAACCGGTACTAAAGGTCTCCCGGCGCGGGCTCGTGCCACGTGGTGGCCCTTTAGTGCCGGTTCGTGTTGAACTGGTACTAAAGGGGGGGGGGGTCTTACGAACCGGTGCTATAGCGCAGTTCTGCACTAATGAATGAGGAAAAAAATGTAATACATGATTATAGTAACTTACACAAAAGTTCAGATCCATATAGTGAGATGGAATGTCTCTGAGAAACTGGACTTCGTGGCCCGCTAGTATCCGTACAACCATATTAAAGCAATGAATATCCATGTATTCATCATTGTTCAATATGTTTTTTATCTGTCTCAAATTTAACCTAATAGGGTATGGATCAGAGCTTTTCACCCATTCGCTCCTGTAAAATTGAACTAATGTCAATTATATTAACATCAGAGTAATTTATTGGAATACAAAATGAACTAAAAAAATATGGCTTACTCTAGTAGAGCGACATCATCAACCATACCGATGAACAAGCAAAGTTCATCTATTAAATCGTCGTTTGTTGGATTGATAGACGGTGAATGGATAAATGACTGCGAGATGAGCTCGACTTCTCCTGGTGTATTTGATGTTTTGAATTTCTCAGGAGGTTTATCCAGAATCATACATTTCGTGGGATATGTGTTGTTTTCGTCATCTTCCACGTCTTGATTTCTTATATGATCATCATTCAATTCCGAGTCCACTAAAATTACAGCTAGTTTGGTTATAAAATCTGTCATATTAAAGTAGTAATAAGAGTTAAATGGTGATAGAACATAGAATAAGTATAATGATACATAGTGAAATGTACCTGTGTAGGAATGTCAGACAAAATATCTCATGTGAAGTACTCCATACAATTTATCATTTTTAGAGAAGACCTGCATGATTACAAAACTTAAATATACCTAATAAATTGTTATCACTTTTAGAGAGGTTCATATTATTTTTTGAAATAATCAAATGATCATGACTGTAATAAGCAGTGATGAAAAGAAAAATCTCACACACCAGCATGTGAACCGGACATGCCCTTTGAAATTTAAAGATATTTTTATTTTGTCTCGAAAAAATGCCACACTCACTTACAATTTTTATTTTTGTTTGAAAAAATGCCACAATCACTTACATTTTTTATTTTCTTTGAAAATAAATGCCACACTCACTTACAATGGGTCACTAGCTTATAGTATTAGGTAGTACTCCCTCTGTTTTGAAATATAGGTCGCTGAACCATTCCTAGTGCAAATTTCGTCACGTTAGGCCAACTCCAGCACACGACCCCAAACAGACGTCCAGTTTGACCTGTTTTCATCCGTTTGGGGGCGGTAATGGGGTCGCTAATGTCCGCTTGCGGCCGTTGGATTGTCGGTGTGACCAACGCGCTGCCGCACCCCAAATCATGTCCGGGGTGGACGTGATTTAAAAAATGCAAAAACTAAAATAAATGCCAAAAAAATAAAATAAACGCAAACATGAAACATAATTAAACTTCACGGCCCAGTTCCAGTTGTGCACATTGACATAATTAACATAAAAAATATGCCGCCCGCGCGCTCCTGCCGTGCCCGTCGTCGCCGTGCTCGTCGCCGTCTTCTCTCAATGGCAGCCGTTCTCGTCGTCGTCGCCGACGAGGTCGACGTAGGCCGGCGGCGTCCAGAGGTGGGACGGTGGTGCCTGGTACACGGGCGGTGCCTAGTACAAGGGAGGTGCCTACACCACCTCCTCCTGTGGCGACGCCTCCCGCTCCGGTGACCACGGTGGCGTGGGGCACCAGTTCACACCCCCCACGACGTCGGCCATCTCCGTAGCCGTGCATGACCAGCTCCACCTCCGGCCCACCAGGCCCCGGTGGAACGCCGCCATGGGCTCCTCCTCCAGCAGCTCCTCCCTTCGTGGCACATGCACCATATCTAGCTCCGGGAAGGCCACATCTCCGGCCGTCGTCGTGCGTGTTCATGGAGTCGTCCATGACACGCTGAAGGAGCCGGGCCTCCTCCTCCTCTGTCATGCGAGGAGGTGGTGGTGGCGACGGAGTGGGCAACGGCGAGGGCATCGACGTGATGCCGCACACCACCCTACGCCCGCGCACTTGGGGAGGGCTCGAAGCGCGAGCGCGGAGCTCACGTGGCCGTCGCGGCCCGGACGAGGTGCCGGCAAAGAAGAAGGCGCACCGGATGTCGTGCTCGTCCCGGAACCAAGTGTCCTAGAGGGCCGAGTCTGGAGCGTACCTGGGTTGTATTAGAGGTCGTCCGCCAGGAGGTGGCGACGACACTCGATCTCCTCCCGGCACGGACGGCCGCTCCTCGGGACCGGCGGGATCGGCACCCGATCGGCGGACAAGTGACAGTCATTGGGGAGGTGAACGTCGCTCCAGGGGAGCGGCGTCCTCCTCTCCCAATAACACCGGCACACATCTGCGTGGATGTAGCGCCGGTCGCGCTCGCCGGCAATGGAGGAAGTGGGCGCCGCGGGGGCCCGACGCGGTGGTTATGCGGGTTCCTCTTTGATGCTGCGGCGGCGGCGGTCCGTGGATGAGCCAGCCTCGCGGTCGTGTTTCCCCTGGCGACCGGTGTTCCAGAACCCCATGGCCGCGAGGCGGCCAGCCGACGAGATCGAGGTCAGGGAGAGGGAGAGCTAGGGTTTGGGCCGTGTCGGGTTTCGAGGAGGAAGCACGGGCTGGAGTGGGGAGTGTGGACGACGACCGGTCCATGGCTTCCCATTTAAGAAGGACCGCGGGCGTTCGGCTGGGCGGATGACAGTTGGGACCGACCGCGTGTGCGCATTAATGTCGGGCGGTCGGAGGTAGGTGGCCGCCGCTACGCGGCCCGGAAGCGGACGGGCGACGCGTTCGTTTGCTGTCCGTCGCGACCCAAACCCGGCGCATGTTTGCGCTCGAAATGGGTCGAACGGACCAGATGGATTCAGGCCGTCGCGCACTGAGCCATGGGGTTTGTCCGTTTTACCCCAAACGGACGGGCCGGACGGGATGGGGTCGTGCGCTGTGGCCTACGCATTTTACCAGAATTCTGAAATTGCCCCCGCGCTCACGCAGACCAGTCAATACTCACTTGCTCTCGTTCCCCACTCGCTCCACTACCCACCGCCCTCTCCCTGTCGCCGCCGTGTCGCTCCGTCGTCACTGTCCTGTCTCCGTCGCCGTCGTGTCGCTCCGTCGTCACCGCCCTCTTCCTCCCCGTGACCGCCTTGCTCCCCATCACCTACGTCCACTTTGACAGCCCCCAACCCTAGTTCTCTCACACCCCGTAGGTCAAAGGTTGAATTTGTATCCGCCGCTGATGGTGCTGCTGGGTAAGGAGGCACTTGATTTACGTTCGCCGGTGTTGGATCCGCGTGCGGCGGCGCTTGATCTGCTCCGTCGTGGCCCCGGCGACCTTACCCCGTGGCTCCGGGACAGGAAGGCTACCCCGACGACATACAAGTCCACCCCCTTCTCCTCTCCTCTTGGATTTATACTTCTTCCCTTCCCTGAGATGAGATGTGCTTTCCTGCCTCAACCACACAGCAACTCGACTCCATGCACAGAGAGGAGGATGAAGACACGCAGCCATGGATTTTGAGCAGCAACAACTCAAGGACAAAGTGCGCCACCTCCCGCCTCCCCTCTTTGTTTGATTCAATTCTACAGCTGTGTATGCGGGTTCCTCACACCTTGTTGCTCCGTTGGTGTTCGTGCTGGGCTGCAGGAGACCTCAACACGCCAATGGATGCAGCCAGCCTCCAACTCACCCACGTACCTGCACCAACTTGATGCAGGGAGAGGAGGAGTGAGCCTTCTCTCATGGGATGATGCCCAGCCATGGGGCAGCAGCAACCCAAGGTCAAGCCTCCCTCTACCTGTCTCTCGTTTTGATTTCATAGGTCTGGTTCCCTGATTTTTCTGCTTCTCTAGATTCACTTCCATGCTTGACTGAATCTAGTTGCTCTGAGGCCCTAGTGCTCAGACTAAGTGTTCAGACTGATTTTTCTGCTGCTCTAGATTCAATTTAATATGCGTGACTGCAGCCACATGGTCCAGAGATAGAATTAAGATATTCAGACTAAGTTTAATGATTTGCTGGTCATAATTACTGAATTTCGCTTGGTGCTATCGCTGTCGGACTCTGGTGCTAAATCAGTTGGACATTGTAATGTTTATCAATTTAATTTGCTTGCTTGCCGTCATATGGTCCAGAGATAGAAATTCACTCGTACAGAGTGTTATCAAGATTGTTAAACTACTCCATGTTTAATTAAACTATTTACTCGTACAAAGTGCTTTCAAGATTGTTAAACTACTCCATGTGTATTTAAACTAATTACTCCTACAGATTGCTGGTACAGATTGCTGTCAAAATAAGGCTAAATTCAGTCAGATGTGTGCACAGATTGCTGCTACTCCTTGATCATTTAGCACATGTTGCTTTCAAGATGAGTACATGTTCATTTTTGTCATCTAGTAAGATAATTTTCAATTAGCTCGCACAGATTGAACACTTTGGGAAAGATTTAGTCAGCACTTTGGTCATTTAGTCAGATATATAATGGCCATTTTGGAGATGCCATGTGAAGATATTAGGGTTGTATTGTAATGCTAAACCTTGACTATCACTGAAGTCAAAATTTATTTAGTAGAGATTCTGCCAAAATTTATTTAGTTACAATCCATATGCAGTTTGATGATGCATTTTTAGGTGAAGTCAGTACAATCCTCATTTGCCAAGGATGAAGTCTTTGCGCCCCAGCCCGCCACGCCGACGTCCGTGAACTCATGTGCTTTCGTGATTCACACTTTTTTGGATTTTTAATTTATGTCTTGTGATTTCTTAGATCTGAACAATATCCATGGTGTTATGCTCCGTGGCTCTCCTGCCCGCACCATCTCCGGACGTCAAGGAAGTTTGAAGAAAAAATCAGGTCAGTGTGATGCAACAATAGAACTGTATATGTTACGCCTTCTGATTTTAGCCATAGATTTTGAATTTAGTACTGCATAGATCTTGCTGTAGATAATTCCCTCTTATATAGTTCTCATCGTACATTTTTTTAGTCAAAAACAATCGGTCGTGCTACTGCTCAGTTTATGCAATTGATCTTGCTGTAGATAATTCCCTCTTATATAGTTCTCATCGTTCCTGTTTTCTATGCGAAATATCAGGTACTTTACATGGAGTACATTTCGTTCTTTATGTATATCTGTCAACAAAAAAGGTCTATGGTGATATTATAGTCTCCTTTTTGTATATCTGTCAACAAGAAAGGTGAAGCCAAAGCTTAAATTTTATAGTGAAGTTAATTTCATTCTTTTTGTATTTCTGTCAATAAAAACGTGAAGCAAATGTTTAAATTTTTGTAGTGTGTTAGATGACTGTTTGTCAGTTTTGTTTGAGAAGGCAATGTGTTCTGACACGTTAATAATCATGGTAAAGTAAGAGGTTTGGAAGCGGACTTAACGAAAAAGGGATTATAAGCACCTGCAGCTCATGATTTTACAGTCATATTTAGAGCTTCAGTTTTGAGAGATATTTCTTAAAGGAAGAGAGCATTGTTATTTGCAGCTTCATGGAATGACGTCAGGTTTAGGTCAGATACACACATCAGGGATCATGTTAGCATATGGTCATGCCATAAGTCACCAGTTCCTACATTTTTCTTCTATAACTACTCTTGTTTTTCATAAATTCAATCAAACCAATTGATGGATCACATGAACAGGTTGACAAATGAGCATCTGCTCCGCAAATGCGTCTTGCTAGCCTAACGAAGTCTTGGCGGCATCGGCATGTAAAAGCCTTTATGAACTTTAGATCAAAGGAGAGCATGCACCTGTGCGGGTGAAGAACTCCTTGTTGCAGCCGTGGCAGGGCGCCTGGGTGGCTACACCTGTGTTAGGGAAGAGCTCGCCGTCGCGGCCGTCATCAAGTGACTCGGCGATCTCGTTGTCGGGTGTCTCGGCGAGCTCGTCGTCGGGTGCCTCGGCGGCTGAGGACGACAACGAGGGCGCACGTAAGTTGTGGATTGATTCCATGGATATATTCCTTCTAAGTTAGCACATTTGTCTCCGTATATGACTCTCCGTGTAAATTGGATGTCGACTGTTTCCTTTTTCCTTTCTGTGGGCGTGGGCTGTTTCCTGGTGCGGGTGTTGCCAGAGTTTTCGTCCGCCCTGGGAAAATGCTAAACGCACTTGGATTGTTACTTGGTGTAACCGTGACAGCTAGATCTAATTAAGCGATTTGATTGTGAGGCTCCAATTGACCGGGAATGTTATGTGTAGATTAGGCTGGGTGCGTTTAGCATTGAATATGTTCTCTTGTTTAATAGTAGCAGAGATTGACCTGGTACCACTCCACCCCTCCATTCACTAGTAGAAAAAGGGCCATTTGTCCCGGTTCGTAAGGGCCATTTGTCCCGGTTGGGGAACCGGGACTAAATGGTCGATACAAATGCCCTAGACCAATAGTCCCAGTTCTTATACCAACCGGGACATATGAGCCTCCACATGGCCACTGTGGCTTGCCCAGGCAGGGGGGCCTTTTGTCCCGGTTGGTAGCACCAACCGGGACAAATAAGCTTCCACGCGTCAGCAGTTCAGTGGCTAGGGTTTTATATTTTTTTTTTGAAAGGGGGGAGGGGATTTGGGGGGTTTTGTAGGGTTAATTTAGGGGTTTCATATTTTGTGGTAGCCCGCTAATAGAGAGAAGTGTCCTCTCTTATCTCCGTGTTTGGTCAATGCTACGTACTATATACGTATAGATCGGAGGACTCGACACGCTAGCTAGCAGCAAATGAAGGAAACCATTAAGTACAAAAGATTGACCTCTCTCCTTCTCCGAGAGAGATTCGTCAAACAACAAGTTTTCGTATATCTATCCGACGCTACCGGCTACATACATACAATATAAGATCTCTTACAATTCCCTAATATCTTAACTCAACTTCCAGATGGTATTCTCCGGCTTTATTGATGACGTGGTTAAGAAAGAATCCCGCCAATTCCTCTTGAATTGCCCATATGCGATCTTGTGGTAGGAGTGCATCCCGCCTCTGCCACATCTAATTTGAAGAAGGGGGTCAATACATATATATGAATAACACTCAACAGAAATGATGGTAATAAAATAAAATTGTGAATATTTTTGCTTACGCACATCAAATTGTCTTTTAGAGTAGCCCGCCTATTCTTGGCCGTCGCGTTGTAGATGAACTCGTAGATGTAGTATCTGTAGTAATTATTCCCGGCTTCCTGCCACAAGCACTTTACAAGAAACAGAGGTCAATCAAACTGATAATGAAGCATTATAAATGGCATTGATGAAAGTATAGCTAGAGTCAACGGGAGATGCGTGGAACTAGCTAGCTAGTAGTACTTACTTTCGGGTAAATCCATCGCAGTTCCCGCGGCAGTGCCGAAACTTTTTTGGTGAATTCTTTCCAAACCCTGCGAGACAAAGAAAACAATTACTTTATATCAGGAAATGAACAAAGTTGCCGATATGGTGCGGTACTGAACGATTGAACTTACTTGTTGATCATGTTAGACATGTCCGCAAAGGTCTCGAGATTTTTTCGTCTCGAGTCTAAGACGGTTACTAGTCCCTCCTCAAGCTTAATATCTAGGAGAATATAGTGGAAGCTGCGCACGCATGCATATAACTCATCAATTACATTAATTACTATAACCTCGAGTAATATATAATTAAGGGAAACCGAATATGCACAAGACAGTAACACTCACTAGAAGTTGTAAGGAAAGAGTATTTTATCTTTGTTTTGATTTATTATCAATGATTGTAGCAAGTTGGCCTTGGCTTCTTTGGCATGAAGTTTAACCTGATATTCATCTATGAGATTTGTGTTAATGAACCCAATATCATAGATATCAACTTTTCTACATTCGACGATCTTCAATCTGCATAATATAGTGAGGATAATTATATATACTTGCAATGAAGAGCTGATCTATATATAGAGACTTAATGACAGAACTAGTACTTACAGACAGTAGCAAGTGATCGTTGGTTTATCGAGAGCCTTCTGATTGAAAAACTGGAAGAACTCCTCAAATATAATAGACAACATATCAATTCCAACGAGGTCGTGGTCCTCTTTAACTTTCACCATCAGAGTATCTTGGCCACCAGAGTCTCTGCAGGTTTCCATGTACCAGTCATGCAATCTTCGCATCATCGTGGTTAGAGTTCTGACATCTTTGACAAGAGGCTTCCCGTACCGGTATTTGTGATCATCCACCTCTAACACATCAAGAACTACATCATCGGTCAGGTAATCTTCAAGATTGGGACCGGGCACCATCCCCGTATGATTAGGGACGATGTCGCTAGGCACCTTGAGCGGGGGGCACGATTGGTTCTCTTGTTCGCCGAGTTGGGGAATTTTTTCCCACTTTTTTTTGTGCTAACCTGTGATCACTGCAAGTACTTCCCGACCGCGATGCTTCGACATATGACTTTTGAATAATGCGCTCATAGTTGGTTTTCGGCGGAGATGGAGGTGGTTTCTTCAGGGAATCAATAGTGCGCTTCGCTCTCGCCGGATCTATCTTCTGCTTTGGAGGTGGAGGTTTCTTTGCAAAAAATTCCTTCACTTCGGCTTTACAGATCTCCGCGTTCTCCTCGCCGATCCTCTCGTATGCTAACTTCTCTAAGGGCCTGAGAGATGGACCGTATTTGTATTGCCTCCTGCCTCTGGTTGTACTGCTAGACACTGGAGGAGTCCCAGCGACTGCCTTCTTTTGTTGCTTACGAGGCGGAGGAGGAGGCGGGGTGCTACCACGCGCCGGAGCAGCCGGAGCATCGGCAGCTCTCTTCACGCCTTGCTGACAAGGCGGAGGAGGAGGCGGGCTGCTCGGACGCGCCGGCTCAGGCGGATAAGGAGGCGGAGTGCCGCCACGCGCCTGATCACCTAGAGAAGGAGGCGGAGTGCGCTGATCCCTTGCCGGAGGAGGAGGCGGAGGAGAAGGCGGAGTGCACTGACTCGCGGGAGGAGGCAGAGGCATCCAGTTCACAATGTTGATGAGGTCCTTCCGTCATAGGCATGGCGTCTTCAGAGAAGAACCCAACCGAGTTTCTCCTTCACCGGTAGGGTGGTCAAGCTCAAGATCCTCAAACCCCTCCGTTATTTGATCCACCATCACCCTAGCATATCCTTCTAGAATCGGATGGCAGTGAAAAGTTGCGCCGGGTGCAGCAGGAAAAATAGAGCCTACAGCCGCCTTGACTTTCAATTGTAGCCATTGCATCATAAGGTGGCAATGTTGAGACTGCGTGATAGCATCCACGGGGTAGCTAGCAGGAGCCGTGAAGATATGCTCCTCAGGCAGCTCGGTGGAAACCACGCTGCTTTTCCGCTGAGATGGCGGGGTAGCTTCGGGGGTAGCTTCGTTAGGCCGCTTGCTGTGAACTACTTTTCGTTCGTCCTCTAGCGCTTTTACTGTTGCGTGCAGCGCCTGCAGAGTGCTCTGATCCACTTTCTTCTTCCTCTCTCGGCATTTGTAACCGCCTACGTCGGGAAACCCGGCCTTCCACAAAAGGGAGCCTGGCATGCCTCGTGTCTGTCCAGGGTGCTCAGGATTCCCGAGGGCCATTGTGAGCTCGTCGTTCTCTCTGTCGGGAACGAACGTCCCTTGCTGCGCTACTTCGATATATAACTGAAGCTTCTTGATGTGTATTGCAAGTTGCTCCTCCGTCCAAACGCACTTCCCTGTTACAGGGTCCAAGGTTCCCCCAACTACGAACAACCAAGTCCTTGAACGGTCTGGCCAGTGTAATGTCTGTGGTTCGACCCCTTTAGCAAGCAGGTCATTCTCGGCCTTGGCCCACAAAGGCCGGGCTTTGGGGTAGCCACCTGACCCCGTGCGATGGTGATACTTCTTATTCACAACATTTTTCTTGTTTCTCTCTGACATCTGCTTACTCTTTTCCGATTTCTTGTGGGCCACAAATGCGTCCCAGTGATCTCTGATCTTCTCAAACCGGCCGGTGAATTCTCGAGTCTTGTTTTTTCGACAAACTTTGCGTTTAGCTCATTCTTCCACCTCCTGAATAGTTCCCCCATCTTTTAAAGAGCGGCCTCCTTGACCAATTGCTCTATAACTGGTGGCTGCTTCTCCGGATCCTCCTCTGGAGGTAGGGTGAAATTGGCCTTCAGCATGGTCCAAAGATCATTTTTCTGCATATCGTTGACATAAGACACCCGAGGGTCTTCGTTCTTAGGCTTGTACCATAGGTGGATGCTGATCGGGATCATGTCCCTAACAACAACCCCGCACTGAGCAGAAAAAGCATCCTTGGCCTTGATGGGTTTACTCGCTAGGCCATCGCGCCCGATTTCTTCGATGATGAACATTTCATCCTGGCGCAACCTTTTCTTCGGGCCCCGTGTCCTTACGGAAATTTGGCTCGATCCGGAGGGCTAGAAAAGAAGAAAGAAGAGAGTTAATACGTGTACATACCAAAACAATCAATGCATCAATTAGCTACAGTGTCAGCACATGCTTAATTAATATATATTTATACCTGGCCAGACTCCGTTCGGTCACCGGAGCCGTCATCACAGTGTCCTTCTTCCACCGGTAATCGGTCACCGGAGCCATCATAATCATGTGTTTGCTCCACCATTATTGTATCACCGTAGTCTGCTTCTTCATCATCATGTCCTTCCAAATGACCATTGTAGTCGACGTTGATATACATTTCGACAACACCTCCGTCTGCGATTATGTCCCCCGAACACCTGTTCTGCTACCTCGTCTCGTCCTATATATCTCCATAGTTTCTGCAAATATTACGACATGGCAATTATTATACAAACATAGACCTAGCTAGCTAATCACAACAAAGAACCATATTAGTGGCAAATGTAGGCCTAGCTAGCTAATCACAACAAGGAAACATATTAGTGGCCTCGACGCTTCTCTAGGGTTTGCGGTGGCCTCGGCGACCCTCGAACCATCAGCAACCCTCGACCCCTCGGCTACCCCTCCCCCCTCATGTCGAAGTTATCGGGGAGGGGGTATATATATCGACAACGACGACATATACGTAGAAAAAATGTTATCGGGGAGGGGGTAGATCGCCCACCCCTCATGTCGAAGTTATCTAGGGAGGGGGTATATCGACAACGACGACATATTCGTTGAAAAAAATGTTATCGGGGAGGGGGTAGATCGACCCCCCCTCATGTCGAAGTTATCGGGGAGGGGTATATCAACAAAATTACATCATCATATATAATCCAATAAAATTACATCATCATCATCATATATTATACATCTAAAAAAGTTTTCATATATCACCATATATGTCATCATCATCTAGTACAAAAAATTGACCCCTCGACCCTCGAACCCTCGGCGACCCTCGACCCCTCGGTGACCCTCGACCCTCTCTACCCTAGCTAGTTCCCGACCCTCGCCCCTCGAACCCTCGGCGACCCCTCCCCCTCCTTTCTTCTGATCTATTTGCTTTTCTTTTTTCCTCTTCTTATTTATTTCTTCTCTTCTTCCTCTCGTCTATTTCTCCTTTTTCTTTTCCTTCTTCCTAAACTAAACATAAACTGAAATAATCCTAAAACTAAACGAAACTTCTCCTCCTCCCTTTTTTTCTTCTTCTTCTTTTTTTTCATCCTAAAACTTTATGAACAAAATTACAACAGAAAAAACCATAAAAATTACATGAACAAAATAAAAATTCTATGAACAAAATTACAATAGAAAAAAATCATAAAAATTCTATGAAAAAATGACATAATCTTTGCATATGAACATACAAACATTTGCATATTCTACAATAATATCACCAAAAAAATCTATGAACAGAAAAAAAATTCTAAGTTTTGTATACATACATATATACATTCGTAGGTGCTGGGGCGGCCGGGGAGCAGGGGCGGCCGGGCGCGCTCGACGACGGCGGACGGCGATGGCGTGGGCGGCGGATGGCGTCGGGGTGGGCTCGGGGGCAGCGGACGGCGTCGACGTGGGCTCGCGGGCACCGGCGACGGCGACGGCGTCGAGGAGGTCGGGCGGCAACTGGCGATGAATGTGGAAATTTCCTAAGTGCTGGTTATGTAGCAAAGGCTTTGGTCCCGGTTCATGGCACCAATCGAGACCAATGCCCCCTTTAGTCCCGGTTGGTGCGACCAACCGGGACTGGGACCTGTGGTCCCGGTTGGTGGCACCAACCGGGACTAAAGGGAGGCACTGGTCCCGGTTGGTACCACGAACTGGTACCAATGCACCCCTTTAGTCCCGGTTGGTGCTACCAACCGGGACCAAATGCCTTGCACAACGGCTTGGTGGTGGGAGTTTAGTCCCACCTCGCTAGCTGAGAGAGAGCCGCACCTGTTTATAAGGTGCGGTGCGACTGAGCTGTCGAGCTCCTCTCTAAAGCAGGCTTACGGGCCTAACCTCTCTGTACATGCCTGTGGGCCTAGTGGGTCTGCTGCGGGCCTGAATCCTGGCCCACCTAGCTGGTTGGGTTTCTAGTCGTATTCACGCCATGGTGGCCCAGTAGGCGGCTTTTTTTATTTTTTGTTTTGTTTTTTGCATTTTTTTTGCTTTTAGGTCACAAAACTTATAAACTTTCTGTTAGTTCCATTAGTTTTCAAATTTGATTTTTTTAAAATTTCTATGAATCACTAGTTTGTGAATAACTTTACTATAAAAATAGATTTTTGAGTTATTCTTTTTCCTACTATTTAATATTACTGTGTTTTATCATTATACTCAATTTGGTAATTTTAAGTTATTTTAAATATCTGTTTTAATGAAAAAACAGATTTTGTTATTTTAGTTTGCTATTAAAGTTTCTAACAAAAAAATTCCTTATGAAAATTCTTTTTGCTTTTAATGTTTTGAACAGACAATTCTTAGATAATTTTAGTTGCATAAATTTTATATAATTTCAGTTTCAAAAATAGTAGAGGTTTATAAAAGCTTTTTAGTTGATTCCTTTTGCTTTTAGTTGCATAAATTATTAGAAAATTCCTTTTGCTTTTAATGTTTTGAACAGAAACAAAAACTTTCAACCTTTTTTGAAATTATTTGAACTCCAGACTTTCTCTGTGTTCAAAATGGACTATTCAAAGCAACATCATCAATTTTCAACCCTTTCTGACTTCATTTGTTATTTTTCATGCATTTACTAATTTGGTTGAGCTAAATGACCCTGAAATGGAAAAGAATTTCAAATGAACTCTGAAAAGGTTGAAAGTTGTCATGACATCATCATTTCACCAACATAGCATGTGCTAAAAAGTTGAGAGGGTTACGGCAAAAACTAGATGCACTTCGGGTACAAAACGGACTATCTGTTTCGAGGTATTAGGGTTTCAAACGAAAATTCATCTGTTACAAAGAGATTTCATTTTTTTACTTATTTGAGCTACAGACTACTTCTGTGTTCAAAATTAACCATTACAAAGTGATATTCTAGATCAAAGGCATCATCACAATAGTTGTGGAGAGAAAGTCTTCACTTTTTCTTCGCTTGTGTCCTTTGCTTATTGCACCGTAACCATGGATAATCTTCATCGTTTATCAGGATGCTTGGGCCAGCCTTGACTTTGAAGGGGGGAATTTCATGAAACTTTTCATAATCTTCGGAAATGTCTGTCTTGCCCTCCACTCCCACGATGTCTCTTTTTCCTGAAAGAACTATGTGGCGCTTTGCCTCATCGTATGATGTGTTCGCTTCCATATCTTTTCTTTTTCTGGTTTTTGTAGACATGTCCTTCACATAGAAAACCCGCGCCACATCATTGGCTAGGACGAACGGTTCGTCTGTGTACCCAAGATTGTTCAGATCCACTGTTGTCATTCTGTAATCTGGGTCTACTTATACCCCGCCTCCTGACAGATTGAACCATTTGCATTTAAACAAAGGGACCTTAAAATCATGTCCGTAGTCAAGTTCCCATATGTCCACTATGTAACATAATATGTGTCCTTTCCCTTCTTGGTTGCTGCATCAAAGCGGACACCGCTGTTTTGGTTGGTGCTCTTTTGATCTTGGGCGATCGTGTAAAATGTATTCCCATTTATCTCATATCCTTTGTAAGTCAATACAGTCGGAGATGGTCCCCTGGACAACGAGTACAACTCATCACAAACAGTGTTTTCACCTCTGAGACGTGTTTCCAACCAACTTCCGAAAGTCTTGATGTGTTCACATGTAATCCAGTCGTCACACCGCTCTGGGTGTTTGGAGCGCAGACTGTTCTTGTGTTCATCGACATACGGGGTCACCAGGGTAGAGTTCTGTAGAACTGTGTAGTGTGCTTCAGACCAAGAATGCCCGTCCCTGCATATTATTGACTCCCCTCCAAGCGTGCCTTTCCCAGTCAGTCTCCCCTCATACTGCGATTTATGAAGACCAATCTTCTTAAGGCCAGGAATGAAGTCAACACAAAACCCAATGACATCCTCTGTTTGATGGCCCATGGAGATGCTTCCTTCTGGCCTAGCGCGGTTATGGACATATTTCTTTAGGACTCTGATGAACCTCTCATAGGTGAACTTATTGTGTAGAAATACGGGGCCCAGAATGACAATCTCGTCGACTAGATGAGCTAGGACGCGCGTCACGATATTGAAGAAGGATGGTGGGAACACCAGCTCGAAACTGACAAGACATTGCGCCACATTACTCCTTAGCCTTGGTATGATTTCTGGATCGATCACCTTCTGAGAGATTGCATTGAGGAATGCACATAGCTTTGCAATGGCTAATCGGACGTTTTCCGGTAGAAGCCCCCTCAGTGCAACCAGAAGCAGTTGCGTCATAATCACGTGGCAGTTATGAGACTTTAGGTTCTGGAACTTTTTCTCTGCCATATTTATTATCCCCTTTATATTAGAAGAGAAGCCAGACGGGACCTTCATACTGAGCAGGCATGCAAAGAAGATTTCCTTCTCTTCTTTGGTAAGAGCGTAGCTGGCAGGACCTTCATACTGCTTTGGAGGCATTCCGTCATTTTCGTGCAAACGTTGCAGGTCCTCTCGTGCCTCCGGTGTATCTTTTGTCTTCCCATACACGCCCAAGAAGCCTAGCAGGTTCATGCAAAGGTTCTTCGTCACGTGCATCACGTTGATTGAAGAGCGGACCTCTAGGTCTTTCTAGTAGGGTAGGTCCCAAAATATAGATTTCTTCTTCCACATGGGTGTGCATCCCTCAGCGTCATTCGGAACAGATAGTCCGTCGGGACCCTTTGCAAAGATTACCTATAAATCATGGACCATAGCAAGTACGTGATCACCGGTATGCATGGCGGGCTTCTTCCGGTGATCTGCCTCGCCTTTGAAATGCTTGCCTTTCTTTCAACATTGATGGTTGGTCAGAAGAAATCGAAGATGCCCCAGGTACACATTCTTCCTGCATCTATCCAGGTATATACTTTGGGTGTCATCTAAACAGTGTGTGCATGCGTGGTATCCCTTGTTTGTTTGTCCTGAAAGGTTACTAAGAGTAGACCAATCATTGATGGTTACAAACAGCAACACATGTAGGTCAAATTCCTCCTGGTTGGCTTCATCCCACACACGTACACCTTGTCCATTCCACAACTGTAAAAATTCTTCAACAAATGGCCTTAGGTACACATCAATGTCGTTGCCGGGTTGCTTAGGACCTAGGATGAGTATTGGCATCATAATGAACTTCCGCTTCATGCACAACCAAGGAGGAAGGTTATACATACATAGAGTCACGGGGTAGGTGTTGTGATTGCTGCTCTGCTCCCCAAAAGGATTAATGCCATCCGCACTTAAACCCAACCTGTTGGAAATATGCCCTAGAGGCAATAATAAAAGGATTATTATTATATTTCCTTGTTCATGATAATTGTCTGTTATTCATGCTTGAATTGTATTGTACGGAAACAGCGATACATGTGTGAATACATAGACCACAACGTGTCCCTGGTAAGCCTCTAGTTACTAGCTCGTTGATCAACAGATGGTCACGGTTTCCTGACCATGGACATAGGATGTCATTGATAACGGGATAACATCATTAGGAGAATGATGTGATGGACAAGACTCAATCCTGAGCCTAGCACGAGATCGTATAGTTCGTAATGCTTAAGATTTTCCAGTGTCAAGTATTTGTTCCTTAGACCATGAGGTTGTGCAACTCCCGGATACCGTAGGAATACTTTGGGTGTGCCAAATGTCACAATGTAAATGGGTGGCAATAAAGGTACGCAACGGGTATCTCCGAAAGTGTCTGTTGAGTTGGTACGAACCGAGACTGGGATATTGTCACTCCGTATGACGGAGAGGTATCTCTGGGCCCTCTCGGTAAGACATCATCATAATGAGCTCAAAGTGACTAAGGAGTTTGTCACGGGATGATGGATTACGGATCGAATAAATAGACTTGCCATGACGAGATTGAACAAGGTATTGGGCATACCGACGATCGAATATCGGGCAAGTACCGTACCGATAGATAAAGGGAATAACATACGGGATTGAGTGAATCCTTGACACAGTGGTTCATCCGATGAGATCATCGAGGAACACGTGGGAACCAACATGGGTATCTAGATCCCGCTGTTGGTTATTGACCGGAGAGTCGTCTCGGTCATGTCTGCGTGTCTCCCGAACCCGTAGGGTCTACACACTTAAGGTTCGGTGACACTAGGGTTGTAGAGATACATGCACATGGAAACCTGAATGTTGTTCGGAGTCCCGGATGAGATCCCGGACGTCACGAGGAGTTCCGGAATGGTCCGGAGGTAAAGAATGATATATAGGAAGTCCAGCTTCGGCCATTGGGTGAATTCCGGGGGTCACCGGGAGTGTCCCGGGACCACCGGAAGGGTCCCGGGGGTCCACCGGGTGGGGCCACCCATCCCGGAGGGCCCCGTAGGCCGCAAGGTGAAGGGGGCCAGCCCCTGGTGGGCTGGCGCACTCACATGGGCCCCCTCCATGCGCCTAGGGTTGAAACCCTAGGGGGTGGGGGCGCCACCTATGCCTTGAGGGGCAAGTCTCCCCCCTTGGCCGCCGCCCCCCTAGGAGATTGCATCTCCTAGGGCCGACGCCCCCTAGCCCCTATATATAGTGTGGGGGGGGGAGAGGGCAGCCGCACCCCAAGCCTGTGGCGCCTCTCCCCCTCCCGTCACACCTCCAACTCCTCTCGCAGGGCGCCGGCGAAGCCCTGCAGCTTTTCCTGTTGCATCCACCACCACGCCGTCGTGCTGCTGGATCTCCGTCAACCTCTCCTCCGCCCTTGCGGGATCAAGAAGGTGGAGACGTCGCTGTATCGTACGTGTGTTGAACGTGGAGGTGCCGTCTGTTCGGCGCTGGGATCATCAGTGACGAGGATCACGAAGAGTACGACTCCATCATCCATGTTCCTTCGAACGCTTCCGCACGCAATCTACAAAGGGTATGTAGATGCACTCCTTTGTGCTCATTGCTAGATGACTCCTTATATTGATCTTGGTGAAGCGTAGGAAATTTTTTGAATTCTGCTACGTTCCCCAACAGTGGCATCTGAGCTAGGTCTTTGCGTAGCATCTTGCACGAGTAGAACACAAACAAGTTGTGGGCGTTGAGTTTGTTCAATCTTCTTGCCGTTACTAGTCCAATCTTGATTCGGCGGCATCGTGGGATGAAGCGGCCTGGACCGACCTTACACGTACGCTTACGTGAGACTGGTTCCGCCGACTGACATGCACTAGTTGCATAAGGTGGCTGGCGGGTGTCTGTCTCTCCCACTTTAGTCGGATCGGATTCTATGAAAAGGGTCCTTATGAAGGGTAAATAGAAATTGACAAATCGCGTTGTGGTTTTGGCGTAGGTAAGAAACGTTCTTGCTAGAAAACCTATAGAAGCCACGTAAAACTTGCAACAACAATTAGAGGTCGTCTAACTTGTTCTTGCAGCATGTGCTATGTGATGTGGTATGGCCAAGAAGATGTGATGAATGATATATGTGATGTATGAGATTGATCATGTTCTTGTAATAGGAAATCACGACTTGCATGTCGATGAAAATGACAACCGGCAGGAACCATAGGAGTTGTCTTAATTATTGTATGACCTGCGTGACACTGAATAACGCCATGTAATTACTTTACTTTATTGCTAAACGTTAGCCATAGTAGTAGAAGTAATAGTTTGCGTGACGACTTCATGAAGACACGATGATGGAGATCATGGTGTCATGCCGGTGACAAAGATGATCATGGTGCCCCGAAGATGGAGATCGAAGGAGCAAGATGATATTGGCCATATCATGTCACTTTATTTGATTGCATGTGATGTTTATCATATGTTTATGCATCTTGTTTACTTAGAACGACGGTAGTAAATAAGATGATCTCTCATTAAAAATTTCAAGAATTGTGTTCCCCCTAACTGTGCACTGTTGCTAAGGATCGTTGTTCCAAAGCACCACGTGATGATCGGGTGTGATAGGCTCTAACGTTCGCATACAACGGGTGTAAGCCAGATTTACACACGCAATACACTTAGGGTTCACTTGACGAGCCTAGCATGTACAGACATGGCCTCGGAACAGGGAAGACCGAAAGGTCGAACATGAGTCGTATAGAAGATGCGATCAACCTGAAGATGTTCACCGTTGATGACTAGTCCGTCTCACGTGATGATCGGACACAGGCTAGTCAATTCGGATCATGTATCACTTAGAAGACTGGAGAGATGTCAATCTGAGTGGGAGTTCATTAAAATCTGATTAGATGAACTTAATTATCATGAACTTAGTCTTAATTCTTTACAATATGTCTTGTAGATCAAATGGCCCACGCTCATGTCACCCTCAACTTCAACGCGTTCCTAGAGAAATCCAAGCAGAAAGACGATGGTAGCAACTATACGGACTGGGTCCGTAACCTGAGGATCATCCTCATAGCTGCCAAGAAAACTTATGTCCTAGAAGCACCGCTAGGTGACGCTCCCGCCCCGGCAAACCAAGATGTTATGAACGCTTAGCAGTCGCGTTGTGATGATTACTCCCTGGTTCAGTGCGGCATGCTCTACAGCTTAGAATCGGGGCTCCAAAAGCGTTTTGAGCACCACGGGGCATATGAGATGTTCCAAGAGCTGAAAATGGTTTTCCAGGCTCATGCCCGAGTTGAGAGATATGATGTCTCCAACGCATTCTACAGCTGAAAGATGGAGGAAAATAGTTCTGTCAGTGAGCACATACTCAAGATTTCTGGGTTGCACAACCGCTTGTCTCAGTTGGGAATGAATCTCCCAGACGAAGCGGTCGTTGACAGAATCCTCCAGTCGCTCCCACCTAGCTACAAGAGCTTCGTGTTCAACTTCAATATGCAAGGGATGGAGAAGTCCATTCCCGAGGTGTATTCAATGCTGAAATCAGCGGAGGTGGAGATCAAGAAAGAGCATCAAGTGTTGATGGTCAATAAAACCACTAAGTTCAAGAAGGGCAAGGGTAAGAAGAACTTCAAGAAGGACGGCAAAGGAGTTGCCGCGCCCGGTAAGCCAGTTGCCGGGAAGAAGCCAAAGTATGGACCCAAGCCTGAGACTGAGTGCTTTTATTGCAAGGGAACGGGTCACTGGAAGCGGAACTGCCCCAAATACTTAGCAGACAAGAAGGCCAGCAACGTCAAAGGTATATGTGATATACATGTTATTGATGTGTACCTTACCAGCGCTCGTAGTTGCTCCTGGGTATTTGATACCGGTGCAGTTGCTCATATTTGTAACTCAAAGCAGGAGCTGCGGAATAAGCGGAGACTGGCGAAGGACGAGGTGACGATGCGCGTCGGGAATGGTTCCAAGGTTGATGTGATCGCCGTCGGCACGCTGCCTCTACATCTACCCTCGGGATTAGTTTTAAACCTTAATAATTGTTATATAGTACCAGCTTTGAGCATGAACATTGTATCTGGATCTCGTTTGATGCGAGATGGCTACTCATTTAAATCCGAGAATAATGGTTGTTCTATTTATTTGAGAGATATGTTTTATGGTCATGCCCCGCTGGTCAATGGTTTATTTTTGATGAATCTCGATCGTGATGATACACATATTCATAGTGTGAATGCCAAAAGATGTAAAGTTGACAATGATAGTGCCACATACTTGTGGCATTGCTGCCTTGGTCATATTGGTGTCAAACGTATGAAGAAGCTTCATGCAGATGGACTTCTGGAGTCTCTTGATTATGAATCATTTGACACGTGCGAACCATGCCTCTTGGGCAAGATGACCAAGACTCCGTTCTCCGGAACAATGGAGCGAACAACCAACTTATTGGAAATCATACATACCGATGTGTGCGGTCCAATGAGTGTTGAGGCTCGCGGAGGCTATCGTTATGTTCTCACCCTCACAGATGACTTGAGTAGATATGGGTATATCTACTTGATGAAGCACAAGTCTGAGACCTTTGAAAAGTTCAAGGAATTTCAGAATCAGGATGAGAATCAACGTGACAGAAAAATAAAGTTCTTGCGATCGGATCGTGGGGGTGAATATTTAAGTCATGAATTTGGCACGCACCTTAGGAACTGTGGAATTGTTTCACAATTGACACCGCCCGGAACACCTCAGCGTAACGGCGTGTCCGAACGTCGAAATCATGCTCTGTTGGACATGGTGCGATCTATGATGTCTCTCACCGACTTACCGCTATCTTTTTGGGGTTATGCTTTAGAGACTGCCGCATTCACTTTAAATAGGGCTCCGTCGAAATCCGTTGAGACGACACCGTATGAACTTTGGTTTGGCAAGAAACCTAAGCTGTCATTTCTAAAGGTTTGGGGTTGCGATGCTTATGTCAAGAAACTTCAACCTGAGAAGCTCGAACCCAAATCGGAAAAATGCGTCTTCATAGGATACCCAAAGGAAATGATTGGGTACACCTTCTACCACAGATCCGAAGGCAAGGTCTTTGTTGCCAAGAATGGATCCTTTTTGGAGAAAGAGTTTCTCTCGAAAGAAGTGAGTGGGAGGAAAGTAGAACTTGATGAGGTGACAGTCACCCCTCCCGAACCGGAAAGTAGCGCAGCGCAGGAAATTGCTCCTGAGGTGCCTGCACCGACAAGGGAGGAAGTTAATGATGATGATCATGAAGATACAGATCAAGTTACTACTGAACTTCGAAGGTCCACAAGGACACGTTCCGCACCAGAGTGGTACGGCAACCCTGTCATGGAAATCATGTTGTTAGACAACGGTGAACCTTTGAACTATGAAGAAGCGATGGCGGGCCCGGATTCCAATAAATGGCTTGGAGCCATGAAATCCGAGATAGAATCCATGTATGAAAACAAAGTATGGACTTTGGTGGACTTGACCGATGATAGGCATGCCATAGAAAACAAATGGATATTTAAGAAGAAGACAGACGCGGATGGTAATGTGACCATCTATAAGGCTCGGCTTGTCACTAAGGGTTATCGACAAGTTCAAGGGATTGACTACGACGAGACTTTCTCTCCCGTAGCGATGCTGAAGTCAGTACGAATCATGTTAGCAATTGCCGCATTCTATGATTATGAGACATGGCAAATGGACGTCAAAACGGCATTCCTTAACGGTTTCCTCAAGGAAGAGCTGTATATGATGCAGCCGGAAGGTTTTGTCGATCCAGAGAATGCTAACAAGGTATGCAAGCTCCAGCGCTCGATCTACGGGCTGGTGCAAGCATCTCGGAGTTGGAATATTCGCTTTAATGATGTGATCAAAGCGTTTGGCTTTATACAGACTTGGGGAGAAGCCTGTATCTACAAGAAAGTGAGTGGAAGCTCTGTAGCATTTCTCATATTATATGTGGATGACATATTGCTGATGGGAAATGATATAGAATTCTTGGAGAGCATAAAGGCCTACTTGAATAAGAGTTTTTCAATGAAGGACCTTGGAGAAGCTGCTTACATATTAGGCATCAAAATCAATAGAGATAGATCAAGACGCCTCATTGGTCTTTCACAAAGCACATACCTTGACAAGATATTGAAGAAGTTCAATATGGATCAGTCCAAGAAGGGGTTCTTGCCTATTTTGCAAGGTATGAGATTGAGCAAGGCTCAGTCCCCGACCACGGCAGAAGATAGAGAAAAGATGAGTGTCATTCCCTATGCCTCGCCCATAGGTTCTATCATGTATGCCATGCTGTATACCAGACCTGATGTGAACCTTGCCATAAGTTTGTTAGGGAGGTACCAAAGTGATCCCGGTATGGAACCTGGACAGCGGTCAAGAACATCCTAAAGTACCTGAAGAGGACGAAGGATATGTTTCTCGTTTATGGAGGTGACGAAGAGCTCGTCGTAAAGGGTTACGTCGATGCTAGCTTCGACACAGATCTGGATGACTCAAAGTCACAAACCGGATACGTGTATATTTTGAATGGTGGAGCAGTCAGCTGGTGCAGTTGCAAGCACAGCGTCATGGCGCATTCTACATGTGAAGCGGAGTACATAGCTGCTTGCGAAGCAGCACAAGAAGGAGTCTGGATGAAGGAGTTCATCACCGACCTAGGAGTCATTCCAAGCGCGTCAAGCCCGATGACTCTCTTCTGTGACAACACTGGAGCTATTGCCATTACCAAGGAGCCCAAGTTTCACAAGAAGACCAAGCACATCAAGCGCCGTTTCAACTCCATCCGGAATTATGTTCAAGATGGAGACATAGATATTTGTAAAGTGCATACGGATCTGAATGTCGCAGACCCGTTGACTAAACCTCTTCCATGGGCAAAACATGATCAACACCAGATTTCTATGGGTGTTCGATTCATCACAATGTAACTAGATTATTGACTCTAGTGCAAGTGGGAGACTGTTGGAAATATGCCCTAGAGGCAATAATAAAAGGATTATTATTATATTTCCTTGTTCATGATAATTGTCTGTTATTCATGCTTGAATTGTATTGTACGGAAACAGCGATACATGTGCGAATACATAGACCACAACGTGTCCCTGGTAAGCCTCTAGTTACTAGCTCGTTGATCAACAGATGGCCACGGTTTCCTGACCATGGACATAGAATGTCATTGATAACGGGATCACATCATTAGGAGAATGAGGTGATGGACAAGACCCAATCCTGATCCTAGCACGAGATCGTATAGTTTGTAATGCTTAAGCTTTTCCAGTGTCAAGTATTTGTTCCTTGGATCATGAAGTTGTGCAACTCCCGGATATCGTAGGAATACTTTGGGTGTGCCAAACGTCACAACGTAACTGGGTGGCTATAAAGGTACGCAACGGGTATCTCCGAAAGTGTCTGTTGAGTTGGTACGAACCGAGACTGGGATATTGTCACTCCGTATGACGGAGAGGTATCTCTGGGCCCTCTCGGTAAGACATCATCATAATGAGCTCAAAGTGACTAAGGAGTTAGTCACGGGATGATGGATTATGGATTGATTAAAGAGACTTGCCATGTCGAGATTGAACAAGGTATCGGGCATACCGACGATCGAATCTCGGGCAAGTACCGTACCGATAGACAAAGGGAATAACATACGGGATTGAGTGAATCCTTGACACAGTGGTTCTTCCGATGAGATCATCGAGGAACACGTGGGAACCAACATGGGTATCCAGATCCCGCAGTTGGTTATTGACCGGAGAGTCGTCTCGGTCATGTCTGCGTGTCTTCCAAACCCGTAGGGTCTACACACTTAAGGTTCTGTGACGCTAGGGTTGTAGAGATACATGCACATGGAAACCCGAATGTTGTTCGGAGTCCCGGATGAGATCCCGGACATCACGAGGAGTTCCGGAATGGTCCAGAGGTAAAGAATGATATATAGGAAGTCCAGTTTCGGCCATCGGGTGAATTCCGGGGGTCACCGGGAGTGTCCCGGGACCACCGGAAGGGTCCCGGGGGTCCACCGGGTGGGGCCACCCATCCCGGAGGGCCCCGTAGGCCGCATGGGGAAGGGGCCAGCTTCTGGTGGGCTGGCGCACCCACATGCCCCCCCTCCATGCGCCTATGTTTGAAACCCTAGGGGGTGGGGGCGCCCCCTATGCCTTGGGGGGCAAGTCTCCCTCCTTGGCCGCCGCCCCCTAGGAGATTGCTTCTCCTAGGGCCGACGCCCCCCCGGGCCCCTATATATAGTGGGGGGGAGAGGGCAGCCGCACCCCAAGCCTCTGGCGCCTCTCCCCCTGCCGTCACACCTCCAACTCCTCTCGTAGTGCGCCGGCGAAGCCCTGCAGCTTTTCCTGTTGCATCCACCACCACACCGTCGTGCTGCTGGATCTCCGTCAACCTCTCTCCGCCCTTGCTGGATCAAGAAGGAGGAGACGTCGCTGTACCGTACGTGTGTTGAACGCGGAGGTGCCGTCCGTTCGGCGCTGGGATCATCGGTGACGAGGATCACGAAGAGTATGACTCCATCATCCACGTTCCTTCGAACGCTTCCGCACGCAATCTACAAAGGGTATGTAGATGCACTCCTTTATGCTCGTTGCTAGATGACTCCTTAGATTGATCTTGGTGAAGCATATGAATTTTTTTGAATTCTGCTACGTTCCCCAACAAAACCATACGTTCCTTCCGTCACCTGCAAACTCCTCCTAGTACGTTTTCTCAATTTTTCTCCACTGCGACCAGTCAGCGGGTGCTCTCAACTTCCCGTCTTTCTTACGGTCCTCTGCATGCCATCGCATCAACTTGGCATGCTCATTGTTTCTGAACAGACATTTCAACCGTGGTATTATAGGAGCATACCATATCACCTTGGCAGGAACCCTCTTCCTTGGGCGCTCGCCGTCAACATCACCAGGGTCATCTCGTCTGATCTTATATCGCAAGGCACCGCATACCGGGCATGCGTTCAAATCCTCGTATGCACCACACCACGGTACATGATGCAGTCGTTAGGGCATGCATGTATGTTATGCACCTCCAATCCTAGAGGGCATACGGCCTTCTTTGCTGCGTATGTACTGTCGGGCAATTCGTTATCCTTTGGAAGCTTCTTCTTCAATATTTTGAGTATCTTCTCAAATCCTTTGTCAGGCACACCATTCTCTGCCTTCCACTACAGCAATTCCAGTACGGTACCGAGCTTCGTGTTGCCATCTTCGCAATTGGGGTACAACCCTTTTTTGTAATCCTCCAACATGCGATCGAGCTTCAACTTCTCCTTTTCACTTTCACACTGTCTCCTTGCATCAACAATGACCCGGCGGAGATCATCATCGGGCACAACATCGTCTGGTTCCTCTTGACCTTCAGCTTCCCACGTTGCAGCATCACCGTATTCCAGGGGCACATAGTTGTCATCGTCCTTTTCTTCTTCGTTGTCTTCCATCATAACCCCTATTTCTCCGTGCTTAGTCAAAACATTATAGTGTGGCATGAAACCGTTATAAAGCAGGTGGGTGTGAAGGGTTTTCGAGTCGGAGTAAGACCTCGTATTCCCACAGATAGTGCATGGACAATACATAAAACCATTCTGCTTGTTTGCCTTAGCCACTTCGAGAAAATTATGCAGGCCATTAATGTACTCGGAGGTGCGTCTGTCACCGTACATCCATTGCCGGTTCATCTGCTTGCATTTATATATAATTAAGTGTCAAAAACCATTACAGAACATCATGGATACATTTCCACTCAAATTAATATAAGTTCATCATCACATTATATTCAAAGTACATGCATAGCTCACCACGGTGGTGCCGGCGATGAGATCGGCGCGGGCGATCGACGGCGGTGAAGACGGGGACGGGACGTGACGGGCCGCTAAACCTAATCAAATCTCAGAGAAAATGGAGCTTGGAGTTCGAGCTTCGAGAGGAGAAAGCTGAACTAGTGTGGCTCGGGCATTTCATCGAACACCTCATGTACATATATATATGGGAGGTGAGCTAGAGCTCTCCACTCGCCGGCCAGAAAAAACAGAGCAGTGTGGAGTGCTCTGCTCGCCGGCGATGGGGTATATATAGGCAACCAATTGATCCCGGATCGTTACAGAAACTAAGACAGAAGTGGGGCCTTTAGTCCCGGTTCCAGCCACGAACCGGGACCAATGGGTGTGGGCCAGGAGCAAGGCCCATTGGTCCCGGTTCGTGCCTGGAACCAGGACAAATGGGTCCAGACTAACCGGGACATATGCCCAACGAGGCCCGGCTGGCCCCCTGGGTAAACGAACCGGGACGTATGCCTCCATGGATCCCGGTTCGTGAGTGAACAGGGACTAATGGGCTTGCCAGGCCCGAACCACAGCCCTGTTTTCTACTAGTGATTTGTAATGTACAGAAACCTAGTGAGGCCCTATTCGGGTTGGAGGGAGAGAAAACTATGGAAATCATTGAAGGCACATGATTGCTGTGGTAAAACCAAGGAGTAAATAATGGAGGATAGAAACAAAAGAATGGTGTTCGTATCAAAGGGGCGAGAACCACAGGAAATTGATGCTTGAGCTGATTAAAAAAATAGAACAAATGTGTGGTGTTATACAGACCACATGCAAGGAAGCATTGTTTATCAACTGAGCTTCTCTCTTGCCTCGAGCCTACGCGAGAAAAAAAGAGATTGAGGCAGATGTTTCTATTCCTTTGGAATCGCGAGGATAGGCCCACCTTTCCTTAGATGTACTATTCCTATTTCCTAGGTTCCGAACGCATCGTTGGAGAGAAAAACTACAGGAACTTGATTCCTTTGCCTTTTAATGTGAACCGAACGAAGCCTGATTATTTCGTTAACATTCATCTTTACACGAAGGCAAAACTCTCCTACGAAACCAGCCGACAACTTGATCTAAACCTCAAGTATCTCACCCATAGTCCTACATATGCCACATATGTTCTTTTCATGGATGAAATTATCCAGCAACTTATGGACTTGCACCCAGATAAATATCATTTCAAGGACTATCAATCTAGGATTCCAAAAATCCGTCATACTCTTCAATCAAGAGAGCTTGGTTTTAAAGAGCCAGGGATTCATGAACACTAGTCGTCAACCCGTGCATTCGCACGGGCTAGCTACATATATTTTTATTATAGCATAAATTGCTTCAAATGTATTGAAAAGTGAATGATGATTGTGATTTAGATAAAATATCTTGTTCCTAATGTTAGTGTAATGGATGAGCACCACAATTATTAGGCATGATAACACAATACACCATAGCAGAATATATGAAATAGAAGAACCTTAGGTTGTGTGAATCTTTCATATATTACCTGTTGATGACCTTGGACCATATGACATGGCGAAATTGTCCTTGCATAATTTGTGTTGATATAATCTTGTTAGAAATCAATGATAATCTTATTAATACTTGACAGACTAAGGATCTTTGTTCTATATTTATATACCACTATTCATATTAGAAAGAAACCTATGCACATTGAAATTCTGTGTTATCAAGTATAAAATAAATTTCTTGCCTATATTGAAAAATACAAACACTATTTATTTCACCTTGGAATTATTGTATCCTGAACTATTATTGTATGGAGACATAAAGGACAATGAGATTGTGCATGTCGATTATTTAATATGCATAGGTCGAAAGCACAGAAGGTTCATAATATAACGATTAAAGTTATGCAACTCAGTTTCTTAGGAGAATCTCATAAATTGACCTGATTGCTCCCTTTGATCGCTTTGGGTTTGGCTATAGCTACCTCACCTACAACCAATGATTTTCCCTAACTATATCTGAACATGTACCCCTATAGACCTCCCATAAATAATGTTTTTACCTCCAATACAAATGAGGCAAGTTGGAAAGCTATGGACACCAGTATCACAATCCAACTTAAATTTTTGTCAAAATGTAAGCGGTTTAAGAGCAGTTTTGAAAACCGTTTTTTCTTCACACACAAAACGTGAATCGTATTTTCGACCTCATTTCTAAACCGTTTATCGGAATGCGGCATATAATATGTCGTTGGAAAGCTGCTGCAAAACCTCTCCTTTCACAGGTTGAAAGTTTTCTCTAATTCCCTATGGTTAAAACGTTATTTGGGAAAACGTAAAATTTCACAAACCGAACAACCGAGTTCGTATTTTTGCGGTAATTTCTAAACGGCTAATCCAATCAGGGCATATTATATTGCGTTGGAAAGCTTAGGAAATTGCGCTACTTTTTCATGTTGAAAGTTTTTCCTAATTTTGAACGGTTAAAGAGTAATATAGAAAACGGTACAAGTCCTACCGAGTTCTTTTTTCGAGTTAATTTTTTAACCGTGCTTCCGAATGCAGCAAGTTATATGGCATTGGAAAGCTCTAACCAATGCCAAACTTTTTTGTATGTATTGTTTCTCCTAATTCTCTACACTTTTAAGTCAGTTTCAAAAATGGCCAAAAACTTATTTTCACTGTATTTTCTATAAACTTTGTCGGAATGCGGCAAATAATATATCGTTGAAAAGCTATGGAAAATGCAGAACTTTTTCATGTTGACGATTTTCTCTGATTCTCGACCGTTTTCAAGTAATTGCGAAAATGGCGAGATCATTTTTCTGCCTTCATCGCGAGACAAATTTGTCGAAAATGCATCGCGTGAAGTACTTGAACTTCTGCGGCTGTTCTGCTTGAACTTCACTCTGTTTTTTGACGTGATGTTTTTCTCCCGTAACTCCCAAACCACTTATCGGAATTGAGCAAATGATATACCGATGAAAAGATGTTGAAAACACGCAACTTTTTCGTGTTGATCATTTTTCCATATTCGCAACGGTTCAAAATATTATTTTTGAATGCATAAACATGTGCTTTAAACGTTATAGATAAAACTTTTAAACCATTGATCGGAATGTGGCATATAATATATCGTTGGAAAGCTTATGAATACAAGCAACTTTTTCATGTAGACATGTGTTACAAATTCATTGTCGTTTGAGAGGAGTTATAAAAATGGCAAAAAACGAAGTTTTTTCCTGTTTTTTACATGTAATTGAAGGTCGGGCGTCTCGCACTATTGATCTTGACCTTCAGCCAAAAAAGCACGTGAACTTCTTGCCGCAAACCTTGTAACCTCTTTGTTTTCTATTCATATATTCTTACGTGAAACGCATTCCGTGTAGTAGTTGAACTTCTCGCTATTTGCATCTTGAACTTCTGTCACGTATTTTTGTTCAACCTCTCACAAGAATTTTGAATTTTTCTCGGACCGAGTACTTGAACTTCTAGAAACAAAACTTTTACCCTTTGCTTTTCCATTCTCTTTTTATCACACAAATGCACATCGTGTAGTACATGAACTTCTCTTGGTTACGCGAAAATATCTGAGTTTTTCATAGCTATTGAACCCCTTCACCTTTTTTATTTGGATCGATCACTCCTTAGCCTTGGTATGATTTCTGGATCGATCATCTTCTGAGAGATTGCATTGAGGAATGCACATAGTTTTGCAATGGCTAATCGGACGTTTTCCGGTAGAAGCCCCCTCAGTGCAACCAGAAGCAGTTGCGTCATAATCACGTGGCAGTTATGAGACTTTAGGTTCTGGAACTTTTTCTCTGCCATATTTATTATCCCCTTTATATTAGAAGAGAAGCCAGACAGGACCTTCATACTGAGCAGGCATGCAAAGAAGATTTCCTTCTCATCTTTGGTAAGAGCGTAGCTGGCAGGACCTTCATACTACTTTGGAGGCATTCCGTCTTTTTCGTGCAAACGTTGCAGGTCCTCTCGTGCCTCCGGTGTATCTTTTGTATTCCCATACACGCCCAAGAAGCCTAGCAGGTTCACGCAAAGGTTCTTCATCATGTGCATCACGTTGATTGAAGAGCGGACCTCTAGTTCTTTCTAGTAGGGTAGGTCCCAAAATATAGATTTCTTCTTCCACATGGGTGTGCGTCCCTCAGCGTCATTCGGAACAGATAGTTCGCCGGGACCCTTTGCAAAGATTACCTGTAAATCATGGACCATAGCAAGTACGTGATCACCGGTACGCATGGCGGGCTTCTTCCGGTGATCTGCCTCGTCTTTGAAATGCTTGCCTTTCTTTCAACATTGATGGTTGGTCAGAAGAAATCAAAGATGCCCCAGGTACACATTCTTCCTGCATCTGTCCAGGTATATACTTTGGGTGTCATCTAAACAGTGTGTGCATGCGTGGTATCCCTTGTTTGTTTGTCCTGAAAGGTTACTAAGAGCAGACCAATCATTGATGGTTACAAATAGCAACGCATGTAGGTCAAATTCCTCCTGGTTGGCTTCATCCCACACACGTACACCTTGTCCATTCCACAGCTGTAAAAATTCTTCAACTAATGGCCTTAGCTACACATCAATGTCGTTGCCGGGTTGCTTAGGACCTTGGATGAGTATTGGCATCATAATGAACTTCCGCTTCATGCACAACCAAGGAGGAAGGTTATAGATACATAGAGTCACGGGGCAGGTGCTGTGATTGCTGCTCTGCTCCCCAAAAGGATTAATTCCATCCGCACTTAAACCAAACCATACGTTCCTTGCGTCACCTGCAAACTCCTCCTAGTACGTTCTCTCAATTTTTCTCCACTGCGACCCGTCAGCGGGTGCTCTCAACTTCCCGTCTTTCTTACGGTCCTCTGCGTGCCATCGCATCAACTTGGCATGCTCTTTGTTTCTGAACAGCATTTTCAACCGTGGTATTATAGGAGCATACCACATCACCTTGGCAGGAACCCTCTTCCTTGGGCGCTCGCCGTCAACATCACCAGGGTCATCTCGTCCGATCTTATACCGCAAGGCACCGCATACCGGGCATGCGTTCAAATCCTCATATGCACTGCACCACGGTACAGGATGCAATCATTAGGGCATGCATGTATGTTATGCACCACCAATCCTAGAGGGCATACGGCTTTCTTTGTTGCGTACGTACTGTCGGGCAATTCGTTATCCTTTGGAAGCTTCTTCTTCAATATTTTGAGTAGCTTCTCAAATCCTTTGTCAGGCACACCATTCTCTACCTTCCACTGCAGCAATTCCAGTACGGTACCGAGCTTCGTGTTGCCATCTTCGCAATTGGGGTACAACCCTTTTTTGTAATCCTCCAACATGCGATCGAGCTTCAACTTCTCCTTTTCACTTTCACACCGTCTCCTTGCATCAACAATGACCCGGCGGAGATCATCATCGGGCACAACATCGTCTGGTTCCTCTTGACCTTCAGCTTCCCCCGTTGCAGCATCACCATATTCCGGGGGCACATAGTTGTCATCGTCCTTTTCTTCTTCGTTGTCTTCCATCATAACCCCTATTTCTCCGTGCTTAGTCAAAACATTATAGTGTGGCATGAAACCGTTATAAAGCAGGTGGGTGTGAAGGGTTTTCGAGTCGGAGTAAGACCTCGTATTCCCACAGATAGTGCATGGACAATACATAAAACCATTCTGCTTGTTTGCCTTAGCCACTTCGAGAAAATTATGCATGCCATTAATGTACTCGGAGGTGCGTCTGTCACCGTACATCCATTGCCGGTTCATCTGCTTGCATTTATATATAATTAAGTGTCAAAAACCATTACAGAACATCACAGATACATTTCCACTCAAATTAATATAAGTTCATCATCACATTATATTCAAAGTACATGCATAGCTCACCACGGTGGTGCCGGCGATGAGATCGGCGCGGGCGATCGACGGCGGTGAAGACGGGGACGGGACGTGATGGACCACTAAACCTAATCAAATCTCAGAGAAAATGGAGCTTGGAGTTCGAGCTTCGAGAGGAGAAAGCTGAACTAGTGTGGCTCAGGCATTTCATCGAACACCTCATGTGCATATATATATGGGAGGTGAGCTAGAGCTCTCCAGTCGCCGGCCAGAAAAAACAGAGTAGTGTGGAGTGCTCTACTCGCCGGCGATGGGGTATATATAGGCAACCAATTGGTCCCGGTTCGTTACAGAAACTAGGACAGGAGTGGGGCCTTTATTCCCGGTTCCAGGCACGAACCGGGACCAATGGGTGTGGGCCAGGAGGAAGGCCCATTGGTCCCGGTTCGTGCCTGGAACCAGGACAAATGGGTCCAGACCAACCGGGACATATGCCCAACGAGGCCCGGCCGGCCCTCTGGGCAAATGAACCGGGACGTATGCCCCCATGGATCCCGGTTCGTGAGTGAATAGGGACTAATGGGCTTGCCCGGCCTGAACCACAGCCATGTTCTCTACTAGTGATTTGTAATGTACAGAAACCTAGTGATTATTTCGTTAACATTCATCTTTACACGAAGGCAAAACTCTCCTACGAAACCAGCCGACAACTTGATCTAAACCTCAAGTATCTCACCCATAGTCCTACATATGCCACATATGTTCTTTTCATGGATGAAATTATCCAGCAACCTATGGACTTGCACCCAGATAAATATCATTTCAAGGACTATCAATCTAGGATTCCAAAAATCCGTCATACTATTCAATCAATAGAGCTTGGTTTTAAAGAGCCAGGGACTCATGAACACTAGTCGTCAACCCGTGCATTCGCACGGGCTAGCTACATATATTTTTATTATAGCATAAATTGCTTCAAATGTATTGAAAAGTGAATGATGATTGTGATTTAGATAAAATATCTTGTTCCTAATGTTAGTGTAATGGATGAGCACCACAATTATTAGGCATGATAACACAATACACCATTGCAGAATATATGAAATAGAAGAACCTTAGGTTGTGTGAATCTTTCATATATTACCTGTTGATGACCTTGGACCATATGACATGGCGAAATTGTCCTTGCATAATTTGTGTTGATATAATCTTGTAGAAATCAATGATAATCTTATTAATACTTGACTGACTTAGGATCTTTGTTCTATATTTATATACCACTATTCATATTAGAAAGAAACCTATGAACATTGAAATTCGGTGTTATCAAGTATAAAATAAATTTCTTGCCTATATTGAAAAATACAAACTCTATTTATTTCACCTTGGAATTATTGTATCCTGAACTATTATTGTATGGAGACATAAAGGACAATGAGATTGTGCATGCCGATTATTTAATATGCATAGGTCGAAAGCACAGAAGGTTCATAATATAACGATTGAAGTTATGCAACTCAGTTTCGTACGAGAATATCATAAATTGACCTGATTGCTCCCTTTGATCGCTTTGGGTTTGGCTATAGCTACCTCACCTACAACCAATGATTTTCCCTAACTATATCTGAACATGTACCCCTATAGACCTCCCATAAAAAATGTTTTTACCTCCAATGCAAATGAGGCAAGTTGGAAAGCTATGGACACCAGTATCACGATCCAACTTAAATTTTTGTCAAAATGTAAGCGGTTTAAGAGCAGTTTTGAAAATCGTTTTTTCTTCACACACAAAACGTGAATCATATTTCGATCTCATCTCTAAACCGTTTATCGGAATGCGGCATATAATATGTCTATGGAAAGCTGCTGCAAAACCTCTCCTTTCACAGGTTGAAAGTTTTCTCTAATTCCCTATGGTTAAAACGTTATTTGGGAAAACGTAAAATTTCACAAACCGAACAACCGAGTTCGTATTTTTGCGGTAATTTCTAAACGGCTAATCCAATTAGGGCATATTATATTGCGTTGGAAAGCTTAGGAAATTGCGCTACTTTTTCATGTTGAAAGTTTTTCCTAATTTTGAACGGTTTAAGAGTAATATAGAAAACGGTACAAGTCCTACCGAGTTCTTTTTCGAGTTAATTTTTTAACCGTGCTTCCGAATGCAGCAAGTGATATGGCATTGGAAAGCTCGAACCAATGCCAAACTTTTTTGTATGTATTGTTTCTCCTAATTCTCTATAGTTTTAAGTCAGTTTCAAAAATGGCAAAAAACGTATTTTCACTGTATTTTCTATAAACTTTGTCGGAATGCCGCAAATAATATACCGTTGAAAAGCTATGGAAAATGCGGAACTTTTTCATGTTGACGATTTTCTCTGATTCTCGGCCGTTTTCAAGTAATTGCGAAAATGGCGAGATCATTTTTCTGCCTTCATCGCGAGACAAATTCATCGAAAATGCATCGCGTGAAGTACTTGAACTTCTGCGGCTGTTCTGCTTGAACTTCACTCTATTTTTTTACGTGATGTTTTTCTCCCGTAACTCCCAAATCACATATCGGAATTGAGCAAATGATATACCGATGAAAAGCTGTTGAAAACACGCAACTTTTTCGTGTTGATCATTTTTCCATATTCGCAACGGTTCAAAATATTCTTTTTGAATGGATAAAAATGTGCTTTAAACGTTATAGCTAAAACTTTTAAACCATTGATCGGAATGTGGCATATAATATATCGTTGGAAAGCTTATGAATACAAGCAACTTTTTCATGTAGACATGTGTTACAAATTCATTGTCGTTTGAGAGCAGTTTTAAAAATGGCAAAAACGACGTTTTTTCTTGTTTTTTACATGTAATTGAAGGTCGGGCGTCTCGCACTATAGATCTTGACCTTCAGTCGGAGAAGCACGTGAACTTCTTGCCGCAAACCTTGTAACCTCTTTGTTTTCTATTCATATATTCTTACGTGAAGCGCATTCCGTGTAGTAGTTGAACTTCTCGCTGTTTGCATCTTGGACTTCTGTCACGTATTTTTGTTCAACCTCTCACAAGAATTTTGAATTTTTCTCGGACCGAGTACTTGAACTTCTAGAAACAAAACTGTTACCCTTTGCTTTTCCATTCTCTTTTTTCACACAAATGCATATCGTGTAGTACGTGAACTTATCTTGGTTACGCGAAAATATCTGAGTTTTTCATAGCTATTGAACCGCTCCACCTTTTTTATTTGAACTTAATTGTGTATTTTTAGAAATGTGGAAATTGGAGGTTTTTAAAAACATCGAACTTCTTCGTTTTATCTGCGGCAGAGAATATGAACTTCGCATCCATATTTTTTTGTCTTCAAGAAATGCTCACTTTTTTTATTCAAATTTTGAGCTTCTATGCTCTATTTTTTTTTTGTTTTTTACATGTAATTGAAGGTCGGACGTCTCGCACTATAGATCTTTGTTGGAAATATGCCCTAGAGGCAATAATAAAAGTATTATTATTATATTTCCTTGTTCATGATAATCGTCTGTTGTTCATGCTTGAATTGTATTGTATGGAAACAACGATACATGTGTGAATACATAGACCAAAATGAGTCCCTGGTAGGCCTCTAGTTACCAGCTCGTTGATCAACAGATGGTCACGGTTTCCTGACCATGGACATGGGATGTCGGTGATAACGGGATCACATCATTAGGAGAATGATGTGATGGACAAGACCCAATCCTGAGCATAGCACGAGATCGTATAGTTCGTAATGCATAAGCTTTTCAGTGTCAAGTATTTATTCCTTAGACCATGAGGTTGTACAACTCCCGGATGCCGTAGGAATACTTTGGGTGTGCCAAACGTCACAACGTAACTGAGTGGCTATAAAGGTACGCATCGGGTATCTCCGAAAGTGTCTGTTGAGTTGGTACGAACCGAGACTGGGATGTTGTCACTCCATATGACGGAGAGGTACCTCTGGGCCCACTCGGTAAGACATCATCATAATGAGCTCAATGTGACTAAGTAGTTAGTCACGGGATGATGGATTACAGATCGAGTAAAGAGACTTGCCATGACGAGATTGAACAAGGTATCGGGAATACCGATGATCGAATCTCGGGCAAGTACCGTACCGATGGACAAAGGGAATAACATACGGGATTGAGTGAATCCTTGACACGGTGGTTCATCCGATGAAGATCATCGAGGAACACGTGGGAACCAACATGGGTATCCAGATCCCGCTGTTGGTTATTGACCGGAGAGTGGTCTCGGTCATGTCTACGTGTCTCCCGAACCCGTAGGGTCTACACACTTAAGGTTCGGCAACGCTAGGGTCGTAGAGATACATGCACGTGGAAACCCGAAAGTTGTTTGGAGTCCCGGATGAGATCCCGGACGTCACGAGGAGTTCCGGAATGGTCCGGAGGTAAAGATTGATACAGAGGAAGTCAGGTTTCGGCCATCGGGTGATCTCCGGGGGTCACCGGGAGCGTCCCGGGACCACCGGAGGGGCCCCGGGGGTCCACCGGGTGGGGCCACCCATCCCGGTGGGGCCCCTAGGCCGCAAGGGGAAGTGTCCAGCCCTAATGGGCTGGCGCACTGATACGTCCAAAACGTATCTATAATTTCTGCTTGCACCATGTCACTTTTGGGTGATATTGCTATGATATTCATACACTTCCATACACTTTTGATCATATTTGGACTAACTTACTAATCCAGTGCACCCCAATGCCAGTTTCTGTTTTCGGCTATTTTTGTATTTCAGGTTTTCACGTTTCGAGAACTGCCCAGAAAAATCCAGAAAAAATATATAAAAAATCAGCGTTCCAGGAGCTACCGTGCGGCCAAAGTACAGCCGGGGGGGGGGGGGACCCACAGGGGCTGCAGGCGCCCTATGGGCGCGCCCCCCCTGGGCCGCGCCGGGGGGGCGCCTGGGCCCCCCGAGGCACCTCCGATGCCCCCCTTTGGCATATATTTAAAGCGTGTCGAGGAAACCCTGATGCCGGACCCCTTTTCTCCAGACGCGATTCCGATCTCCGCCGCCATCGCCATCAAGCTTCGGGGGACCAGAATTCCTGCGCCGGCACCCTGCCGGGACGGGGAAGTTCCCCCGGATTCATCTCCATCGAAGTTGCTTCCTCCCTCCATGATGCGGTAGTAGTTCCTCCTCGGGGCTGAGGTTCTTACCAGTAGCTATGTGGTCAATTCTCTCTCCCATGATGTGATCTTCGTTGTGATCATAGGCTATGTTAATCTAGGGTGTTTCCCCTTCCTCTATGTATTGGATTGATGTACTCACTTGTCTTTATCTAGTATAATCCCCGAGACCAAGGTGACAGCGGTCTATTGGACATGGATTAGAAAAGTATTTTCATGAGTGATTTCCTCTCTTGTGTGTTGATTGAAGATTGAGAGTCTCTTGGTGCTTGTCTTTGACTATCCTTTAGATATGTTGTGGTGATTGTGGGACTCTCTTTGGATGGCCGCGGTGACATTGGGAAATCCTTAGATTGAGAACTACGAACTTTGAGGTGTGCTTTTGTAGCCCTACATAATTCTCGTCCTCTCATGACCACGAAGGAATGATCTCCGAGTGTGTCCCCTTTGCATGTTTTATGGGAAATATCTTGTGATTCGATTATGTTAATGTTGTTGGGAGTTGCCACTAGTGAAAGTAAGAACCCTAGGCCTTGTTTCCACCATTGCAATACCATTTGTGCTCACGTTTACTACTTGTTTGCTTGCTGCACTTTTTATTACATATTTATATTACCTTGTTTAGCCATCCATATCACTTGCCATTTAACCTCTCTTCGCCGAACTAGT
Organism: Secale cereale; assembly: GCA_902687465.1. Lineage (NCBI taxonomy): Eukaryota > Viridiplantae > Streptophyta > Magnoliopsida > Poales > Poaceae > Secale > Secale cereale. The sequence continues at coordinate 803,079,522 of LR738712.1, forward strand.
GCACCTATACATCTGACAAGTGTATTAGGTGTGTTGGGGACACAAGAGACTTCTTGTATCTTAGTTGCAGGGTTGCTTGAGAGAGACCATCTTCAACCTCTACTTCCCTGAGTTCGATAAACCTTAGGTCATCCACTTGAGGGAAATTTGCTGCTGTCCTACAAACCTCTGCGCTTGGAGGCCCAACATAGTCTACAAGAGTAGAAGTGTGTGTAGACATCAAGCTATTTCTGGCGCCGTTGCCGGGGAGGTGAGCGCTTGAAGGTATATCTTTAGATCTTGCAATTAAATCTTTTTGTTTCTTGTTTTTATTTCACTAGTTATGTTTATGGAAAACCTTGCTATTGGATCGTTGCTTGCGGGAGGACGCCCCACACCTGTGGTGGTTGCTCCTCCTCCTACTGAAATTGTGCCCTATAAAATACCGGCTGGTATTATCGATCATGTTTTGGCTAATCGTTATGCAGGAGACAGACATCCCGATGAACACTTGCTATATCTGTCACAACTATGTTCATTATTTAAGCTTGCAGGTGTATCGAGGGAGTTTGTCATGAGGAAATTATTTGCCTTGTCACTGAAAGGAAAAGCATTGGAATGGTATAGGCTACTAAATGACTCTCACCTGCTGGAGTGGGAAGAGATCCAGTCTCTCTTTTACTCCAAGTTTTATACTCTTCATGAAGTCCATAAGAATAGGAATTATGTTTATAATTTCTACCCTCATGACGGAGAGAGCATAGCTCAAGCTTGGGGGAGAGTGAAAACGTTAATGCTAAAATGTCCTAACCATGGGCTCCCCAAAGATATTATTATTACTAACTTCTGTGCGAGGCTCTCTCGACAGGATAAAGATTTGCTCGATGATTCCTCTATGGGTTCTTTCACAAACAAAAAGATTGATGCTAAATGGGAACTCCTTGAAAGAATTCAACGCAACACTGAAGATTGGGAGATCGACAAAGGTAAAGAGTCAGGTATAATTTATGAGTATGATTGCATTAAGTCTTTTGTTGAAACTACAAGTTTTAATAAGTTTAGTGCTAAGTTTGGGCTTGATTCTCAACTCCTTGTTGATTTCCTCAAATCTTTTGCTTCACATCTTAATATGCCTAAGGAGGATTGGATCAAGCATCATAAACCTTTTAAAGAGACTTGCAAAGAAAATGAAATTGTTCATGATGACTGCAACATGCATGATCCAATTCCTAAAAATGAAGTTTTATATAAGCATGTTAATTTTTGTGGAGTGGATAGACCTTGTGAAAGGCCTATGATTGAAGAAGAGAAGTATTGTAAGCAACATAAGCATGAAAGAACAATCACTTGGGTCAGAGATTTAAATGAAATTGCTAGAGAATTGTGTGACCTTTATCCTTTTACTTGTGAACTTTGCCGTACAGAGGGTCACTTTAATTTTCAATGCATGAACTTTCAAAACATAACTGTTAACCGGTTGTGTGATGACATGATCACCTCTGATCTTTATGATGAGCTTATGTTATTTTTGATGTGTGAAGAGTTATCAGAAAAGACTTCTTGGCTGGATGATAATGCCATAGGAATAAAAAACACTTTGCAAAATTGCCATCTCTATTGTGTTGTTAATTGCCATGAAAATGATTACATAAGTAAGATTAGAATGGAGGGAACTTTACCAAAGTATAAAAATGTCTCTTATATTTCTGCTAATAAAAAGGAGAGTTTCTCCCAAGTTTCCCCTATTGTTTCTAATGACAAACCAGGATATGTGGAGAAGCTTCATCTCCAACCACCCCCTCCTAAGGTGAAGAAGAAGAAAAAGAAGAGGAGGAGGAGGAGGAGCAAGAAGGAAGAAGAACGGGTATCAACCTGGCCTGAGCATATTCCTCCCATCAACTTTTATCCTAACGGTTGTAAGTTTAAAGAAGAAGGTGTAGTTTATTGCCTTAATTATCATCTTGATGATATGTCCGTAAGTACTATTGAAGATGATTTTGATTATGATATGCATGTTACTTATTGTGATTTGGAAAATGATGATAATGCTGCTTATGATCTTGAAAATCTTTTTGGTACCAACTCTGAAAGTGAAGATATGGGAAGCTCTAAGCTTGGGGATGATAGGATTGCAAATCCTATCCCCACTAGTGATGTGATAATTGATAATTCTCTTGCTAGTAAGAATAAAGACAACATGTTTACAAATATAGTTGCTAGCAATGATAATGCTCTTCCCTACCATGATGATGTTATAACTCCAATCTATAGTGATTATAAAGGTACCTATGACATAAGGAGAAATTATCCTTATGAGACTTGTCATAATCATGAAGGGAATTACTCCCTTGTTGAACACCACCCTCCTAATATACAACTAATCTATAGTGTTCAAGTTGTTTATGATAGTCCTACTCCCACTATTACCAATGAGAAAAATTATGCTTATGTGGGGAGTGAGAGTACCTTTTTGCATGTGGATCATGGTAACAATGCTTTATGTGATGCTTATATTGTTGAGTTCATCCATGATGCCACTGAAATTTATAATGAGAGAGGGAGGCTTGGTTCTAAATATCTTAATAATAAGAAGTTTCCTCTCTTTATGGTGAATATTTTGAAGTTATGCTTGTTTTGCCTTCCTATGCTAGTTGCTTCGTGCTTCAATGAATTATTCTATTGCAATATTCCTATGCATAGGAAGCATGTTAGTCTTAAATGTATTTGGCATTTGCTTCTTGATGCCCTCTTTTGTTCTTCAGCTCTTATTCTTACGAGAGCATCATTAAAGTCCTATGCCTAGCTTAAAGGCATAAAAGAAAGCGCTTTTGGGAGGCAGCCCACATGAATAAATTTTTGCTTTTGTTGTGTCTTGATGTTGTTTACTTCTGTAGCATCATCATTGTATCTTTACTTTTCATATTTGTGCCAAGTATAGCCTCTGATTGCTAGAAAGTTCAAAAGTTGTGAGGTGCTATCCAGGAAACAGATTCTGTCCTTGGTTAGAAAAATTCGTATAAAATCACCAGATCATCTTTTTGGTCTGAATTTTTTCGACAGCGTTCTCTATATAATTGTTTTTCGTGCGTCTGTTCTGAGTTTTTTGATTTGAGTTGCAGAATTATCCCGAACAGATCAATTACTGCCTGCTGTTCTGTTTTTCACAGATTCTGTCCTGTTTTGCCTTACCTTCACTTTGCAAATCAAGAGCTTGCTTTTTCTTTGCAAAAACCTTTTGGCAATCTTGAGAAACAGTAGAAATTCAAGAATATCCTTATTTCCAGCAAGGTATAATTATTTTATTAAGGGTACTAACCTCGCTAATCAGATTATGATGAGTTGTGTATGAAGGGAGTTTTCATGTGTGCGAGGGAAGATGATAAAAAGATTCAGGAGTGTCAAGCGCTCAAGCTTGGGGATGCCCCCGTGCACCACCAAGAAATATTCAAGGAGACTCAAGCGTCTAAGCTTGGGGATGCCCCCGTGCATCCCCTTCTCCATCAACATTATCAGTTCGTCTTTCGTTTCGCTATATTTTTATCACTTCATGTGTTATGTGCTATGCTTGGAGCGTCTTGCTTTTAGTTTTCTTTTTAGTTTTTTCATAACGAGTCAGAACTCAGCATTCCTTTATGTGGGAGAGAAACACGCTCCACTTCTACCTAGAACATAACATAAATTGTCATGTCTATCTATGCTGTGTGTGTTCTTTGTCTTTTAATAGCTACTATCGTGCTCTGCTCTTAGTATTCATGCTTATCTTTTCAAGAGCTTTTGTTTAGTTGGTTGCTTGAACTCTCTTTACTTATCATGCTCACCTTATTGAGAGAGTTTGCTTCCATTGCATTGGTTAATGTGTCTATGATAAAGATGCTACTTGCATGATGGTGCTTAGTAGTTCAGGTTTTCTTATGGTTAATCTCAAATAGCTGGGGGGTTCCCAATGTGTTATTGGAGTACCAACATGGTTTGTTTGCCTATGATGTGGTATGGTTTAGTAATATCTTCCTATGAGAATTTATTTTGATTGACTTGGCGTATGCTCACGCATATTTAAGACTGTAAAGAAAGTCTGTCAAGCCTTGATGATCTATTATTTCTGAGTAGCGATATAACTTCCATGCCTGATTCAATATTGCTTTGTCGCTCTGCATGATTATGACCGTCATTGCTCTCTTAGTTGGTCGCTCCCAGTCTTTTGCTAACCTCCACCTGTACTAAGCAAAATAACCATGCAATATATAGCTCATGGGAAAGTAGCCTAAAAACTATTATGGTAAAGAATATGTTGCTTATGTATCTTATTTCTTATAAGTTGCTTGCTGAGCGGTAACCATGTTTGTGGGGACGCCATCAACTGTCACACTTTTGTTGAATATCATGTGAGTTGCTATGCATGTTCGTCTTGTCTGAAGTAAGGGTGATTTACCGTGGGTTGAATGAATATGCATATTGTTAGAGAAGAACATTGGGCCGCCAACCAAAGCCATGCATCATGGTGGAAGTTTTAGCTTGGACCTTAATCCTCAATCTCTCATGAGAATATGCTTATGCATTAAAGAGGAGTCCATCATCTATTTTCTATGTTGTCCCGGTATGGATGTCCTTAAGTTGAGATCTATCAAAAACGAGAAATCAAATGCGATTTATCTCCTTGGACTTTTGTACAGGTGGCATAGAGGTACCCCTTTGTGACAATTGGTTGAAACATATGTAATGCAATGATAACCCATGGAAATCCGAGCTAATTAGGACAAGGAGCGAGCACTATTGGTATACGATGCATGAGGCTTGCAACTTATAGGATGTCTTATGCATGACACATATGAAGTACTACTACCGTTGACACAATTGCTTCCATGTTTTCAAAATAAAAAGCTCTAGCACTTAACCATTCTTTTACTTTTATGTTGAAGCACCAACTACTGAGAGCATGATTGTCATTCTGAGTGTAATGTGCATTGTCCCAAAGTAGCATTGTCTTTTGCACGATTGTGATATCGTTTATTCTGAAATGATTGTATCTAGTCATCACTTAAACCTTGAAGGTGCCCCTGCACTTATGTTTTGCATCACTAAAGGGGGCAAGCTAGATATCACTTATCATATTTGCACATCATGTTCATTGCAAATCTTTTTGATGTTTCAGTTTCATGTTGTAAAACTTTCAATCATTTGTGATTTTCTCTTGAGGCAACTTAATTACTTTAGAATCATTGTCTCAGTAAGCTTTTATCATATGACTATGAGAAAGCCCTATATGGTAAATAGCATGTCACCACAGAAATTATTCTTGTTATCATTTACCTAATCGAGGACGAGCAGGAATTAAGCTTGGGGATGTTGATACATCCAAAACGTATCTATAATTTCTGCTTGCTCCATGCCACTTTTGGGTGATATTGCTATGATATTCATACACTTCCATACACTTTTGATCATATTTGGACTAACTTACTAATCCAGTGCACCCCAGTGCCAGTTTCTGTTTTCGGCTGTTTTTGTATTTCAGGTTTTCACGTTTCGAGAACTGCCCAGAAAAATCCAGAAAAAATATATAAAAAATCAGCGTTCCAGGAGCTACCGTGCGGCCAAAGTACAGCCGGGGGGGACCCACAGGGGCTCCAAGCGCCCTGTGGGCGCCCCCCCGGGCCGCGCCGGGGGGGCGCCTGGGCCCCCCGAGGCACCTCCGATGCCCCTCTTTGGCATATATTTAAAGCGTGTCGAGGAAACCCTGATGCCGGACCCCTTTTCTCCAGACGCGATTCCGATCTCCGCCGCCATCGCCATCAAGCTTCGGGGGACCAGAATTCCTGCGCCGGCACCCTGCCGGGACGGGGAAGTGCCCCCGGATTCATCTCCATCGACGTTGCTTCCTCCCTCCATGATGCGGGAGTAGTTCCTCCTCGGGGCTGAGGTTCTTACCAGTAGCTATGTGGTCAATTCTCTCTCCCATGATGTGATCTTCGTTGTGATCATAGGCTATGTTAATCTAGGGTGTTTCCCCTTCCTCTATGTATTGGATTGATGTACTCACTTGTCTTTATCTAGTATAATCCCCGAGACCAAGGTGACAGCGGTCTATTGGACATGGATTAGAAAAGTATTTTCATGAGTGATTTCCTCTCTTGTGTGTTGATTGAAGATTGAGAGTCTCTTGGTGCTTGTCTTTGACTATCCTTTAGATATGTTGTGGTGATTGTGGGACTCTCTTTGGATGGCCGCGGTGACATTGGGAAATCCTTAGATTGAGAACTACGAACTTTGAGGTGTGCTTTTGTAGCCCTACATAATTCTCGTCCTCTCTTGACCACGAAGGAATGATCTCCGAGTGTGTCCCCTTTGCATGTTTTATGGGAAATACCTTGTGATTCGATTATGTTAATGTTGTTGGGAGTTGCCACTAGTGAAAGTAAAAACCCTAGGCCTTGTTTCCACCATTGCAATACCATTTGTGCTCACGTTTACTACTTGTTTGCTTGCTGCACTTTTTATTACATATTTATATTACCTTGTTTAGCCATCCATATCACTTGCCATTTAACCTCTCTTCGCCGAACTAGTGCACCTATACATCTGACAAGTGTATTAGGTGTGTTGGGGACACAAGAGACTTCTTGTATCTTAGTTGCAGGGTTGCTTGAGAGAGACCATCTTCAACCTCTACTTCCCTGAGTTCGATAAACCTTAGGTCATCCACTTGAGGGAAATTTGCTGATGTCCTACAAACCTCTGCGCTTGGAGGCCCAACATAGTCTACAAGAGTAGAAGCGTGTGTAGACATCACGCACCACTAGGGGCCCACCTCCCCATGCTCCTAGGGTTGAAACCCTAGGGGGGAGGGGGCGCCCCACTTGCCTTGGGGGGCAAGGACACCCCCCTGGCCGCCGCCCCCCCTGCAGATTGGATCTGTAGGGCCCTGGCGCACCCCCTGGTCCCCTATATATATTTGGGAGAAGAGAGGGCAGCCGCACCCAAGCCCTGGCGCCTCTCCTCCTCCCGTCACACCTCCATACTCCCAACGCAGGGCGCCCGGCGAAGCCCTGCTGCGATCTCCACTGCATCCGTCATCACGCCGTCGTGCTGCCGGATCTCTAACGACTTCTCCTCCTCCCTTGCTGGATCAAGAAGGAGGTGACGTTGCTGCACCGGACGTGTGTTGAACGCGGAGGTGCCGTCCGTGCGGTGCTAGATCATCGGTGACGAAGAATGCGAAGAGTACGACTACTTCATCCACGCTTCTTCGAAAGCTTCCGCACGTGATCTACATAACGGTATGTAGATGCACTCTTATTTGCTCGTTGCTAGATGTCTCCTTAGTTGGATCTTGGTGAAAGCGTAGAAATTTTTTGAATTCTGCTACGTTCCCCAACAATCTTGACCTTCAGCCGGAGGAGCACGTGAACTTCTTGCCGCAAACCTTGTAAGATCTTTGTTTTCTATTCATACATTCTTACGTGAAACGCATTCCGTGTAGTAGTTGAACTTCTCGCTGTTTTCATCTTGAACTTCTGTCACGTATTTTTGTTCAACCTCTCTCACAAGAATTTTGAATTTTTCTCGGACCGAGTACTTGAACTTCTAGAAACAAAACTTTTACACTTTGCTTTTCCATTCTCTTTTTTTCACACAAATGCACATCGTGTAGTACGTGAACTTCTCTCGGTTACGCGAAAATATCTGTGTTTTTTATAGCTATTGAACCGCTCCACCTTTTTTATTTGAACTTCATTGTGTATTTTTAGAAATGTGAAAATTGGAGGTTTTTAAAAACATCGAACTTCTTCGTTATAACCGCGACAGAGAATATGAACTTTGCATCCATATTTTTTTGTCTTCAAGAAATGCTCACTTTTTTTCAAATTTTGAGCTTCTATGCTCTATTTTTTTTACATGTAATTGAAGGTCGGACGTCTCGCACTATAGATCTTGACCTTCAGCTGGAGGAGCACGTGAACTTCTTGCCGCAAACCTTGTAAGCTCTTTGTTTTATATTCATATATTCTTACGTGAAACGCATTTCGTGTAGTAGTTGAACTTCTTGCTGTTTTCATCTTGAACTTCTGTCACGTATTTTTGTTCAACCTCTCTCACAAGAATTTTGAATTTTTCTCGGACCGAGTACTTGAACTTCTAGAAACAAAACTTTTACCCTTTGCTTCACGTGCTTTTTTTGCTTGCACTTCTGTCACGCATTCCGTGTAGCAGTTGAACTTCCTGCTGTCTGCACGTTGAACTTCTTGTTGTTTTCATTCTGGCGTATTTTTGAATAACGAGGAAAATCTGATTTTTCTATAAACATTGAACTTCTTCATCTTTTTAATATGGACTTCCTGGTTTTATTTTTTTAATCTTTTTTTATGATTAACAATATTTTAGGACACGAAAACAACATTTTTGTGTGTGTTTTTGTATTGGTTTTCACATCAAACCGCGTCATCTTTAGAAATTGAACTTCTCCTTTCTTTTTGTTTTCTTTCAACATTGGTTTACACATTGTGTACTGCATCATCTTTAGAAATTGAACTTCTCCTTTTCTTTTTGTTTTCTTGCATTTTTTACCTTGCATGTTTAAACTTATTTTTTACCTTCTCGAACAATTCATTTTGACCTTCACAAAACATAAATGAAAGCCAAACTTACGCATTAACACAAACACATGAAGTACATAGTAGCACACATAAATTGGATGCATTAAGTGAGCGAAGTTCTATGCAGATTGTGCCAGAATTTCTGCAGCATCAAAACTTCTGCAGCCTAACTGAACCAAACTATGCAGATTACATATATATTTTTGAAGACACCTGAACCAAACTTCTGCAACATCTGCAGCCTTCCAAGTACAGATTTTCCAAAAACACACACGGACGTTCGGTTGCACTATCTACAGCCGTCCTAGTACAGCCACAACAGAGCTGTCGAGCAGACCAAGTGCATCGCCCATTGCACGGAGATTCCCGTCGTCGCTGACCCTCCGGCGAACTTCCCTGCCACCTCGCCGTGGACCTCTCCCTACTGGTAACGTGCTCCGGCGAACTTCACCAACCTACTTCACCGCCTCCGTCCCTGTACTCGTCGGCTGCGGTGTCACGCTCCTCTTCCACCGCTCCTCCTCCTCCGGCGCAGCGCCCCTTCCCCACAAGGCCGCCGCGGCCAAGGCCCTTGCCGCCAAGAAGGAGCATGAGCCCGAACACGACGATGGCCAGAGGAAGCAGTGACGAGCGCCGTTGGTGCTACGATGGTGGAGCCCCACCAGGAGGAGGCTGATGGTGGCAGAGCCCCACAGGAAGGAGGCAGAAGGCGCAGATAGGCGGGGGCAGCAAGGAGGAGGCGGAAGACAGGAGCCCCGCCGTAGGTTGGTGGCGCGCGAAGTGGGGCTCCGGTGATGGCACGACGCGGGACTCCGCCGGTGGCGGCGCGAAGTGGATCTAGGGGCCGCCTCGGCGATTGGAGGAGGGCGGCGGCCTATGCGGTGGGCCGGTGGGAAACATGGGTGTTGGGGCGGCTGACGGCGGGAGGTGTGTCGGGGTCGGGGGCGGCGATGGGGCTGGGTGGCCGGCGGCGAGAGGTGCGCCGGCACCGGTGGCGGCGGTAGTTGTGGAGGGGGCGGGGAAGGTGGGGATCGGGTGGGGGATGGGCTGGGGGAGTGGTCGAGGTGGGTGTTTTTCTTTTTCTTTTTGTTTCCACGGTTTCTGAGTTCGGGAGGACCCCTGTCGCGCCCTTATAGGACTGGCTGTGATCCAAATAACTATTCTAATCCTGTGATTATGCCATAGTTAATGGAGTTGATGTAGACAACAGTTTTTTTCCTGAGAGAAAATATAGACCATACTATGAGAGAGACATCAAGAGAATGTCAAAGTGTTTTTTTTATTGTATGTCGAGCGTCCTTTTTGGGGCATAATTAAGTGTGCTAATTTGCATGTTGGAGTGTACTAAGCTAGTTCATGCGCTTGTCAATATTGCAACATGTCTAATAACATGATGGGTCCATCAGCGTGACCTCGAACATGGCCTTGTACCTTGACCATAACAACGTGGTATTTCTTCATGGGGCCCCAAGCATATGAAAAACACTTCATGCACTTGGCTTAATCACACTTCCATTGTCCAAACCTCTGATACAAACTCACTTAAGAGACGATTTAAAGATTGTTAAATAAACATACACTACAACCCCGCACCCGTCCATTGGCAATCCCTTTAGCACCAACTTTTGTTACACACCAGCCCACGGTGTTAAGCATGATCTCGCACTATTTGTTTTGTATCTCCACATATGTTTAACCATAAGTAGAAATTGATGTAATATCTAGAACTTTCAGCCTTCTAACATAATGTAATTCTTCCTTCAAACTGCTAGGAAATCGGCCAAATAGTAATAAATAATTATTGAAAATTATAGCGCGAGAATAAGGAATTCCATTGTAGCTTCCAAACCCTAAATCAAAATCAAACAAATTTTGTACTACTAGAAAGCACACTACAAATTTATTGTTAAAATCAAACCGTCAACTTTTACAATAATCTTAATTAGTTATGCACTAATTAATCATAGATTTAATATTAAATTATACTCCCTTCTTAGTATGAACTACTCACTCCGTTTCTTTGCTCTGATTGGTTGCTGCATTCCTCTAGTCCAATTGGCAGTATTCCTTTCTCGCGTTTGATTATATTCTCCCTGAAACAATCCATTTTTTAGGGAGGCCTAAAGCAATCCATTTAGGGAAAGTAGTGACTGCACCCATCTTCGGTGCACCCACTCAAGAAAACATAACAAAACGGTTAAAAAAATAATTGAAACTTTGTGATAATGGTCATCAACAAATGTTATGAGGGCTTGCAAAGTTTGGTGATCAAATAACATTTGAGAAGCTCTCTACAAAAAAGACAATTACAAAATCTGCTCAAAAAGTACACTTACATTTTCACTAACTTTCAGTGATTTTGTTTTTTTTGTAGAGAGCTCCTAGAATGTTATTTGACCACCGAACGCAAGTGCCCATAACATTTGTTGATAATCATTCTCATAAAGTTTTCAAATTTTTAAAAATGTTTTGCTATGTTTTCTTGTGTGGGTGCATCGTGGGTGCACGAAGCTGAGGTGTAGAAAACCCACTCTCATTCATTTAATATGCTGCTCTGAGTTGCTCCTGGCCGTAGACTTCTCTTCACTTCACATAGCCATCTTTCTCTATTTGGGTGCTAGAACACAGCGTCAGTTAGCAGACCAGGAAAAGCTTAAAAGATGCATGGATCAATGCATATATACACATAACAACTGGTCTGGCTGCAGCGGCAAAGCGGCAACTCCATCAGGCGAGCAGCTAAGCTCATGGCGGTAGACCTTAGTGGCGGCCGTGAGGAACAACGGAACGGCAACCAGAAGCAGCTTTCGGTGGTGGTGTTCGACAACATTGCCATATCTAAACGCAGTAGAACTATTGTGGAGGTGGTGAGGAACGGCAGAACAACAACCAGCAGCAGCTTCCGGTGGCGGGGTGCATATCTATGTGTTGGACGACTATACCATATATTGGAAGCATCTTTGTATTCTTGTGTGTAGTTTTTTTTTTACTTGGTCTAGACTAATTAGAAGTGTTGGGTTGTTCGTTTTGGTTGCATGATGACAAACACACATGATGTGGCGTACATGATTTACATGGGATGAGGTCGTACATGATACGGACTCTATTTAAAAAACACAGGATGAGCCATAACGTGATTTACGTGGATGAAGCCGTAATGAGAAGGACTCTTGATTTAATGTCAGAATTTAAAAAACAAACAGGAAGAGCCATACGTGATTTACATGGAGCAGGCTATAATGAGAAGGACTCTTTATTTAATCTCAGCCGTATGAGAATAACTCTTTATTTAATCTCAGACGTTACTAAATAAATGATTTAATTTTTTCTTCTATATGGGCTAATCTAGACCGTAATCTTTATCTTTATCTTTACCTAATAATAGCAAAAATGCCCGTGCGTTGCAACGGGAGGATATCATAAACTATAACCAAATATGCACGGCTCAAAATCCTCACATATTCAAATCATATTGCGAGATGACACCTATTTTAAAAACATAGTAGTAAGTTTGAAGTTATTCAATCACATACTGACTTGTTAATTCCTCTACAAAGAAATTAAAGATGAATTCTTTATCCCTTTGAATACTATATTGTTTACCATTTGTGATGCATTTATTGGATGCTGAACTTCATAAACTCGCCACATTTATCCATCTTCCTAACGTATAAAAGAGCCCATGCTTTTTAACGGGAAACAAAAATATTGAAATATTTATATTATTGTGACAAACACCAACATCTTGTTCATGTCCCTTTTCTTCATCGATCCGACGACACCACACCAATAGATTACTTTTCTCTATATGGGATATGTCTCCATCTTAACCCGCATAAGAATACTACTCATGCAACAATCATTAATTTTTAATATTTATAAAATTCCGTGATGAAGCAATGAATGAATCCAACCCATCACAATATGTTTCGTAAACAGGGTCGGCAACCCAATTGGCCCCGCATGACCTTTGCAATATGATCAGGTCGTTATGCAGGCACACCGAGCACGGGTGTTTCCCTTCTTTTCTTTGTTGTGATGGTCTCTTTCCCACGGATACGAACGTGAGTCCCCATACTTTTTTGGGGTTTAAATCTTGCACGCCTCAACTTCTCACGTGCATATCTCTACCTCTATCTCTCACGTTTCTCATGTACCCTTCTCTCTCAAACTCTCAGATCTCTCTCTCCTCTATTTGGCTGACGCGAACGACATACTAAAAAGCCTGGATGACCAAATTAATAACTATGAACATTTTCAGAAAATCATTTGAGCCTTCCTTCTATTTTATTTAATTTCATTTTCAAATTCCTTTTGAGCTTTTACGAAAATCCCATGCCTTTTTCTTCTTCAAGGTATACCTCCAAACTTTCCTGATATTTCTTCAATCTTTTCCCAAGTTCCACCAAAAATCTTAATATTTTTGGACACTTATAAAACCAAGACTATGTTACCATTTTCCAGTATATATACACTACCAAATCCATAATGTCTAGTCTCGGCCAATCTAGCTCATTACAAGCCGTTATTGTTGGTGTACACATGATCTTAATCTTGTAATAAGAGGGTTGTGCTTCTTTAGATAGCACTCAGTTTAAAAAGAAAACTTATGAGGGCATTAATTGGTTCCTGAAACTTGACTGTGTGTGCTCCTCTGTTCTAACTGAACAGCACTGCTTCAGTTTTCTCCCTTGGCCGAGCAGTTCGTGCGTGGGTGGACTCCCAAGTGCAGAAAGGGGTCAGGTATGTACTTTGTTTGGGACAGCTCCATTAGCCTGAGCCTTCTTCAGTAGTTGGGCGCTGAACCTCTGGGTGCTCAGGTGATTGGTAAGCCAGCCGTCTTCTTTTTCATCTACAAACCGAAGAAAAGGTTTGTTTCTATCATACAGTTGGACTGAAGATTTGAAAAAGGAAAGAAGAGGAGGGAAAACGAAACCTGTCCTTGAACCACGCCAACGCAAGGAAATGCAAGCGCAGATTAGCATTTGTTTTAAGCACCATTATGCTGGCCTTTAGAGATAAAGTTTGTTCGGATTTCAGTTTGAGACTTCTACAAAAAAAACTATCTAAAATTCCAGTGTTATCCCTCAAAAAAATTCCAGTGTTATGAAAGTCTATATAAGAAAGCCTAGGCTACTACAGAAACTGCATTGCATGTCAATACCAACGAAAGTAGAAAAAAATAGGCAAGAACGTCAAGCTTGATCACAAATTACACCAACTAACTTCCCGTTAACAGTCTCTGATCTTGAGTGAAGTGAAGGACCAAGGTCAAGTCATACCAGATTTAGTGATCTGCTGCATCTAGGAACATGTAGCATCCCTTCTAAATAATCATTAGGCCCACAAATAAGAGAAGGATGTATTTTAGCATAATCGGAAAAGGATCAATAAGTAGATTTATGGCAAGTTCAGCAACGCCAAAAGAAAATCTGCACATATTAAATAACCTGATAGTTAAACTGTATAATAAGAGAAGCTGGAACAATACAAAAATGTACAAACTTAACTCTACAGCATCTAGTGCAGGCTATAAAAAAATGGATAATCCCGATATGTTCTCTTACTGAAGAGGCTCTACTATACTTCAGTTACCTGACTGAATTTCTTATCTGAACTTTTGCTCAACTTCAGTAACTCTCAAAAGTTCCATTTGCATCATCCCACTTCCAACAGATCTCTTTTCTAATTCAGCACTACATCCTCAACTCAACCCATTTATTGGTTTCTCCTGCTTATTAGATGCCCTTTGTAACATTGAATCACATTGTGTAGTTCCCTACTGCTATATATCTTTAGATTTTCAGCATTCTTGTATCTTGTCCCTTTCTTCTGCAGATTTCTAAAACAACCATGCAACTCTACCGAGGATCTATGAAGACTGGAGTGCTCACCTTTAACTTTCTCAAGCTCATCATCCAATTGTTTGTTTAGCAGTTCCAAACTTGTAATTATGTTAGAAACTTTCTCAGGCTCACCAAGACTCTTTCACCATAATTACCCACGGCAGCTCGGGCATCGCACCCCTCCGGCAGCGCAGGCCTGGTTCTGCCCGGGTATGGCATCACCAGGTGTGCGACAGTGCGAGGTGAGGGTCACTTTACACCCGCCGGCGCTGCTTCTCTGCACCGAGCATCGACCTATGAGAGGGAGAAGAAGCAGAGTGTGGTCGCGTACCCCAGGTGCGTGAACTGGGGTCAGCACTTGGCAGTGCTTAAACTCTTGATTGGAGGCATTGAGCACACGACGGCAGTTCTCCTCTTGATTGGTGGCGCTGACCTGCTAGGCCAAGAACACAATGCATTATACGATGCCAAAGCTACCACAGCCCCTATCACAATGCAAGTGATGAATGGCTTCATCAACTAACCAGCCAGCAGACTTCTGCCAAAAAAACATAATGTAGTTATGAAAATGATTGTTATTTCTTAAAAGGAGGCGTGATGCAAACTTCTTTTATCGGAGGCGCAACGCGGATTCTGAGGTTAGGATGAGAGAACTGTAAACAACTTGTGTGGGGCAAAAGGTCGAACATGCCTCATGCATGCTGTCGAGGTTGCCGGGCGCGCAGCAGGCGGCGGTGCCTGGGTGTTCGCGTTGCGCCCATACGGCGGCCACGGCGGCATGGCACCCCTGCGCCACCACGCTCCCCGGCGGCCATGCGTCCGCTAGGTCACGCCGCAGCACCACGTACTGTACCACCACGTCCTCGGCCTCCTTCCTCACCTCCTCACCGACAGCGGTGGCGGGAGATGGAGCTGCGCCCGACGTGGAGGCGGCCGCGCACATGCTGGCTCGTGGTGGGGTTCGGAGGGTGGGCATCCTGGTGAGGCCCGGGAGGAGGTAGGCGCCGCCTGGGAGCATGCTGGCTACGAGGGACGACAAGCGAAGAGGCATGAGGGACTTCATGCCGCCGCGCCGAATCCCTCCTTCTCCCACGCCCACTGGATCTCGCTGCCACTGTTCTGCATCGAGCAGACGCGTCGTCCCTAGTCGCTCGAGCCGCTGCGTTGACCAGATCCAGAAGTTGCGCTCGAGCGCCGCGGCGGGGGCGGCGAGCGGGCAGAGGTGCGGCAGCGGCGGGTTGATGTCGGGCACGGCGGCGAGTGGTGCGGCGGTGGGGGATTTGTCTCGGCAGGGGCATAGGCGAAGAGGCAGATGCGTACGGGGATTTTTTTCCAACGAACCGTTTTTTCTGGCAGATTAAGGATGGATTGCGGGTTGATTTGTGTAAACGTCAAGGGGTTTTCTGCAAAATGCCATGACGGACGGGCTGAAACCCTATTTTCTTTATTATTATTATTAGGTAAAGATAAAGAAAATTGGGTTTCAGTTCGTCCGTCATGCCACTTTGCAGAAAAGCCCCTCTGTTTTCTGTAAATTAACCCGCACTACACGTTTAAGACAGATCCGAATCGTTTTTTTGGCATTTTCGCATAAAAACCCCTGACGTTTCATGTAATCATCCCGCCATCCATATTTAAGTCAGCCGAATCGTTTTTTTCATTTTAACATATAACACCCTGGCTTTTCGATTAATCAGTCCACAGTTTATTTGAAACAAAAGTATCCATATCTTTTAAACCGCAACTCCGATTTTAACATATTATATATGAAATGTAATTAGAAAAATATGTAGAATCTAAATATGATGTTATTTCTAGCTTTTAACAATTAAAAAAAAATACTATTTAGCATGCAGCCTAAATTAATTACAATCATTGATTACAATCCGTAGGCATGTTGTACTTTCCCCAGCTTATCTCTTCGTACATGTCCAATGATCAAATACCCTATGAAAATATATTTTTGGCAAAATCCACACGCGTACTTATGAACTAACTACACAGTATATTTTTATACTGCACAAATAATTTTTATAGCATATACATGCACTTATAAAATTCATAAACATCGAAAGTACATTAAGATTATAACACAATAGATGGACCTATTTGTGGTCTTGAGTGATGGTTGTTGGGTTAAGAGTGTATGTTGTGCTTTTTCTCCCGTTGCAACGCACGGGCTCTTTTGCTAGTAATATGAATAAATGGTTTAAATTTTTCTTATAATAAATGGTTTATTTTTATAATTCTATATGGGCTAATCTAAAACCGTAATAATTCGGTCCTACCAGATTAATGGCTCTAAATTTCTAATTAACGTGAGAATTTCTAGGAAGTGCCTAATTAGTATAGGTATAGAGGTATAGATAGATAGATAGCTTTGTTCCAGTCCCCTAACACTTGAATTTAATCATAAAGTGGTTATCTTCAATCCTTCTCCAAATTACGTCTTATGCGTGATTCCAAGCCAATCGCTAGTAGAAAAAGGGTCAAATGTTCAGGTCATTAGTCCCGGTTTGGATATGAGCCGGCACTAATGTGGTTATTAGTGCTGGTTCCAACGGCTAGGCGGGCCACCATCATTAGTACCAGTTTGTGCCGGACTTTTAGCACCGGTTCGTGCCACGGACCGGTACTAAGGACGGTGGTGGCAGAATGTTGTCAGACCGAGGCCCTTCCAGCACCTTTAGTACCGGTTCTTGCCACGAACCGGTACTAAAGGTCGTCCTACAGAAACACTTCGTCCCCCCGAGCTCGCTCTGTCTTCCACTTTCCCCTCTCCTCTTTGTTCTTCCCCTCTTCCTCTCGAGCTCACACTCCATTTTTGCTAAAATTTGTGAAGATTTGAAGGCACCCCATCCATCTCCAAGTGATCACAAAGATAAGCAACTTTGTCCTTTCATCTCTCTCTCCGTATATGGATGATACGTCCAAAACATATCTATAATTTCCGCTTGCTCCATGCCACTTTTGGGTGATATTGCTACGATATTCATACACTTCCATACACTTTTGATCATATTTGGACTAACTTACTAATCCAGTGCACCCCAGTGCCAGTTTCTGTTTTCGGCTGTTTTTGTATGTCAGGTTTTCACATTTCGAGAACTGCCCAGAAAAATTTAGAAAATTTATATAAAAAATCAGCGATCCGGAAACAACACTGCGTCCGAAGGGCAGCCTGGGGGGGCCACAGGGGCTCCAGGCACCCTGTGGGCACGCCCCACCGCTGGGCCGCGTCGGGGGGGCGCCTGGGCCCCCCGAAGCCCGTCCGGTGCCCCCCTTTGGCATATATTTAGAGGGACCTCCGAAACCCTCAGAACAGGACTTCTTTTCGCGATCCCATCTCTGTTCCGCCGCCGCCGCCGCTTCCAAGATCGGGAGCACCAGGAGAACTCTTCCCGGCACCCTGCCGGAGGGGAGGATCACCACCGGGAGCTTCTCCACCACCATGGACGCCTCCCGGATGACTCGTGAGTAGTCTCCCTTGGACCATGAGTCCATGACCAGTAGCTATGTGATGTTCTCCTCCCGTTCTTGTGCTTCACTAATTAGTCCTCGTGAGCTGCCCTACATGATCGAGGCACCTATGTAATCCTTATGCTGTTGCTATGTTGAGTTTGCTGGGATCCGATGGATTATGAGATTATGTTCAGATTGATCTTGAGTAATATATTTGATTCACCTCTTTTATATTTTAGTTCATAAGTAATTCTTGCATGTTCTCCGTTGTTACTTATTGCTTTGGCCGAGTAGTATGTAGTGACTCCAAGAGGGAACGTTATGCTCGATTGTGGGTTCAAGCCCCTCGATGACTAGCTTGAGTGACAGAAACATGAGTCTAGGGGATGTGCTGTTGCCACAAGGGGGAAAACAACGGTGCTTGTGCCCGCGGGTGCAAGGATTGTTTACTTTACGCAAAGTTCTTTTAATGCAGTTGTCTGTTGCATTGAGTTTACACTATGGGTGGGACTCGCAACTTAATACCAGCGAGATGTTCTGGATAGATATCTCAAGGTGGATGATTAGTAGTAGATATTGATGGATTTCGGTCTACTTACTTTGGCGTACCGCCCATGCTTTGAACCTCAACCTTTCTTGCAATGTAGTCAGCATTGGTTTGCGTTCGTGGTCCTGTCAATTGCCCAGCTGTAATTTGTTTACCTCACATAGCTGTTTTATCGTCTTTTGGGAGAGAGACATCACTAGTGAACATCATGAGACTCCGGTCCATATTACCATCATTGATCACATCCACTATTTACTTTTCGCTATTTACTTACTATTGCAAAAACTATCTATCACCACTATCATTGCTTTTAACCCTTTGTGAACTACAAGGCCGGAGAGATTGACAACCTCTCTGTACTCGTTGATAGCAAAGTTATTTGTATCTGTGTGCAGGTCCATGTTGATTGCTACTAATCTGGCGCCGTAGCAATTGACACCTACTTGTTGAACCTAGGAGTCTCTGGGGAATCGATCCTTGGCATCTTTGCTAGGGGAAAACACTTCTACTTACTACATCTTACACCTTCCACTTGGGGTAACCAACGAGGGGTTCGAGGCCCATCAAGGAGTATTTTCTGGCGCCGTTGCCGGGGACTCCACTCTTCAGGATAGGGGAGTTGCATGCTATCTTTTATCTTTGCTTTTTAGTCTTGTTAGTTTACCTTTCAATTTTTTCTTTAGTACCTTTTTATCGAAAATCACAAAAATAGTTATCTTGCTCCTTAAGTTATCATTATGTCGGGTCCTTTTGTCTTTGACGAGGCAGAAGTTCTCAGCTTTAAACAAAGAGGTGGGGAAAGTTTGAAAGATGCTTGGTATAGAATTAATGATTCACAAAAAAGAGCCACCAAGAAGCAGCCCACTACTATCTTACTTAGAAATTTTTATGTTGGAATTACTTCTTGGAATAGGTTTATTCTAGATACTGCTATCAATGGGAATTTCCTAGAGGCCCCAGTTTGGGAGTCTCTTAGTATTATTGAAAATCTTGTTGGGAGTCCCCCTGTTGTTAGCATTCGAGAGGACATCACCCTAGCTCACATTATGAAAAAACTTGAAAAAATAGAGCTAGAGATGCCAAGCATTAATAAGATGAATGAGTTGGATCGTAAGATCCAAGGGAATTTGAATAGACTTGATAGCTCCATGCATAAAATTTTCAAAATTTTGGAGACCGTCAAATTCCATGATTCTGACTCTTCTAGGGTGGACAAGATTGAGGAAATATTTGATACCTTAGGAACTACTTTCTCCTCAATCAAAACCGAAAAGGTAGAAACTCTGGCAAAGAGGGAGCCTAAGTTCGTTCACGTTCCAAAGGCTCCCCGTTCTAAAAGTAACCCACCTATTGCCAAAGGGGTTGAAACTGTAAAGACTTTGGAAGAAACACCTATCGTTGATGAATTTATAAATGAATCTTCCCTTGAATTTTATCCTTTTGGTCTTCTACCTAGAAGTATCTCTATGAGGCCTTTATTTGAGAGTCCTCTTAAGACTAGTTGTATTATTGAAGAGCTTTTTGATGATCTTGATGATGGTTCAATTGATACAACTTGATCTATGCATTATGCCTAGCTTAAAGGCATAAAAGAAAGTGCTTTTGGGAGGCAGCCCACATGAATAAATTTTTGCTTTTTGTTGTGTCTTGATGTTTTTTACTGCTGTAGCATCATCATTGTATCTTTGCTTTTCATATTTGTGCCAAGTATAGCCTCCGATTGCTAGAAAGTTCAAAAGTTGTGAGGTGCTGTCCAGGAAACAGATTCTGTCCTTGGATAGAAAAATTCGTATAAAATCACCAGATCATCATTTTGGTCTGAATTTTTTCGACAGCGTTCTCTATATAATTGTCTTTCGTGCGTCTGTTCTGAGTTTTTTGATTTGAGTTGCAGAAGTATCCCGAACAGATCAATTACTGCCTGCTGTTCTGTTTTTCACAGATTCTGTCCTGTTTTGCCTTACCTTCACTTTGCAAATTAAGAACTTGCTTTTTCTTTGCAAAAACATTTTGGCAATCTTGAGAAACAGTAGAACTTCAAGAATATCCTTATTTCCAGCAAGGTATAATTATTTTATTAAGGGTACTAACCTCGCTAATCAGATTATGATGAGTTGTGTATGAAGAGAGTTTTCAAGTGTGCGAGGAAAGATGATAAAAAGATTCAGGAGTGTCAAGCGCTCAAGCTTGGGGATGCCCCCGTGCACCCCCAAGAAATATTCAAGGAGACTCAAGCGTCTAAGCTTGGGGATGCCCCCGTGCATCCCCTTCTCCATCAACATTATCAGTTCGTCTTTCGTTTCGCTATATTTTTATCACTTCATGTGTTATGTGCTATGCTTGGAGCGTCTTGCTTCTAGTTTTCTTTTTAGTTTTTCATAACGAGTCGGAACCCAGCATTCATTTATGTGGGAGAGAAACACGCTCCACTCCTACCTAGAACATTACATAGAATTTTCATGTCTATCTATGCTGTGTGTGTTCTTTATCTTTTAATAGCTACTATCATACTCTGCTCTTAGTATGCATGCCTATCTTTTCAAAGAGCTTTTGTTTAGTTGGTTGCTTGAACTGTCTTTAATTACTATGCTCACCTTATTAAGAGAGTTTGCTTCCGTTGCATTGGTTAATGTGTCTATGATAAAGATGCTACTTGCATGATGGTGCTTAGTAGTCCTGGTTTTCTTTTGGTTAATCTCAAATAGCTGAGGGGTTCCCAATGTGTTATTGGAGTACCAACTTGGTTTGTTTGCCTATGATGAGGTATGGTTTAGTAATATCTTCCTTCGAGAATTTATTTTGATTGACTTGGCGTATGCTCACGCATATTCAAGACTGTAAAGAAAGTCTGTCAAGCCTTGATGATCTTTTATTTCTGAGTAGCGATATAACTACCATGCCTGATTCAATATTGATTTGTCGCTCTGCATGATTATGACCGTCATTGCTCTCTTAGTTGGTCGCTCCCAGTCTTTTGCTAACCTCCACCTGTACTAAGCAAACTAACCATGCAATACATAGCTCATGGGAAAGTAGCCTAAAAACTATTGTGGTAAAGAATATGTTGCTTATGTATCTTATTTCTTATAAGTTGCTTGCTGAGCGGTAACCATGTTTCTGGGGACGCCATCAACTGTCACACTTTTGTTGAATATCATGTGAGTTTCTATGCATGTTCGTCTTGTCTGAAGTAAGGGTGATTTACCATGGGTTGAATTAATATGCATATTGTTAGAGAAGAACATTGGGCGGCCAACCAAAGCCATGCATCATGGTGGAAGATTTAGCTTGGACCTCAATCCTCAATCTCTCATGAGAATATGCCTATGCATTAAAGAGGAGTCCATCATCTATTTTCTATGTTGTCCCGGTATGGATGTCCTCAAGTTGAGATCTATCAAAAACGAGAAATCAAATGCGATCTATCTCCTTGGACCTTTGTACAGGTGGCATAGAGGTACCCCTTTGTGACACTTGGTTGAAACATATGTAATGCAATGATAACCCATGGGGATCCGAGCTAATTAGGACAAGGAGCGAGCACTATTGGTATACGATGCATGAGGCTTGCAACTTATAGGATGTTTTATACATGACACATATGAGGTACTACTACCGTTGACACAATTGCTTCCATGTTTTCAAAATAAAAAGCTTTAGCACTTAACCTTTGTTTTACCTTTATGTTGAAGCACCAACTACTGAGAGCATGATTGTCATTCTGAGTGTAATGTGCATTGTCCCAAAGTAGCATTGTCTTTTGCTTGATTGTGATATCGTTTATTCTGAAATGATTGAATCTAGTCATCACTTAAACCTTGAAGGTGCCCCTGCATTTATGTTTTGCATCACTAAAGGGGGCAAGCTAGATATCACTTTATCATATTTGCACATCATGTTCATTGCAAATCTTTTTGATGTTTCACTTTCATGTTGTAAAACTTTAAGTCATTTGTGATTTTCTCTCGAGACAACTTAATTACTTTAGAATCATTGTCTCAGTAAGCTTTTGTCATATGACTATGAGAAAGTTCTATATGGTTAATAGCATGTCACCACAGAAATTATTCTTGTTATCATTTACCTACTCGAGGACGAGCATGAATTAAGCTTGGGGATGTTGATACGTCCAAAACGTATCTATAATTTCTGCTTGCTCCATGCCACTTTAGGGTGATATTGCTACGATATTCATACACTTCCATACACTTTTGATCATATTTGGACTAACTTACTAATCCAGTGCACCCCAGTGCCCGTTTCTGTTTTCGGCTGTTTTTGTATTTCAGGTTTTCAAGTTTCGAGAACTGCCCAGAAAAATCCAGAAAAATTATATAAAAAATCAGCGATCCGGAAACAACACTGCGTCCGAAGGGCAGCCTGGGGGCGCCCCCCCCCCCGGGCCGCGCCGGGGGGGCGCCTGGGCCCCCCGAAGCCCGTCCAGTGCCCCCCTTTGGCATATATTTAGAGGGACCTCCGAAACCCTCACAACAGGACTTCTTTTCGCGATCCCATCTCTGTTCAGCCGCCGCCGCCGCTTCCAAGATCGGGAGCACCAGGAGAACTCTTCCCGGCACCCTGCCGGAGGGGAGGATCACCACCGGGAGCTTCTCCACCACCATGGACGCCTCCTGGATGACTCGTGAGTAGTCTCCCTTGGACCATGAGTCCATGACCAGTAGCTATGTGATGTTCTCCTCCCGTTCTTGTGCTTCACTAATTAGTCCTCGTGAGCTGCCCTACATGATCGAGGCACCTATGTAATCCTTATGCTGTTGCTATGATGAGTTTGCTGGGATCCGATGGATTATGAGATTATGTTCAGATTGATCTTGAGTGATATATTTGATTCACCTCTTTTATATTTTAGTTCATAAGTAATTCTTGCATGTTCTCCGTTGTTACTTATTGCTTTGGCCGAGTAGTATGTAGTGACTCCAAGAGGGAACGTTATGCTCGATTGTGGGTTCATGCCCCTCGATGACTAGCTTGAGTGACAGAAACATGAGTCTAGGGGATGTGCTGTTGCCACAAGGGGGAAAACAATGGTGCTTGTGCCCGCGGGTGCAAGGATTGTTTACTTTACGCAAAGTTCTTTTAATGCAGTTGTCTGTTGCATTGAGTTTACACTATGGGTGGGACTCGCAACTTAATACCAGCGAGATGTTCTGGATAGATATCTCAAGGTGGATGATTAGTAGTAGATATTGATGGATTTCGGTCTACTTACTTTGGCGTACCGCCCATGCTTTGAACCTCAACCTTTCTTGCAATGTAGTTAGCATTGGTTTGCGTTTGTGGTCCTGTCAATTGCCCAGCTGTAATTTGTTTACCTCACATAGCTGTTTTATCGTCTTTTGGGAGAGAGACATCACTAGTGAACATCATGAGACTCCGGTCCATATTACCATCATTGATCACATCCACTATTTACTTTTCGCTATTTACTTACTATTGCAAAAACTATCTATCACCACTATCATTGCTTTTAACCCTTTGTGAACTACAAGGCCGGAGAGATTGACAACCTCTCTGTACTCGTTGGGAGCAAAGTTATTTGTATCTGTGTGCAGGTCCACGTTGATTGTTACTAATCTGGCGCCGTAGCAATTGACACCTACTTGTTGAACCTAGGAGTCTCTGGGGAATCGATCCTTGGCATCTTTGCTAGGGGAAAACACTTCTACTTACTGCATCTTACACCTTCCACTTGGGGTTACCAACGAGGGGTTCGAGGCCCATCAATGGACGAACACAAGAATTTTCTACGCTCCAAATACCCGGAGCAGTCTGACGACTAGATTACACGTGAACAAACGACGACTTTCGCCGGCTGGTTGCAGACACGTGCCATGCATGACGCCGCAATTGAAGATGACATGTACTTGCTTTCCCAGTTACCATCTTCGAATATAATGACTTTCAAAGGGTACGAGATAAATGGGAATACATTTTACATGATCGCCCAAGATAAGAAGAGCACCAACCAAAACAGTGGTGTCCACTTTGATGCAGCAATCAAGACGGGAAAGGAAACATATTATGGTTACATAGAGGACATATGGGAACTTGACTATGGACGTGGTTTGAAGGTCCCTTTATTTCGGTGCAAATGGGTCAATATGAAACGAGGCGGGGTAACTGAAGACCCGCAGTACGGAATGACAATAGTGGATCTCAACAATCTTGCGTATGCAGACGAACCATTCGTCCTAGCCAATGATGTGGAACAAGTTTTCTATGTGAAGGACATGTCTACTAAGCCGAGAAAAAGAAAAGATAAGGAAGCGAATGCATCATACAATGAGCCAAAGTGCCACATAGTTCTTTCTGGGAAAAGAAACATCGTGGGAGTGGATGACAAGACAGACATGGCAGAAGATTATGAAAAGTTTGATGGAATTGCTCCATTCACAGTGAATATTGACCCGAGCATCCAGTTAAATGACGAAGATTGTTCATGCTTACGGCGCAAAGGGACACACGCAAAGAAAAAATTTCACAACCAAAAATCCCACTCTGGGATGTGATCGACTTCACTGTCATCACTTTCTTCTCTAGTGAGTTTCCGGACTTATATATATGGAAAGTCCCGTTTCGAACAAACCGGAGGAAATCCTTGTAATAGTTAGGGTACTTATGTGTTTTGGCATTTGAAACGCGAAGAAATTTTATGTGCAAATTCTTTAATGCATTTACTGAATTTTTCAGCTAAATGACCTTGAAATTTAAAAACACTTCAAATGAACTCTGAAAAGGTTAAAAGTTGGCATGGTATCATAATTTCACCCACATAGCATGTGCAAAAAAGTAGAGAGGGTTACGACCAAAACTGGATGCACTTCGTGTACAAAATGGACAATCTCTTTCGAAATATCAGGGTTTCAGACGATAAGTCATCTGTTACAAAGGCATTTCATTTTTTATATAACATAAGTAATATAATGATAAAACACACAAATATTAAACATATGAAAAAGAATCACAGAAAAATCTATTTTTAAAGTTAAGGTATTCACAAACTAGTGATTCACACAAATTTGAAATAATTCAAATTTAAACTATTCAAATTTAAAAACTACCGGCACTAACAGAAAGGTTGTAATTTTTTGTACCTAGAGCAAAAATATTGACACAAAAAACTCTAAATACAGCAAAAAAAACAACTCAAAAAGAAAAAAAAGAAAATAAGTAAAGCGGAAAAGAAAAAAAAGGAAAAAAAAAATGAAAAAAGCGCACCTACTAGGCATAAGCTGACTGCATACGACTAGAAACCCAACCTCTAGTTGGGCCAGGATGCAGGCTAGCTAGCCCAGTAGGCCCAACGGGGCATAGCGGCACAGGTAGGCCCAGAAGGCTTGTTTAGAGAGGAGCTCGATACAGCAACGGTGGCGGGGCTTATAAGCATGTGCGAGCCCCCCTCGGCTAGCGAGGTGGGACTAAACTTGGCGCACCGAGTACCGGTTGGAGCCACCACCCGGTACTAAAGGCCTGCCCTTCTCGCCGCTTGGCCTGGCCAAAACAGGCCTTCAGTACCGGTTGGTGGCTCCAATCGGTAATAAAGACCCATCCTATATATACGACACTTGCAAATTTTCAGTTTTTCCTCTGTTTCTCTTCTTCCTCTCTGTCGACGCTGTCGCCGCCCCCGTCGCCGTCGCCGTCGCCCCCGTCGCCGTCGCGCGCCGCCCTCGTCCCCGTCGGGCGCCGCCCCGTTCGCGGTCGCCTCGACCTCGCCGTCGCCCTCGCCCTCGCCTGCGCGGTGAGGCCCTCTTCCCCGGCCCCTCGCACACACACACGCTCGCGCGCGCGCGCGCACACACACACACACACACACACACACATTTCCTTTTTTTATACAAAGTTTTAGATGAAATAATTAATTAGATTAGATTAATGTCAAATAGTATATAGAAATGTTAGTTATATAGAAATGTTAGAAATGTTAGAAATGTTAGTTTTAGCTAGATGAATTAGATTAATGTCAAATAGTATATAGAAATGTTAGTTATATAGAAATGTTAGTTTTAGCTAGATCAATTTGATTAATGTCAAATAGTATATATATAGAAATGTTAGTTATATAGATATGTTAGTTTTAGCTAGATGAATTAGATTAATTTGTAATTGTTAGAGACGATGATCGTTTTTTTAAGTTTCTTATAATTTTAGTTATAGAAATTTAGAATGTTACGTTTGCATATAGTATTTGTTCTCGACGATGCCCGGCCCGCATCCTCACTGTCGACCCGTTCGCGACGACGTCTTGCTTCAGAGGACCCATGTCCGGGACTGGGCTCCGCCGGGCTGGCACTGGGAGGTGCTACCTTCAGGGGCTCACCGCTTGGTGAGGAACGCGGCCCTGGGTCCCGTCATCGACCCTGAGCTCCTTTGTGGCGTTCGCGTGGGCCACTTTCAGTGCGGAGGGAGCCGGCACCGCCGGAGGTGGTGCGTCACTGATGACCCACAACCGTAAGGGATCTATTGCATCGTTTTCGATAAGTAAGAGTGTCGAACCCAACGAGGAGCAGAAGGTATTGATAAGCGATTCTGAGCAAGGAATAACTGCAAGCACTGAAATATATCTTTTTAGGGGTTTTCTTGATATAAGCAATAGGAAAGTAAAAGCGAGCAAAATAAAAGGCACCGGAGAGTAACAAGTGGTCCAATCCTTTCTGAGCAAAGGAGAGGCCTAGCAACTGAACTTATAAAGGCTAAAGTGTTCTTGAGGACACACGGGAGAGGTAGTCATGTGCTTTCTCCATATTCCGTATCGGTACTATGTGATGTGTTGATAAGTGTTGAGTGGTTGGATCTATGCTAGTACACTCTCTAGACTAAGATGAGTGCACTCTTATGATTAAACACCTTGCAAGCATCCGCAAATACAAGATAGTATTTAAGGCAAAAGCCTAACCATAGCAATACGATCGATGATCCATTGTTCCCTTGTGCAAAAGCGTGCGAACTGGGGTTCAGGTTTCTGTCACTCCGGCAACCCACCGTAAGCATTCTTTGTACACAATGTACTACCCTAGGTCCTTAATAAGGCGAAGTGTTGAGTGTTCGACTCACACAACACCACTAGTAAAATAACAACACAACTTAAGTATCAAACAACACATATTACTTCAACATCATATGACTACTAACAACAAGACTTTTCCCATGTCCTCAAGAACTAAGGTAACTACTCACAAGACATAAAAGAGATCATGATCAGTGGAGATAAATGGATGATAAACAATCTGGACATAATGATATTTCTCCAACAAAACTCAATAGCATTCACCACAAAGTAGTAATCAACACCGATAGAGTAGAGAGGATAGATAGTACGGATTACAACACAAGTTGCAATGGTGAGATGAGATTGGATGAAGATGGAGATGGTGCTGATGTTGGGGATGATGTTGATGATGATCTCGATGATGCCCGTGACGATGGTGATGACGATGGCGATGATCTCCCCTTCCGGGAGGTGATCTCCCCAGCGGAATCTGCCTGCCGGAGATGGCTTTTTCTTCTCTGTAGGTCTCCGCCATGGAGCGGCGGCGGAACTCCGTCAAAACTATCTTTTTTAGGGTTTTTGGATGACGAGGAATATATATGCCAAAGGGGGCAGCCGGAAGTGGGCCAGGGGCTCCAGGCGCCCCCCCGGCGCGGCCAGGGAGGGGCCCGCGCCAGGTGGCCGCCTGGGCACCCTGTGGCCCCCCTCTGGTTTCTCTTTTGCGTGCCTTCGTGATCCTTCTGGAAAATACCCTCCGTCGATTTTCAGGTAATTTGGAGGTATTCTTCTTCAGCAACTCAGCATCCACTTTTTACCGCTGAATCCTGCGTCTGCTGCTTCGGCACCGGAAAGTTGCAAACTTTGTAAAATAGGCCAAAACAACATAAGGACATCATCGTAATGTGAAATATATCAATGAATAAGGATGAATTATGATATAAAATAGTGATGCATTTTGGACGTATCAACACCCCCAAGCTTAGACCTCACTTGTCCCCAAGCGAATACTGAGCTCGGTAAACCTGTCCACAAGTTTAGAGAGTGAAGTGTCGATAAATAGATTACGGACAAGAAGCATCACAGTTTCTTCATCAAACTCAAATATCCTCAACAACAATTTTCAACTCATAAAGCCCTTATAAAAGAGTGGTAACACTTATAATCAAAAGTAGGGCTAAGGAAACTCATCAAATCATGGCAAACATGTCCTTTGGTCAAAGAACAACTAATAGCTTTTACTTTTGCTCTTTCTCTTTATGTTTTGATGAGATTAATTGAAGCTTTTGAAAGAACATGTTATTAGGCAAGAAGTGAAAGTGTTAATACAAAGGAAGATGTTTGCTTTAGCTAGGCTTGACAAACAACTTACTTATCAAATGATAATGTCAACAAGGATATGATATGACAAATCTTAATGCAACTTTATATGAATGAATCCTCGTCAACATCAAATGTCTGCTCTCTTTAAGAATAGAAGGAAGTAGGAATAACTGACTCATCCTTACAACTAAGAGATAGGCCCTGCTCTAGGGAAGTAGGGAAAACTCATGTGCTATCCTTAAATCAAACAGAATGAAAACAAGTTTTGAGAGGTGCATGATTTGTCAACGAATGCTAATAGATAACTCAATTACTTCTCGAGCTGGACAAGTTTCGAGCAACGGCTCCCGCACGGGGACGATCACATCCCCTTAATCTCCTTTGTTTATCGCTGCCGAAGTTTTATGATTTCTCATGAACAAAGCGTGAAGGAGGGTTTGTTTGTTGTATTATCTTTTATGAGCCGGGCGCACTCATGTCAGTTCCTTCTTGTATTAGGGGTTTGCAGATTAGACATGCAATCCCGGGGTAAAACTTGTCCAACTTAAAAAGATCATGAATTAACTATTACTTCCTCATGAGCTAAAACAGGGGCACAAAATAGAAGATTTTGAACATTCAAGGATAACACACAAATTCTATACTTTAGGAGGTGGTAGTGGAATACCACGAATAGGAAGGTATGGTGGACTCATATGGAAGGTATTGGTTTAAGGGTATGGATGCACAAGCAGAATTCCGCTTAGTACAGAGTTTAGGCTAGCAAAGGCTTTGAGAGAACAGACAATTGATGATGACTAAGATGCAAAGCAATATAAAGCATAAACATTAAAATAAGCATAACACATCAAGTTGTCTTCCTTGTCAGCATAACACTTCAAGCATAATAACATAAAGGTTTTGGCTATGTCGCTACTTTAAGAAAATCATGCTTGTTGTTATGACCAAAGCTATGTTTGCCAAGATTAAATAAAGTTTTCACAGCCATACCTGATATAAGGTCAATACTCCCCATAAGAATCATCATATAAGGTCGATTGCGTGAAGAGAATACCGAGTGCAGCAAAGGAACCAATAGACTTCTCATTAATATTCCATCATAGACGACTCCACACTCACGGATACAATCTCTCCACAGAAGGAGTGATAGACCTCAATGCACACACCTATTTCATATAATAACCTCCCTAAACATGATACGACTCTACTTGACTCTAAAAGACAAAAGATAAAGATAAAGATACCGGGCACTCCCCCAAGCTTGGAACAAGCCAAGGGAATGCCATTACCCAAGGAGATTTCACTCCTCATTCTTGTTGACGTTGATCACGTAGTCCTCGGTGAAGCGCTTCCATGGAAGGGGTTCTCCAGTCGCATATGAGAAGTTTGTCTCCTGAATCCTGCATGCAGCACCCATACCCATGCGCATAAACCATAGTTCATACTCACAATTTTGGTGATGTAGATCATAAATTTGCCCTTGGAGCTCTTCAATTCTTTCTTCAGATGCGGTGATGCTTTTCCACATCTCCTTCATCTCCTCCAGGAAGTAGGTCTTCAGCTCGTTGATGATGTCAAAGTTAGCTTCAACACCACGCTCGATCATCTTCTTGTACTTGAAGACTTCTTGCTCCACTTCTTCTAGCCTGGCCTGGATGCTCCCCTCCTTGATAGGTCCCTTCAGATCTTCTTGATGGAGGACACCATCCTCCATCCGAACAACCTGAGGGTGCTTCCTCACCTCAGCGAGGTAAGGGTTGATGATGTTGACGACGAACTTGTCCTTGGGGGAACTTGGAGAAGCCATGGCACCTAGGTCCAGCTGAAAGATTCCCTGGCAGAAACAGATCGAAAAGAAAACACACGTAATCGCGAGATACGTTGCCGGAACAATCCGGGCAAATATATAGCAAAAATTTATGCACAGAAAGGAAGGTAACAAGCTAAAGCGGGGTCGGAGGCAGACTCCTGGGTGCCCAGGCGGCCTCCCGGCGCGGCCAGGGGGTAGGCCACGCCAGGGGGGCGCCTGGGCCCCCTGGGGCTTGTCTCCGGTTCCACTTAGGCTTAGAATTTTAGTAATTTTGCAAAAACTCATAATATGGAACTTTTATGGCGGTTCGTGATGTTTCCTTACCGTAATACATACCTTTTCTTATTCTGCTTCTGCTGGTGTCTGAAACAGGGCTGCAACATGTTCTTCGTGAGTTGTTGTGTATATCATATTCACATCAACATTGACAGGGTCTCCTGCTATGTAATGCTTAAGTCTTTGCCCATTCACAACTTGAGGTTTGGTGCCTTCAAAATTGTTAATTTTGATTGCACCAGACCGATAGACTTCTTCAATATGAAATGGCCCTTCCCACCTGGAAAGTAGTTTGCCTGGAGAAAACCTGAAACGGGATCTAAACAACAAAACTTTATCACCAACATTAAATTCACATTTCAGAATCCTCCTATCATGCCACTTCTTTACCTTTTCGTTGAACATTTTAGCGCTCTCGTAAGCTTCACTTCTCCACTCATCTAGAGAAGTCAAGTTCATGAGACGCTTCTCACCAGCTAACTTTGGGTCAGCATTAAGCTCTCTGACAGCCCAGAAAGCTTTGTGCTCTAATTCTAATGGCAAATGCCAAGACTTACCATAAACCATCTTATAGGGGGACATGCCCATGGGGTTTTTGTAAGCAGTTCTATACGCCCACAAAGCATCTCCTAACTTATTTGACCAGTCCTTTCTATTTCTATTAACTGTCTTCTGTAAGATCAACTTGATCTCTCTATTGGTGAGCTCAACTTGCCCACTAGTTTGAGGATGGTACGGTGAAGCAATTCTATGATTGACATCGTACTTGGCTAAAGCTTTTCTAAAAGCTCCATGCGTGAAGTGTGATCCTCCATCAGTCATGAGATACCTAGGTACACAAAACCCAGGGAAAATCACATCTTTGAGCATTTTCAAAGATGTCTTGTGATCAGCACTTTCAGTGGGGATTGCTTCAACCCACTTGGTCACATAATCAACAGCTACTAAAATGTGAGTGTACTTGTGCGAAGAAGGAAAAGGACCCAAAAAATCAAAACCCCAGCAATCAAAAGGTTCAATCACTAGTGAGTAATTCATAGGCATCTCATTTCTTCTACTAATGTTACCAACTCTCTGACATTTATCACAGGCTAAAACATAATTTCTAGCATCTTTAAAGAGAGTAGGCCAATACAAGCCTGATTGAAGAACCTTATGTGCAGTCCTTTCACCGGCATGATGTCCTCCATAGGGACTATCATGACATTGTCTGAGAATGTCCTTCTGCTCATGTTCCGGTATGCATCTTCTCACGATCCCATCTGGACCTTCTTTGAAAAGATGTGGGTCATCCCAAAAGTAGTGCCTCAAATCATGAAAGAACTTCTTTCTTTGCTGAAATGTTAAACCTGGAGGCAAATACTTTGCAACGATAAAATTAGCATAATCTGCAAACCAAGGATCGGAAAGAGATTGTACTTATACAACGGCAAGTTGCTCGTCTGGAAAACTGTCGTTGACTGGGATGGGATCATGCGGTATATCTTCCATCCTTGAAAGATTGTCTGCCACCAGATTGTCTTCTCCTTTCCTATCAACAATCTGCAAATCAAATTCTTGAAGAAGGAGTACCCATCTGATAAGCCTTGGTTTGGCATCCTTCTTTGTCATAAGGTACTTAATGGCAGCATGGTCAGTATGAATAATAACTTTGGAATCAACAATATACTGCCTAAACTTATCACAAGCAAACACTACAGCTAAGAATTCCTTCTGAGTAGTAGCATAATTCTTTTGAGCACTATCAAGGGTTTTACTAGCATAATGTATAACATTCAATTTCTTATCGACCCTTTGTCCTAAAATAGCTCCAACAGCAAAATCACTAGCATCACACATAATCTCAAAAGGTAGATTCCAGTCAGGTGGTTGTACTATAGGAGCGGTTGTTAAAGCTCTCTTGAGAACTTTAAAAGCCTCCTTACAATCTTCATCAAATACAAAAGGAACGTCCTTCTGGAGAAGATTAGTGAGGGGTCTCGAAGTCTTAGAAAAGTCTTTAATAAATCTTCTATAGAAATCAGCATGACCAAGAAAACTACGAATACCTTTGATGTCCCTTCGGTAGGGCATCCTCTCAATTGCTTCGATCTTGGCCTTGTCCACCTCAATTCCCCTTTCGGAAATCTTGTGGCCAAGAACAATTCCTTCGTTAACCATGAAGTGGCACTTCTCCCAGTTGAGTACCAGATTTGTCTCCTCACATCTCTGCAAAACTTTATTAAGGTTGTGGAGACAATGGTCAAAGGAAGTTCCATAGACGGAGAAATCGTCCATGAAGACTTCCACAATCTCCTCACAGATACCATGAAAGATAGCAGACATACACCTTTGAAAAGTAGCAGGGGCATTACATAAACCAAAAGGCATACGCCTGTAAGCATAAGTACCATAGGGACAACTAAAAGTGGTCTTCTCTTGATCAGCAGTGTTAACATGAATTTGAGAGAAGCCAGAATAACCATCGAGGTAACAAAAGTGGGTATTTTTGGATAACCTTTCAAGCATTTGGTCGATGAACAACAACGGGTAGTGATCCTTCCTGGTTGCCTTGTTCAGCTTCCTGTAATCAATACACATTCTATATCCAATAATAATTCTCTGAGGTATTAGTTCATTCTTATCATTAGGAACCACAGTTGTACCTCCTTTCTTAGGAACACAATGTACCGGGCTTACCCACTTACTATCAGCTATAGGGTAGATAATACATGCGGCTAGAAGCTTGAGAATCTCAGTTCTTACAACATCCATCATCTCCGGGTTCAACCGTCGTTGATGATCAACAACTGGTTTAGCATCGGGCTCAAGGTTGATAGTATGTTGACAGATAGATGGACTAATCCCCTTAAGGTCATCAAGGGTATAGCCAATTGCACCTCGGTGTTTACGAAGTACTTCCAATAGTCGCTCTTCTTCATATCCTGAAAGGTTAGAGTTGATAATAACAGGATATACTTTCTTTTCATCTAAATAAGCATACTTGAGCGTATCAGGAAGAGGTTTAAGATCGAACACCGGGTCTTCTTTTGGTTTTGATAAAATTCCCAAAGGTTCAACCGGAAGGTTGTGCTTCAGGATAGCAGGTTGTCTCAAGAATATTTCATCTAGTTCATTTCTTTCCTGCATATGCAAATCATTCTCGTGGTCCTCCATATATTGCTGCAAAGGATCATTAGGGGGAATAGCAATAGAAGCAATACTTTCAATAATTTTATCATCACTAGGTAAATCGGTACCACGAGGCTGCTTAGAGAACTTAGAAAAGTTAAATTCATATGGCTCACCGTTGAATTCAACAGAAACTTTACCTTTCTTGCAATCTATTATAGCTCCACAAGTTCTAAGAAAAGGTCTACCAAAAATAATAGGACAAAAATTGTCCCTCTCTGAACCAAGTACTAGAAAGTCGGTAGGGTATTTTACCTTTCCACATAGTACTTCAACGTCTCTCACAATTCCGATAGGAGAGATAGTTGCTCTGTTTGCAAGATGAATGGTAACATCAACTCCTTCAAGTTCACAAGGTGAAATCTCACCAATGATCTCTTCATAAAGTGAATAGGGGATAGCACTAGCACTCGATCCCAAACGCAGAGCCCATAATAATTGTGATCTCCTATTTTAACAGATACTACTGGAGTACCTGAAATTGGGCCTTTATTCTTGGCTGTGACAAGGTTAGTGGAAACAGCACAAAAATTTACATTGGAATCCAAAACATCATTAGTAACAAGGTCTTTAACCAATGCAACTTGAGGATCGACCTTGATCTGGTCCTCAGGCTCATCAATTCTTCTCTCACTTTTATTTATTATGCCTGCCACAAGAGAGTGCTCCCTTATCCTTTCGGGAAAAGGAGGCTTTTCATATATAACTGCAGGCAAAATAGGGTCAGCAACATGAATATCAACAGGTAACTCTTTGAAAGGTTCATGATGCTGATCTCTCTTCTTTTTAAAAGAATAAACGTGAGAGGCAAAATCCTTACAGAAATCAATCATTAGATGGGAATCAAGACCAATCTTAGAGCAAAAGGTATTGAAGTAATCAGTTTTCACATAGCTCTCAATATAATCATGCTCATAATTTATAGCGGGTTCAATACCTTTATCGATTTCCCAATCTTCAGTATTCCTCTGGATCCTTTCAATGAGATCCCACCTTTCTTCAACACTCTTCGTCTGAAATACCCCACTAGAGGAGACATCCAGCATCTCCTTATCCTGACGAGAAAGCCTGGCATAAAAATTTGTAAGTATAATTTCCTTGGGGAGCTCATGAATAGGACATTTGAGCATTAGGGACTTCAATCTCCCCCAAGCTTGAGCAATGCTTTCTCCGTCACGATACCTAAAGTTATAGATATAGTTCATGTCTCGATGAATTTCATGAAGAGGATAAAACTTGGTATAAAAGAGAGACATAAGCTCTTGCCAATCAAGCAAGTGTGAGTTATCGAGAAGCTTATACCAATCTGAAGCTTTATCTATAAGCGATACGGAGAACAATTTCCTCATGACAAACTCCATTGATACACCTGCAAGCTTAAATAATGAACATAGTTGTGACAGATATAGCAAGTGTTCACCGGGATGTCTGTCTCCTGCATAACGATTAGCCAAAACATAATCGATAATACCAGCTGGTATTTTATAGGGCACAATTTCAGTAGGGGGAGGAGCAACCACCACAGGTGTGGGGCGTCTTCCCTCAAGCAACGATCCAATAGCAAGGTTGTCCATAAGGACAAAGAGCAACAACAGCAAAATAAAAACAGAAATATAAAAACTTCCTTATCGTCTTCACTTACCAATAGCGCTACACTCCCCGGCATCGGCGCCAGAAAACGGTACTTGATGACCCACAACCGTAAGGGATCTATTGCAGAGTTTTCGATAAGTAAGAGTGTCGAACCCAACGAGGAGCAGAAGGTATTGATAAGCTATTCTGAGCAAGGAATAACTGCAAGCACTGAATTATATCTTTTTAGGAGTTTTCTTGATATAAGCAACAGGAAAGTAAAAGCGAGCAAAGTAAAAGGCACTGGAGAGTAACAAGTGGCCCAATCCTTTCTGAGCAAAGGAGAGGCCTAGCAACTGAACTTATAAAGGCTAAAGTGTTCTTGAGGACACACGGGAGAGGTAGTCATGTGCTTTCGCCATATTCCGTATCGGTACTATGTGATGTGTTGATAAGTGTTGAGTGGGTGGATCTATGCTAGTACACTCTCTAGACTAAGATGAGTGCACTCTTATGATTAAACACCTTGCAAGTGATGGGCCTCTAACCCCTCGTTGGTTACCCCAAGTGGAAGGTGAAAGATGCAGTGTTGTGGAAGTTTTTTCCCTTAGCAAAGATGCCAAGGATCGAATCCCCAGAGACTCCTAGGTTCAACAAGTAGGTGTCAACTGCTAACGGCGCGTATTAGCAATCAACGTGGACCTCCACACAGATACAAATAACTTTGCTCCCAACGAGTACAGAGAGGTTGTCAATCCCTCCGGCCTTGTAGTTCACAAAGGATTAAACGCAAATGATAGTAGTGATAGATAATGTTTGCAATAGTAAGTAAAAGCAAAAAGTAAATAGCGGATGTGATCAATGTTGGTAATATGGACCGGAGTCTCATGATGTTCACTAGTGATGTCTCTCTCCCAAATGACGATAAAACAGCTATGTGAGGTAAACGAATTACAGCTGGGCAATTGATAGGACCAGGAACGCAAACCAATGCTGATTACATTGCAAGAAAGGTTGAGGTTCAAAGCATGGGCGGTACGCCAAAGTAAGTAGACCGAAATCCATCAATATGTACTACTAATCATCCACCTTGAGATATCTATCCAGAACATTTCGTTGGTATTAAGTTGCGAGCCCCACCCATAGTGTAAACTCAATGCAACAGACAACTGCATTAAAAGAACTTTGCGTAAAGTAAACAATCCTTGCACCCGCGGGCACAAGCACCGTTGTTTTCCCCCTTGTGGCAACAGCACATCCCCTAGACTCATGTTTCTGTCACTCAAGCTAGTCATCGAGGGGCATGAACCCACAATCGAGCATAACGTTCCCTCTTGGAGTCACTACGTATTACTTGGCCAAAGCAATAAATAACAACGGAGAACATGCAAGAATTACTTATGAACATAAATATAAAAGAGGTAGATCAAATATATTACTCAAGATCAATCTGAACATAATTTCATAATCCATCGGATCCCAGCAAACTCATCATAGCAACAGCATAAGGATTACATAGGTGCCTCGATCATGTAGGGTAGCTCACGAGGACTAATTAGTGAAGCACAAGAACGGGAGGAGAACATCACATAGCTACTGGTCATGGACTCATGGTCCAAGGGAGACTACTCACAACTCATCCGGGAGGCGTCCTTGGTGGTGGAGAAGCTCCCGATGGTGATCCTCCCCTCCGGCAGGGTGCTGGGAAGAGTTCTCCTGGTGCTCCCTATCTTGGAAGCGGCGGCGGCGGCGGAACAGAGATGAGATCGCGAAAAAGAGTTCCCATTCCGAGGGTTTCGAAGGACGCTCTAAATATATGCCGAAGGGGGGCACCAGACGGGGCTCGGGGGGCCCAGGCGCCCCCCCGGCGCGTCCCAGGGGGGGGGGGCGCGCCGCCAGGGTGCCTGGAGCCTTGGTGGCCCCCCCGGCTGTCCTTCGGGCGCAAGGTAGGTTCTGGAACGCTGATTTTTTATATAATTTTTCTGGATTTTTCCTGGCAGTTCTCGTAACGTGAAAACCTGAAATACAAAAACAGCCGAAAACAGAAACTGGCACCGGGGTGCACTGGATTAGTAGGTTAGTCCAAATATGATCAAAAGTGTATGGAAGTGTATGAATATCATAGCAATATCACCCAAAAGTGGCATGGAGCAAGCAGAAATTATAGATACGTTTTGGACGTATCAACATCCCCAAGCTTAATTCCTGCTCGTCCTCGAGTAGGTAAATGATAACAAGAATAATTTATGTGGTGACATGCTATTAACCATATAGGACTTTTTATAGTCATATGACAAAAGCTTACTGAGACAATGAATCTACAGTAATTAAGTTGCCTCATGAGAAAATCACAAATGACTGAAAGTTTTACAACATGACATTGAAGCATCAAAAAGATTTGCAATGAACATGATGTGCAAATATGATAAAGTGATATCTAGCTTGCCCCCTTTAGTGAAGCAAAACATAAATGCAGGGGCACCTTCAAGGTTTAAGTGATGACTAGATACAATGATTTCAAAATAAACGATATCACAATCATGCAAAAGACAATGCTACTTTGGGACAATGCACATTACACTCAGAATGACAATCATGCTCTCAGTAGTTGCTGCTTTTAAAAAAAGGTGGAGACTCAACATAAAAGTACAAGAATGGTTATGTGCTAGAGCTTTTTATTTTGAAAACATAGAAGCAATTTTGTCAACGGTAGTAGTACTTCATATGTGTCATGCATAAGACATCCTATAAGTTGCAAGCCTCATGCATCGAATACCAATAGTGCTCGCACCTTGTCCTAATTAGCTCGGATTTCCATGGGTTATCATTGTATTACATATGTTTCAACCAAGTGTCACAAAGGGGTACCTCTATGCCACCTGTACAAAGGTCCAAGGAGATAAATCGCATTTGATTTCTCGTTTTTGATAGATCTCAACTTGAGGACATCCGTACCGGGACAACATAGAAAATAGATGATGGACTCCTCTTTAATGCATAAGCATATTCTCATAAGAGATTGAGGATTAATGTCCAAGCTAAAACTTCCACCATGATACATGGCTTTGGTTGGTGGCCCAATGTTCTTCTCTAACAATATGCATACTCATTCAACCCATGGCAAATCACCCTTACTTCAGACAAGACGAACATGCATAGCAACTCACATGATATTCAACAATAGTGTGACAGTTGATGGCGTCCCCAGAAACATGGTTACCGCTCAGCAAGCAACTTATAAGAAATAAGATACATAGGCAACATATTCTTTACCACAATAGTTTTTAAGCTACTTTCCCATGAGCTATGTATTGCAAGGTTAGTCTGCTTAGTACAGGTGGAGGTTAGCAAAAGACTGGGAGCGACCAACTAAGAGAGCAATGACGGTCATAATCATGCAGAGCGACAAAGCAACATTGAATCAGGCATGGTAGTTATATCGCTACTCAGAAATAAAAGATCATCAAGGCTTGACAGACTTTCTTTAAAGTCTTAAATATGCGTAAGCATACGCCAAGTCAATCAAAATAAATTCTCGAAGGAAGATATTACTAAACCATACCACATCATCGGCAAACAAATCAAGTTGGTATTCCAATAACACATTGGGAATCCCCCAGCTATTTGAGACTAACCATAAGAAACCTGAACTACTAAGCGCCATTATGCACGTAGCATCTTTATCATAGACATATTAACCAATGCAACGGAAGCAAACTCTCTTAATAAGGAGAGCATGATAATTAAAGAGAGTTCAAGCAACCAACTAAACAAAAGCTCTTGGAAAAGATAAGCATGAATACTAAGAGCAGAGCATGATAGTAGCTATTAAAAGACAAAGAACAGACACAGCAAAGATAGACATGAAAATTCTATGTTATGTTTTAGGTAGAAGTGGAGCGTGTTTCTCTCCCACATAAAGAAAGCTGAGTTCTGGCTCGTTATGAAAAACTAAAAAGAAAACTAAAAGCAAGACGCTCCAAGCATAACACATAACACATGAAGTGATAAAAATATAGCGAAACGAAAGACGAACTGATAATGTTGATGGAGAATGGGATGCACGGGGGCATCCCCAAGCTTTGACGCTTGAGTCTCCTTGAATATTTCTTGGGGGTGCACGGGGGCATCCCCAAGCTTGAGCGCTTGACACTCCTGAATCTTTTTATCATCTTCCCTCGCACACTTGAAAACTCCCTTCATACATAACTCATCATAATCTGATTAGCGAGGTTAGTACCCTTAATAAAATAATTATACCTTGCTGGAAATAAAGATATTCTTGAAGTTCAACTGTTTCTCAAGATTGCCAAAAGGTTTTTGCAAAGAAAAAGCAAGCTCTCGATTTGCAAAATGAAGGAAAGGCAAAACAGGACAGAATCTGTGAAAAACAGAACATCAGGTAGTAATTGATTTGTTCGGGGCACTTCTGCAACTCAAATAAAAAAACTCAGAACAGACGCACGAAAGACAATTATATAGAGAACGCTGTCGAAATAGTTCAGACCAAAAAGATGATCTGGTGATTTTATACGAAATTTTCTATCCAAGGACATAATCTGTTTCCTGGACAGCACCTCACAACTTTTGAACTTTCTAGCAATCAGAGGCTATACTTGGCACAAATATGAAAAGCAAAGATACAATGATGATGCTACTGTAGTAAACAACATCAAGACACAACAAAAGCAAAATATAAAAATTTGTTCATGTGGGCTGCCTCCCAAAAGCGCTTTCTTTTATGCCTTTAAGCTAGGCATAATGCATAGAGATCAAGTTTTATCAAGAGTAAAAGAATAGCTAGCCCGTACAACGGACTCAAAAGGTAACTTGATCTTCTTTTGAGGGAAGTGTTCCATCCCTTTCTTGAGAGGAAACTGAAATTTTATATTACCCTCTTTCATGTCAATGATAGCACCAACGGTGCGCAAAAAGGGACGTCCCAAAATAATTGGACATGAAGGATCACATTCAATATCCATAATAGTAAAATCAACGGGAACATAATTATCATTAACAATGATAAGAATATCGTCGATCCTCCCCAAAGGTTTCTTTATGGAAGAATCAACGAGACGAACACCAAAAGAACAAGAATCAAAAGGTTTCAATTTAAGCATATCATATATTCTTTTGGGCATAACAGAGGTACTAGCTCCAACATCACATAATGCATAGCAAGAGAAGTCATTCAATTTAATTTTTATCATAGGATCCCAACCATCTTCTAGCTTTCTAGGTATGGAGGCTTCTACTCTAAGTTTCTCCTCCCTAGCTTTGATGAGAGCATTAGTGATATGCTCTGTGAAGGCAAGGTTAAGCGTGCTAGTGCGGGGGTCTCTAGACATCTTGTGAAGGAAATCAATAACTTCGGTAAGAGTGCAATTATCAAAATCAAGGTCATTAGCATCAAGTAAAGTGGTAGTGGTGTCCTTTAGGTTCATTTGTTTGGTAGTTTCTATAGTCATAGCATCACCATTAATAGGTCCAATGGGACCAGGAGTACATTGGGTGCTAAGAGTTTGGACATCTTTAACAACTTGGATAGTAGCAACAGTGTGGTGGGTAGGAAGGCTCTTAATTCTATCTTCTTCCTCCCTTTCTCTAGCCCATCTTTCTTTAAGTTTAGCTATCATCCTAATATTTTCATTAATTTGCACTTGAATAGCATTTATAGGAGTGACTTCCCTCTCCTCAAGAGGAGAAGTTTTAATATTTAGCAATTTTACCTCATTGGCTAAATGGTCT
This sequence comes from Secale cereale, assembly GCA_902687465.1. Taxonomy (NCBI): domain Eukaryota; kingdom Viridiplantae; phylum Streptophyta; class Magnoliopsida; order Poales; family Poaceae; genus Secale; species Secale cereale. Next base: position 803,120,854 of record LR738712.1, read on the forward strand.
ACCTTAAAAGAAAGATCATCTAGTTTATGTAGTTTTTCTTCTACACTCTTATTAAAGGCTTTTTGGGTAGTGATGAAATCTTTAAGCATAATCTCTAGTTCAGTAGTGGAGTTCTTGGTACTAGGATAAGCATTGTTGTTCCCATAAGAATTAGAGGGGAACGGTCTAGGATTGTTACCAGAGTTACTCCTATAAGCATTGTTGTTAAAATTGTTTCTAGAGATAAAGTTCACATCTACTTGTTCTTGAGCAATCAAAGAATTTAAAGGAACATCACGAGGATCAACAGTAGATTGCTTCGAAAGTAGAGACATGATTAAGTCAACTTTTTCATTTAAGGAGGAAATCTCCTCGACAGAGTTTACCTTCCTACCTGTTGGAGCGCGTTCGGTGTGCCATTGGGAATAGTTGGTCATCATCTCATCGAGAAGCTTTGTGGCAGCACCAAGTGTAGTTGACATAAAAGTTCCTCCCGCGGCCGAATCTAACAAGTTCCGCGAGGTAAAGTTCAAGCCTGCATAAAAAGTTTGGATAACCATCCAAGTAGTCAAACCATGAGTAGGGCAGTTCTTGATAAGAGATTTCATACGTTCCCAAGCTTGGGCAACGTGTTCATTATCCAATTGTTTAAAATTCATTATGTTACTTCTAAGTTGGATAATTTTAGCAGGTGGATAGTATTTTCCGATAAAAGCATCTTTGCACTTGTCCCATGAATCTATGCTATTTCTAGGCAAAGACTGAAACCATATTTTAGCTCCTCCTCTCAAGGAGAAAGGAAAAAGCTTAAGCTTAACAATATTACCATCTATTTCTTGGTACTTTTGCATATCACAAAGTTCAACAAAGTTGTTCAAGTGTAAAGCAGCATCATCTCCAGCACCGGAGAATTGATCTTTCATGACTAAGTTCAGTAAAGCAGGTTTAATTTCATATGAAGGTGCTGAAGTGGCAGGTGTAGTGATAGGTGTGCTGATAAAGTCATCGTTGTTGTGACTAGTGAAGTCACACAACTTGGTGTTCTCGGTGGAACCCATAGTAGCAAGCAAGCAAGATAACTATTTTTGTGATTTTCGATAAAAAGGTACTAAAGAAAAAACTGAAAGGTAAACTAACAAGACTAAAAGCAAAGGTAAAAGATAGCGTGCAACTCCCTTATCCTGAAGAGTGGAGTCCCCAGCAACGGCGCCAGAAAATACTCCTTGATGGGCCTCTAACCCCTCGTTGGTTACCCCAAGTGGAAGGTGAAAGATGCAGTGTTGTGGAAGTTTTTTCCCTTAGCAAAGATGCCAAGGATCGAATCCCCAGAGACTCCTAGGTTCAACAAGTAGGTGTCAACTGCTAACGGCGCGTATTAGCAATCAACATGGACCTGCACACAGATACAAATAACTTTGCTCCCAACGAGTACAGAGAGGTTGTCAATCCCTCCGGCCTTGTAGTTCAAAAAGGATTAAACGCAAATGATAGTAGTGATAGATAATGTTTGCAATAGTAAGTGTCGGGGATATACCCCGCGGTATGAACCCGCCGGAATTATGACCCGGCCGGACTTGGCATTCTACTTAAGACGGTTTATATTTGGCAAGTTACTGGTGACCCGGCAGGCGGATCATGGATGACAAGGCCCAAGGCCCAGAAGGCCGGTTCATATTAATAGTGGGCCGGTTTATGAAGAAAGGATAAGGAATATTCTATTACAAAGGAAGCAAGACTAGGACTCCTTGTAATAGATTAATCCTAGTCTTACTAGGACTAGTCATGTAACCCGCCCCTTCAACATATATAAGGAGGGGCAGGGCTCCCCAAAGAGGAGGGGGGTTTTTAGACAAGTTGGACAAGAGACAAGTTTTGGAGGAGAAGTTTAGACAAGTTTCTAGGGTTAGACACAAAAAGCCGGTTTACCGGCGACACCACGAGGATCATAATGAGATCTAGCCTCAAACAGCACGTAGGGTTATTACCGGATGATGTTTCCCGGGGCCCGAAGCTGTCTAAATCCGTGTCTTGCATCGCGTCTCTCGATTCCGCTCAACCCCTTCAAGCTACTACATAGATGCGCGGCCTCACCACTAAGTCCGTAATCCGGACATCTAACGTGTTATTTCCACGACAGTTGGCGCCCACCGTGGGGTCTGCGTACGGTGGTGTTGAGTTCTTGGAGGGAATTCTTCAAGGATTGAGAAGATCACAATTGGTTGGATGACCAAGAGATACAGGTGGATTGCGTTTATGTCGCGCGCGGTCATGCACGATTCATCCGGTTGCTTTTCCGTTGCGAGTACGACATGAATTTTCACCACGGATTCTACGTATACCTGATGGCTCGGGTTTCAATCAGATCATACACAACTCCGTTTCTGCCAAGACCAATTAACACGGAGGGGACAACAAGTACTCAAATACAACGAAGTTGTCAAGGGCTAGTACAAGACTGTGGATTTGGATCAGAGACTCCAAAAAAAAAGGGAAGGAACCCCACGACTTGGAGGAGAACACGGAGAGTCAAACCGCAAACGACCAAAATAAGGACACAGATGGATGGTTGGACTCGGACTCTACATCCTCGCCGTCCCACACTCGCTGTGGCAGCTGCGCCTCGCCAGCGCACCTCCGCATCGAGCCGCCTCCGCCGGACGTCGCCGCCGGTCGCCTTTGTCCCGATTGCGACCTGCTGAGTCGCCTCTGTGAAGTCGCCCGGCCTGGGTTTGTTCTGAGATTCCTACCTGTTTGAGCTGGCCACGGCTGTCACTTCAAGTCACCGTTCCACCCCGGGCCGTGGGCTGTTCGTCTCCAAATCATCTGTGGATAAGAGCCGCGGTTCCAAGCTGCAACGCGCTTCGTCGCCGGACTCTATCGCCTCGAAATCACCCATCGCTGTGGCCTCAAGCCGCCCTCACTCGCCTCAGCAGCAAGTTGCCTCCGCCAGCGCGCCTTATACTGCAGCTCACCTGCACCCTCGCCCCTGAGCCGTTTCCATTGGGGTTATGCTTCGCTGGCACGTTTCAGCGGCCGGACCTAGTCTCCACTGACGCCCCTTCGCCTCAGGTTGCTGTCCGGGCCGCCGCTATCTCCGTTTGCAAACCGGCCTTAACTGATGATTATTGCCCCTGTTTTGTGACTAGTCAAATCCAGGGAAACGTCAAGTGCTACTAGTACTCAGTCAGGTGATTACGGGAAGCTGTGATTAATTTAAGGCAAATACCCCAAACACTTCCACTAGTACTATAAATAAGCTGCGATCTCGTCCACAAGTCACCGCCCCTAGGCGGATTACCTCTGTCACTGCTCCAAGTCACCACCGACAGCTTTCTCGAGCGAAAGAATCATGACCCAGAGATGAATTGGTCAAAACATCCCCTATCATCCGGAAAAATACCAGGACTGTTATTTCTTACAAAGGGGTATCACCAAAGGGACGTGAGCAAATATTATTTTTTGGCATTAACGTTTGTCCGTGCCGTGCTGCTCGATGGACGTCCGGTTCACGCTCTACACCGGTTTACAAATGTGGAGAACAATTTGCACGTCCGCACCGGCTTACCGTACCGCGGCCGGCTCATCTGCTATCCGGGCAAATCAGGTGATATCTATCTTATTCATTTTCAATACATATTAATTCATCCGAGCAAAAATTCTTCGCCCTGTTGTATTTTGTATGCAGAAAAATCATTCATTACAGAAGCGATGTTATACCATGGAGATGGAGGCCCGCCAACATAATTCGGCACAAGTGGACATCGTTGCTGAACGGACATCCACGCCGGTTCACAACGCCATGGCCGTCTCTCTCGTCTTCGCCGGTTTACAACCCCACGGCCGGTTTAACTGTTTGAGCCGCCTCTGATACCGCGGTCGTTTTACTGTCCAACCTATGATCCGGTCTATTCAACATACCGGTTCAAATTCACTCAGGTGATATCCATCTAGAGTATTATTTCTCTTATTATATATTATCTTTTAAGAAAATAAGATGCTTTGATCAGTTTAAAACTGATTTTTGCAGAATATATGTGCTCAGAAGCAATAAAACTCCCTGAGGAGTATGAGGTCACATCCGGTTCAAAAGAGGACGCTTCAAGGAAACCCTCTGGATGGTAATCCATCCAGTGATTGGTTAAGGACCTACCCATGACTTCATGGAGCCATGGAAGACTATATGGACAGACGGGTTTACCCGCATCCATCGATCGGCCCTCTAGACAGACGGGTTTACCCGCATCCAGTGATTGGCTAAAATTCTTATGGACAGACGGGTTTACCTGCATCCATCGATCGGCCCTCTGGACAGACGGGTTTACCCGCATCCAGTGATTGGCTAAAATTCTTATGGACAGACAGGTTTACCCGCATCCATCGATCGGCCCTCTGGACAGACGGGTTTACCCGCATCCAGTGATTGGCTAAAATTCTTATGGACAGACGGGTTTACCCGCATCCATCGATCGGCCCTCTGGACAGACGGGTTTACCCGCATCCAGTGATTGGCTAAAATTCTTATGGACAGACGGGATTCCCGCATCCATCAACCGGCCCTCTGGACAGACGGGTTTACCCGCATCCAGTGATTGGCTAATTTTTTTTCTTATGGTTCCTATGGACAGACGGATAATCCGCATCCCCCGGCCGTCTAGACAGACGGGATTCCCGCATCCAGTGATTGGCTGAACCTTGCTTTGAGCCTGGCAGCTCGTAAAAAGCCTCGACTACATGGTTTTATTTGCAAATTTGCGTTTTCTGATCTTTATGTGTTATGATTCTTTAATCTGGAGTGGGACAATTCAAGAGATTGGCCACGCATCTACAAAGTTAAAAGTCTGGGTCATGAATACCAGCATGAGATAAACCGGTGCTCATTATAACCCGGATCATCCATCAGGCAAAAAGCCAAGTACAAGCTACAAATTTCTGGACAAAGTTTCAGCGTGATATAAACCGGTGTCTTTTATCGAACCCGGGATTATTACTGGGTCTATCAAAGGCTCCTCAGGAAATTGCAAATTTCGCCGGATTAAGAATATCAAGCATACTTGATCGCAGGTATGAAATATCTTGTTTTTAAATACATATTGGCAGTACATGATCAGTTATAATGACCGGTGTTTATTAAACCGGCCTGGTTTTGACTATAAGTCGCTAGTATGAGACAAAATAATGACCGGTGTTTATTAACCCGGCCCGATTGTGATCAAACATCATTGGAACCGGTCTTCAAACCGGATTGTATTCTTCAATAGCCAACATGGCTGGATTCTTATTATGCTTATAAATATTATGATTGAGGTTTTCAAAGTCGCTTTAAGCGCAATGGATATTATTTCATCAATGAAAATGATTTATTCTATAAAGAAAAAGTCCCGAGTCGCTGCAGGCTTACAACCCGGCACTTGGGGGCTACATTATTCAGACTAAGATTACATCAAATACACAAGTCTCAAGCACACAAGCAAGTTGTCTACTTTACACTTGGGGGCTAATGGAAAGATCATTTGCTTCATCTGGAAGTACCGGTTCACCTTCTAAATGTAGCTGAACCGGAACTTGGGGGCTACCAATCGCTCCTGTCAACAATTCAAGGTACACAAGTATTAATCCATTATATTGAAAGGTCCACTGCTCAGTTGGTAAAGCACAAAGCTCTTAACCTTGTGGACGTGGATTCAAACCCCACGATGGAAGTTCCGTTATATAATGTTCATTTCAATAATTATATCTACAAAGTCCCTGCTCATTATTGCATAATGACCCGGCACTTGGGGGCTATATGTTGCTATTCAAGTTTACATGATCATATTTTCAAAGTCCCTGCTCATTATTGCATAATGACCCGGCACTTGGGGGCTACATAATATGGAATATTCAGTTTCATAGTGATTGGGATGAATGATCCGGATTTCTTCAAGAATATACAAGGCTATTTTCAATGAAGTATATACAAAGTCCCTGCTCATTATTAAATAATGACCCGGCACTTGGGGGCTATAGGTAATATGCATATAAAGGAGGAACATCTTCAAATTCTCAGTTTTGGATAAGTCCGGAAGATTAATCATAACCCGGCGTTGGCAACAATCATAACCCGGCATCTATAAGCAGTCATGACCCAGAATTATCAGTTTTTATAACCCGGCAATTTTTGCAATCATAAACCGGCAAGTTCTACATTTCCAAACCGGTTGAATATCAATTGAATATTTGAAGATCAAGATTTTTTGTCAAGTCAGAGCATTGAAAGGCTGATTCAAATGGATTCTTGATTTACAATATTTCTTATGCAAGCAAGTTGATTATGAACTGGTCTGTTGACCCGGATTTTCTAGAAGAAGGACAAGGATTTAAGGATGGTCAGATGCCGGTTTACTAGAATTCTTAACCCGGAGCACAACCTATCAAATTTATTCTTGTGGTTATTTTACAGCATAAGTTTACCATGGATAAATCCAAGCTAAACTTGGGGGCTAATGTCGGGGATATACCCCGCGGTATGAACCGGCCGGAATTATGACCCGGCCGGACTTGGCATTCTACTTAAGACGGTTTATATTTGGCAAGTTACTGGTGACCTGGCAGGCGGATCATGGATGACAAGGCCCAAGGCCCAGAAGGCCGGTTCATATTAATAGTGGGCCGGTTTATGAAGAAAGGATAAGGAATATTCTATTACAAAGGAAGCAAGACTAGGACTCCTTGTAATAGATTAATCCTAGTCCTACTAGGACTAGTCATGTAACCCGCCCCTTCAACATATATAAGGAGGGGCAGGGCTCTCCAAAGAGGAGGGGGGTTTTTAGACAAGTTGGACAAGAGACAAGTTTTAGAGGAGAAGTTTAGACAAGTTTCTAGGGTTAGACACAAAAAGCCGGTTTACCGGCGACACCACGAGGATCATAATGAGATCTAGCCTCAAACAGCACGTAGGGTTATTACCGGATGATGATTCCCGGGGCCCGAAGCTGTCTAAATCCGTGTCTTGCATCGTGTCTGTCGATTCTGCTCAACCCCTTCAAGCTACTACATAGATGCGCGGCCTCACCACTAAGTCCGTAATCCGGACATCTGACGTGTTATTTCCACGACAATAAGTAAAAGCGAAAAGTAAATAGCGGATGTGATCAATGATGGTAATATGGACCGGAGTCTCATAATGTTCACTAGTGATGTCTCTCTCCCAAAAGACGATAAAACAGTTATGTGAGGTAAACGAATTACAGCTGGGCAATTGACAGGACCACGAACGCAGACCAATGCTGATTACATTGCAAGAAAGGTTGAGGTTCAAAGCATGGGCGGTACGCCAAAGTAAGTAGACCGAAATCCATCAATATCTACTACTAATCATCCACCTTGAGATATCTATCCAGAACATCTCGCTTGTATTAAGTTGCGAGCCCCACCCATAGTGTAAACTCAATGCAACAGACAACTGCATTAAAAGAACTTTGCGTAAAGTAAACAATCCTTGCACCCGCGGGCACAAGCACCGTTGTTTTCCCCCTTGTGGCAACAGCACATCCCCTAGACTCATGTTTCTCTCACTCAAGCTAGTCATCGAGGGGCATGAACCCACAATCGAGCATAACGTTCCCTCTTGGAGTCACTACGTATTACTTGGCCAAAGCAATAAATAACAACGGAGAACATGCAAGAATTACTTATGAACATAAATATAAAAGAGGTAGATCAAATATATTACTCAAGATCAATCTGAACATAATCTCATAATCCATCGGATCCCAGCAAACTCATCATAGCAACAGCATAAGGATTACATAGGTGCCTCGATTATGTAGGGCAGCTCACGAGGACTAATTAGTGAAGCACAAGAACGGGAGGAGAACATCACATAGCTACTGGTCATGGACTCATGGTCCAAGGGAGACTACTCACAACTCATCCGGGAGGCGTCCATGGTGGTGGAGAAGCTCCCGATGGTGATCCTCCCCTCCGGCAGGGTGCCGGGAAGAGTTCTCCTAGTGCTCCCGATCTTGGAAGCGGCGGCGGCGGCGGAATAGAGATGAGATCGCGAAAAAGAGTTCCCGTTCCGAGGGTTTCGAAGGACGCTCTAAATATATGCCGAAGGGGGGCACCAGACGGGGCTCGGGGGGCCCAGGCGCCCCCCCCGGCGCGGCCCAGGGGGGGGGGGGCGCCGCCAGGGCGCCTGGAGCCCTGGTGCCCCCCCCCCCGGCTGTCCTTCGGGCGCAAGGTAGGTTCTGGAACGCTGATTTTTTATATAATTTTTCTGGATTTTTCCTGGCAGTTCTCGTAACGTGAAAACCTGAAATACAAAAACAGCCGAAAACAGAAACTGGCACCGGGGTGCACTGGATTAGTAGGTTAGTCCAAATATGATCAAAATTGTATGGAAGAGTGTGAATATCATAGCAATATCACCCAAAAGTGGCATGGAGCAAGCAGAAATTATAGATACGTTTTGGACGTATCAGCAAGCATCCGCAAATACAAGATAGTATTTAAGGCAAAAGCCTAACCATAGCAATACGATCGATGATCCACTGTTCCCTTGTGCAAAAGCGTGCGAACTGGGGTTCAGGTTTCTGTCACTCCGGCAACCCACCGTAAGCATTCTTTGTACACAATGTATTCCCCTATGTCCTTAATAAGGCGAAGTGTTGAGTGGTCGACTCACACAACACCACTAGTAAAATAACAACACAACTTAAGTATCGAACAACACATATTAATTCAACATCATATGCTACTAACAACATGACTTTTCCCATGTCCTCAAGAACTAAGGTAACTACTCACAAGACCTAAAAGAGATCATGATCAGTGGAGATAAATGGATGATAATCAATCTGGACATAATGATATTTCTCCAACAAAACTCAATAGCATTCACCACAAAGTAGTAATCAACACCGATAGAGTAGAGAGGATAGATAGTACGGATTACAACGCAAGTTGCAATGGTGAGATGAGATTGGATGAAGATGGAGATGTTGCTGATGTTGGGGATGATGTTGATGATGATCTCGATGATGCCCGTGACGATGGTGATGACGATGGCGATGATCTCCCCTTCCGGGAGGTGATCTCCCCGGCGGAATCTGCCCACCGGAGATGGCTTTTTCTTCTCTGTAGGTTTCCGCCACGGAGCGGCGGCGGAACTCCGTCAAAACTCTCTTTTTTTAGGGTTTTTGGATGACGAGGAATATATCTGCCAAAGGGGGCAGCCGGAAGTGGGCCAGGGGCTCCAGGCGCCCCCCCGGCGCGGCCAGGGAGGGGCCCGCGCCAGGTGGCCGCCTGGGCACCCTGTGGCCCCCCTCTGGTTGCTCTTTTGCGTGCCTTCGTGATCCTTCTGGAAAATACCCTCCGTCGATTTTCAGGTAATTTGGAGGTATTCTTCTTCAGCAACTCAGCGTCCACTTTTTACCGCTGAATCCTGCGTCAGCTGCTTCGGCACCGAAAAGTTGCAAACTGTGTAAAATAGGACAAAACAACATAAGAACATCATCTAATGTGAAATATATCAATGAATAAGGATGAATTACGATATAAAATAGTGATGCATTTTGGACGTATCAGTCACCATGTCAGGGAGGAGGACGAGCACGTCCGTCGATACATGGCTGCTATGGACGTTAGGTTCTCCAATACCTGGCAGGTTCTTTGTGGAGATGACCGAAGCTATGATCCTGTGATGGTTCCTTCTCTTTGGGTGTCCACCGCCCGCGCCTCGGGAACCGCGAGTGAACTAGATTATTCTGTAGTATTCGATATTTATTAGATAGCTAGATAGTGATGTATTCGACATATAATATTCGAGACGATCGATGTATCCGAGATTATATATATTATTCGAGACCATGTATTCGAGGTTATATATTATATGGTACGATCCATATTACTATGATTCAGTTTTTCCTTAATGGTTGCATGCATCCATTGTAATTTGAATACTAAATTGTTTTAAATTTCTTCTGGATTAGTTAAATAAAAGCTATGGTGGACAATCGGCAGAGAGGGAGAAGATGCCATTTTCGAGATCATACGCTCCCCTTGCGGGCCAGATGATCATAATGAAGAAGATGACTGCTCCCAATATCTGAACAATACCGGGGAGGGTGATAATCTATTCGATCGTGATGACCAAATTAATGAAGTCATGAACTATGATATCGATGATGACGCCGAAAATGTTGATCTTGAAATAACAGAGACCGGCGAGGTATATTTATACAAGCAGGCATCTGGTGATCATCACATGTTTTTAATGATTTGGAGATATATTAACGAATCGATATCTTTCTTCTTTTACCCCTCCGGATCGAGCAAATCTACAAGCAGCAGGGCAGTGCGAGGCCCGGCCAAAAAGTTAAAGGAGGGCGTAAAGTACAACATCGATGCCATCAGAGCTGATGGCGAACCAGTAGCGCCTAGGACAGTTGCGAACAAGTTCGTTCATCGGTGCGGAGTTATTGTGAAGGACCAACTCCCGATATCCATTCAAGAATGGAAAGAGCGAGCACAGAAACGTCCAGATCTTACTTTGTCGACGACAGAGCAAAATCTCTGCTTTTGGAAAAACTCATGGAACATTTCACCCTACCAGATCATTTCACGGAGGATGACGAGAAGAAAGTCAAGGACGCTGCTCTTAGGAAGATGGCAATTGCATTCAACAACCATAAGAAAACTGTATGGGCCAACTACGTGAAAGGAGGAAAGAAGACTCCAGAATTCAAGGGAACACTGGAGAAGCAAAGAGAACACTGGCCCGCTTTTGTGAAATTCAAGGAACCAGAATTATCTAAGGAACGGTCGGCAAAAAACAAGGCCAATGCCGCAAGAAAGAATCAGTTCCACAGGCTAGGGCCAGGTGGCTACGCGGTGGCAATGCCTAAGTGGGGTCTCTCTGAGAGAGAGATGATAAATGCAGGGGTCACTCCAGTTACACTGAGTTGGCCCCCTAGGTGCATGACTTGGTTCTATGCGCATGGGGGCGTTGGACCCGAAGACAGGTGAGGTTTCGAGGAAGGCATCTCTTAAAGGAGCCGCAAAGAAGATACTTGATGCAATAGAAGAAGTTCGAAATGGGGAATTCACGCCCAACAGAGAGAATGATGAGCTTACTCGCGCCCTATGAAATCCTGAACACCCGGGAAGAACACGAGGCAAGGGCGTTATGCCGTGGTATGAGGGATTTTTAGACTGGAGGGCCGACTACAGAACGCGTGCGAGAATGAAGAACCTGGAGAAGGAGCAGAGGAAGACGGAAGCAGAACGCCTAAAAGGCCTAGAATCAGCGCAGGCAGAGTTGGCGCTCAAATTGCGGTAGTAGCAGCAACAAATCGACTCACTTAGCCAGGAAAGGGGGTCTCAACGGCGGCAGCAGCTAGCGGATGATCCAACTTTGGATAGCATCATCCCATCCATGCCGAGAAGCAGTGTGGGTTCCGCCCCGGGCGACGCACTGCTGAATAGATACCATGTGGATGACATCGCCGCGAACACTAACTGTGAGCTACACTTAAAAATGAAGAACATATCCATGAAGGTGGCGGACGACATTTCTTATACAAATCCCCCAGAAGCAAGCTTCCATTGCAACCCGATTCTAGCCGGCTATGCTCGTGTCCAGGTTGATGAGGTGGTGGACCAATATTCGGGGCTAGAGCTTGACATTCCTGGAGGTGACGATGAGCACACACTGGGACATGCCATACATCGTATCATCCTATGGAGAAAGGATTGCATAATCTTTCAAAGGCCACCGACACCATGTCAGTCGACTCCTCGAAGTCCGCCACCGCGTCAGCAGACTCCCGCTCTTCCAAGCCTGCCACCACGTTAGCCGACTCCTCCTCCAAGTCCGGCACAGCGTCAGCCGACTCCTCTTCCAAGTCCACCACCGCGTCAGCAGACTCCCGCTCCTCCAAGTCTGGCACAGCGTCAGGCCACTCCTCCTGCTCCTACTCAGCCACGTCAGCCGTCTCCGCCGCCTCAGCAGTCGTGGAAGAGAGCCGCCGTAATAAATCAAGGTAGTACAAGAGGTACAAGCGGAGGCAAGCGAGTTCAATATGGTCCAAGCCTCACTCCTCTTCCTCGGAGGCCTTGCGACATGAACGACAAGGAAACCACAGCCATAGTGAAGGCCCAAGTGGGCGCCCATTTTGGACCGAAACCGCCACCGCCGCCAAAGGTGTAAGTGCCTGCGACAGTCGTTGACCACTTTATTCATATGTCAAGAAAACCAGCTTCCAAGCATGTTGACTCAGATTATGAGCGCAAAATCAAGAAGGAACATCGAGAACGACTACTGAAGGAGTCGAGCTCGACCTCGAGCCAAGCAGCTGGCAAAAAATGCGGGAAAATCGTTCCCCAGCTGGGAAAACAGGCGGCGCAATCGACCCCCCCGCTTGTTGTACCACCGCAGATCTCCCAAAGTGTGATAATAACCGACGATCATAGAAGGCAGGCTAGAGAGATTGGATGCACTGTAGAACAACTCCTAGAGCTCGAGCCCATGGACACTTTACAGAGGCGGAACTAAAACAAAAATATGTCCGTGCCCAACCTTTGGTAGAGCCTGATGAGGTCAAGAACCTCCCAACGAGAATGTATGAACTGCATATCTGGTACATGAAAATTACCAAGAGTTCCAATCGAGAGTCCCTCATGGTGAAAGTCAATGAAGAGTATTATTTCCATAGGAATTCTCTGTCCGTTGAGTATTCAGAACTGTTTCAGTTATTCAATCAAGACGCACTCGACAAATCTATCGTCAGTTGTTATTGCCTGTAAGTGATTTCTTTCTCTAATTGAAGTCTCAACTGTTAGCATGTAATGCTCATTGATCGATCATTACTTGTAATTAATTATCCTTACTACATTCTTTTTTGTCGTATTATGCAGGATGAAGATGTATGAAATGAAAAAAGCTGGATGCTATGGCATTGGGTTCATTGACCCAAATACCATTAATGAATACATGTGGAATTTGAAATATTGTAAACAAGGTGTAGAGAAGAGCATGCTAAAGTTCTTGATGCGCCTCAATACCAATGAAGATATACTACTTCCTTATAACTTCCTGTGAGTAACACTGTCTTGTATGCTACAAATTCTGTTTTTGCTTAGCTAGCTAGCTAGATGTTAATAATTAAGTGTATATGGTTTAGGGTACGTAGTTGATGAGTGTTATGCACATACCCGCTTAATTAAGACATGCAAACGTGTGCGCATGCAGTTTCCACTGGATCTTGTTTGTCATTAAAGTTGAAGATGAACAGTTGAAGTACTGGACTCACTATGGAGAGAACAATCTGAATACACCATCATGAAGGGGGTAGTCGACAGGTAATTTCAATCATTATTAACTATATATATATATATATAGGAAAATGGGTTAGTACTCCTAGTAGTATGTACTCCTCCCTCAATCCACCGTAGCACACCCAGCCTAACGGGGAGAATCCTTTAAACCGGTCAGATTTTTTGGGTTAAACTAATTTGGATAAGGACGTTTGAATAATCCCGCGAGAGTTGGATATGCTCCGGCGAGGTAATTCCTGCTTTGTAGGATCACATGCACACATGTTGTGCCAACAAAAAAAATACTATCGTCTAGCTAGCTTTGCAGCCACCGACGACGAAGGCATCTGCGGCTCTCTTGCGTGCCTTCAACAAGTATATACTCCTTTGGTTACATATACTCTTATTCTGTTGCTAGCAGTATATACCGTTTCTCGGTTTCAATCCAAATTGTGATCGTTCGTAGGATACCTTTTTTTTCATGGGTACCTATCTTCTTGCAAAGCAGTATATACCTTCTTTTTTTGCGGGGGGAAAGCAGTATATACCTTCATACAAAAAGTATATACCATGCATGTCGTAAACTAGTGCGTTCGGTGCATATACACCCTATTTTAATATTCAATATGGTACATACCAGCACGTACCACTTCAGTTCCACCTTGTAATAGTAGATAGTATATTTTTTATCGTGTCAAAACGACATGCGCATGTTTTTTCTATTTAGAAGAAAAAACAGTCTCTGGATCCGACCCCTCTTTTTTGGGACGTTGCTAACGAAGTGCATGCATGCAAACCGTTTACTATTTTTAAAAATTAATTTCCTTTGAATCCTTTTGCTCTAGGGTATATCCAATCTGTTAAGAGGTGGGAGTATGTACTCCTGGGAGTACAAAAGATGAGTATATATATATATATATATATATATATATATATATATATATATATATATATATATATATATATATATATACGAAAATGCCAAACGAAGACCGAGCTCCATGGAGGCCTTTATTTGAAAACTTTAAAATTCAAATTTTTTAGTTTCAAAAAATTATGAAAATAAATACACATATACCTAGATACATAATTTACATGTGTGCAAATTTTCAGGCTGAAATACATTAAAATGTGAGCTACACAAAAAAGACAAATGAGGAGCCTTTTAGCATATGTACTGTTCATCTATAAAGTCCATGATTTTGGTTTTTTTGTACAGGTTGCAATTCAAGGTATTTCATTCTGAAATTTTTCACACATACACTTTACATCCTTGCATATAGGTGTATTTTTTTCAGAATTTTTCGAAATTGAAATTTATGAATTTTGAATTAGTCTAAATAAAGGGCTCCATGGAGCTCGGTCTCCAAAATGCCCTATATATACATATACATACATATACATATATATACATATATATATATATATATATACATATATATA
>LR738712.1:803136095-803167071 GCA_902687465.1 Secale cereale
ATACAATTATTTATTAACCCCTTTATTCATTTTCTTTGCCGGCGGGCAGGGCTTGGGAAAAGTTCATCAAAATAACTCCAGGCAAATGGCGAAAAAAGCTGTATTGGGTCCGACCTAAGGTAAGTAATTAAGTAGTAGTAGCTAGCCATCTTTTTAATTCTTGTTTCAATACAGTTAATTATCATGCTTGATTATTTATTAACTGACTAAATTCCATTCTCGTAAAGGCCCTTAAGCAGGCGCAGGGGACTAATCACTGTGCATACTGCGTTTGCGAGAACATTCGTATGATGGCGTCCGAAAGGACCAAATCTGAAAGACAACTATGGGTATGTTTGCCAGAACACTACTCACAATTTTTACATCATTGTCGATATCTATCACACAACTAACATGCATATTCATCTCCTTGTTTGAAGTTCAATGAGATGCGGGATAAGCTCCTACCGGAGGATCGGATACGAGCAATTCAGGAGGAAATCGCCGGATTTTTGGTCGACCAGGTCATAAAGCCTGACGGAGAATACCATTACCCGCTACCGCCCTCCAAATTGTAATCGTACTACGAAGGCATCAACGCAAATGCCACTGGCTCCGAAGAAATCATGAAACCAAATCCACCTAAAGCATTTAGTACCGGTTCATTTTACAAACTGGTACTAAAAGGATCCCCGCCCCCGGCGCTGGCTCCTGCCACGTGGTGGCCCTTTAGTGGCGGTTCGTGTTGAACCGGTACTAAAGGGGGGACCTTTAGTCACCACCCTTTAGTACCGGTTACAGAACCGGCACTAAAGGCCCTCCCGAACCGGTGCTATAGCCCTGTTCTACACTAGTGAATCTTATGTTGAAGAACAACGCACTAGGCAAAACCGCTCGTGTCGTGTGCACTTTCACGATCGCCAGCCACTTGGCCTATTGCGGGAGTTCCATGACTTCATCTTCCCACACAAGGTCATTATTCATGACTTCATCTTCCCACACAAGGTCATTATTGTTCTCCTCATGCAGATGCAATTGGCCCATTAGATCATCAACAATGTTCTTGCTTCTTCCACTAGACTTGCTGCCATGCCTTTAGCAGCCCTAGCTCCATGGACAGAACAAACCCGTGGATCTTAGGAAGAGAGATCGACAATCAACAGGGAGAATCTCATAGTCTACTGAGGAAACTATTGGTGATGTACGAGCACCAACAAAGGACAAATAAACCCTAGGTTTTTGGCTAGGGAAAAGAATCGGTATATATTAATTGTAGTTTTTGCTAGTTTCCACCAGAAGACAGCCTCATGCCCTTGAATGGATTTTTCATCTGGTTTTATCCAATTGCCGAGTAATTTTGCCTTCTTAAGGAATGTGGATGATCCATTCTAGTGATCCAAGGGACATGATACATCAATGCTAGTGGGCAATCTTTGTAACATTTTTCCATTTAAGGAGAAAAATCAGAGAAGAAATTTGAGACCTGAATAGGCGCTCGAGGCCATGGACCTCTCACTGCCATGGGTCGGTGCCGTCGAGCTTCCACCCCCCCCTCACCGTGTCCTCTTTCCACAACCTCGCTAAGCATGTTTCCACCATGCACATCAGTCGACATTGATTGAGCATGAGCTCTGAGGTAAGCAATGTACTGATTGTTCTTCTTCTTCCAACTATTACACCAACATCTCAAAGTATTATTCAAGTCCGCCACCTCCCGGAGCGAATTTTCAGAGAGATGGCACAATTACAATGTGTCGCCGATGCATACCTCCGACATGGTGGCCGCCAAATCGGGGAAGCGTTAGGGGCTCGCAGCTAAGGAGGGTGTGGCTGCTGGAGAGGGAAAATGGGCCACAAAGTCAGCTCAAGCCGAGGCTTAGTTTTCAAGTTGTCAGAAGTATGCCCTTTTATGACGAGTTCGGTATGGTAGGTTTGGCTCTCGAGGCCATTGACCTCTAGCAGCCACAACTCGTCTCATCGAGCTTTCACACCCTCACCGGGTCCTCTCTCCACGACGTCCAAGCTCGATGATACCGTTCCCACCAGTAGAAATAGATTGGGCACAAGCTCCAAGGTAAGCAATGTACCGACCGTCCTCCTTCTTCAAATATTACACTGGCATCTCAAATTCCGACTGGCCGATTCAAGCTCGCCACCTCCCCGAGAGAGGCCCGATGGCTGGTTGTCAGAGAGATGGCCGATGCGCACCTTTGACAAGGAGAACGCCAGATCGGGGGAGCATCGGTGGCTTCGGCTGAGGAGGGTGCGCCAGCTGAGAAGGAGAAATGTTTCGACATAGAAAATCAGAGTCAGCTCAAGCCGAGGCTTAGTTTTCATATAGAAGATCTAAAGTCAATTGCAGTCACTCATAGAGGGCACATCGTGAAGTGCAAGTCCCACCAAGCAAGATTAGTTACCCGCAAACCTGGAACTTGTACTCACCATTTTGTTACAGATACAGATATAGCACACAAAACTCATAGATGGCCACGTGGATCTGCCACCTCAGGCATTCTACTTTCGTACCTGGTATTTCAGCCCCTTATTATCGTCAGCGGCATCGATGGAGATGGTCGACCCTTGACATGCTTCTCCATTGACCAGCATGTCCACAAGGTTAACATTTGAGAAAGCATAGGCTTTGGAACTGTAATGCCCCAGATGTAACACTTTCCCTTTATGGCAATATATAAACTTTGGCTTCATCATTTCCGTTCTGGGTTCTTCTTCTTTTCGGGTTTCTCGTTTTGTTGTGTGCGTGTGTGCATTTCATCCATTTCATGTTGTCATATGCATTGCATTGCATTTCTGTTGTCACTTGCATCCGGTCCCACTCATCTTTTCCCGTTGTCCGTTTCGAGTTCCGATGCTCTCACACGTGCCCGTGGCATCCCCGAGTCCTTCTTTCGTGTTTGGTCGTGTAACGTTTCCGGATTGGCGTGAGACTTGTCGTGCGATGTTGTTTTGGTACGTGTAGACCGCCTGTCAAGTTTCGTCGTGTTTGGAGTTCGTTTGGTACTCCTACGGTTAACCTAGTGGGCTAAAAGAACCTCTTATTTGAGGCCCAAGACCCCCTCCACAACAGCCCACCAACCCAACACAACCCTTCCCATCATCTCGGTCGTCGAATTGTGATCGCATGGCCAAAAACCGCTCCCCATTTGGACTCTCCTAGCTCCTTGTGCCTATAAAAACGTCCACCCCTCCATTTTCGTCCAAAAACAATAGCTCTCTCCTTCCCGCAGCCACCGGACACTTCGTCGCCGGGCCGGACATGTCCGACTAGGACCTCTGCCGCCACGTGTCGCCTCACCGTTGGTCCAGCCCCGTGCCCACTTCCCCGCCGCCGTCCGGGCCCGTCGCCTCCACACGACGCCGCGGCGCCTCGAGCTCCCTCCGCCTCCTGTACCTACCCCTCCGCCGGCCGGGCGCGCCGCCGCCGCCCCGGCGATAGGCCGCCGCCGGCCTCGCCATACACCGCCGCCGGCCTCGCCATACGCCGCCGCCGCCGCTCGCCATACCCCGCCGCCGCGCCGCGGGCTTCAGCCGCGCCGCCGCCGGGCTCCACAGGCCGCCGTCGCCTCCTCTCAACACCTCGCCGCCGGGCCCGTGCCGGCCACCGCAGGGCCTCCCGCCGGCCGGATCAAGGTCCGCCGCCCTCGCCAGCTTCCGATCGAGGCGCCAGCGCCGGATCGGCCGGATCGGACGAACCCTAGCGGGCCCGCGGATCTGCGCCCGTTCGCCCGCGACCCGCAACCGCGTTGACCCGCTCCGCCGACCCGCGTTGACCGATCTGAGGTTGACCCTGTTGTTTCTCCCTCTAAGTCTTTTGCTATTTTTGTTGTCTGATGCATTCTTGTGATGGCAATAACTTTTATTGTGCTTGTCCGTTTTGTGCATATGATATGTCAAAATGACCGTGGTGATGTGTACTACGTTTTGTTCCACTGTGTCATGCTTGTTTGAGTCCATCTAGATGCCTTAATCTTCATGACAAGAGTGCTACTTGATATAAACTGCTGCTACTATTTATTTTCATGCCATGTTTGAGATGTGATAACTTGGTGCATGTTTATCCAAATGAAGCAAATGATATGTCAAAATGTTCATCATGAGATGCTCTACATGTTGGTTGCTATAGCATGCATGTTAGAGTTCATATTGCCAGGTTTATCTCTGTTGCAAAAGTGCATGTGGTTGCTAGGTTTTGTAACTTGTTACGAGATGCCTAGTTGAGGAGCTCGTTGCTATTGATGTGTTTGGCCCCATGTCACATGCTCATATGTTTTAGTTTCTCCATCATGTGATCATTGCTGTGGTGCAAACCATTTTCCATGATATGCCTTGAGGTGACTTAAACATGCTTGCAAACATGCCATGATAATGTTACTGTTTTAACACTTAGTGAAATTTCACTAAGTCTGGAATCTGTCATATCCTGATGCTATGTTTGCTTGTTGTCCTAGGCAAATCCATGATAGTTTTGGGGTGGCCATTGATCATTCCTTGTTGTATATGTTGTTGTCAATCTATCCATGTCCTCACTTGTTCATTTGGGTTGCTGTAGCTTATTTAATTCTTGCTCCCAAGTTGCTATAAAATATTGCTATCAGGTTTTTAGTGTCATGATCAAAATGTTGTAGTTTATTGCTATTGACCCATGCCTCCTATGGAGATGCTCCAATGGAGTTGTTTGCTGTAGGATATGTCTACTTTCCCATGCTTCTTGTCACCATGTTTGAGTGCAGTAGAGTATATATTTCTTGCTCCAAAGTTGCTATGTGGCTGTTAGTTACAGCTTTGCATTGTTTCTTGTTTCGGGTGTATCTTTTAGTCCGTTGCTCCGTTTTGAGCAAGACCTATATGAAACTTGTGTGATTTTGCATGTACATTCATAATATCATCTTGTTAACATGTTTGGAGTATGTTTGCTTGATGTTTGGGTGCATCTTGCACCGTTGCCATGCTTATCTTGTTTTGATCATATCTTCTAGACCGTAGCTCCGTTTTAAACAAACTTTATATGAAACTTGACTAGAATTTCGTGTAGATCATCATGGTGCATGTTAACTTGCTGTTTAACAACTTTAACTTAAGGTTTGTTCAGATCTGAACTAATTTCAAACTATGCACATGAGGGCTTACCGGATTTGTCTTAGGTAGTTTCCGGCCTCATTTAAACTTGTTGTTCTTATGTTATTCTCTATGCTTCCTACCTGGACTTGTTTTGCATCCTAAATAGACTTGTCTTGCATCCTACTTGCTTGAGTATATTGTCTTGTTCTTGTGTTGTTTCTCTGTGCTTCCTATGTTGTCATGTTGTGCACCCTAAGTGCATCTGCAGTGCTTCCTAAGTGCATCATACATGCATCCTGTAGTTTGCACATTGCACCTTGTTTGATTTCGTGCCTCGTGTGTTCTTGTGTTGAGTAGAGCCGGAAGCCGAGACCGAGTACGAGAACGAGGTTAATACCGATGTTGAGAACGAGGAGCCGTCTTACGATCCCATCGATGACTCGACAGGCAAGATGACCTGACCCAGATATCATTACTATCTTTGCCTATTGCTAGAAGTCTCGCTCTTTAGCTTATTGCCTTGATGCCCATGTTTGTCTGTCAGCCTCCTATTGTAACCATGAATCTGTCTAACCACCCAACCTATGCAAACCTTTAATTGGCTACGTAGGCTTCACTCAGCCCCTCTTATAGCATTGCTAGTTGCAGGAGAAGACTCGAAGAATCTTGCTTCATGTTGAAGTAATTTGTTGGGATATCACACTATATATCTACTTAATGAAATCATCTATATATTGGTAATGGGTGGAAGGCTAAGACTCTTGCTTGGTGATTTGTTCCACTCATGCCGCCCTAGGAACCGTATAAACCGGTGTTATGTTCCTTGATTTTGCGTTCCTCAGACGGTTGTGGTTATGGGACCCCCTCGATAAACCGCTTAGCGTTAAGTCTTTTCCAGCAAGTCCCAACATTGGTACTATTTTCCTAAACAACTAAAAACTTGCATAGGGAGTAATTAACCCTCTTCTTAATCAATAACCCCGGGCCAGTGCTCCACATGAGTGTTGGTCCAAACTGGGCGTGCTGCGGGGCCACCTCTAGGAAACTCAAGGGCTGGTAAAAACCCGTAGCTTGTCCCATCCGGTCGTGGCCTGAGACGAGATATGCGCGGCTACTATCAGGGTGTCGGCACGCCGGGAGGATTTGCTGGATTAGCCTTACCTTAGTCGAAGTATCTTGAGCACGGCATTCCGAGAATACTCGGGCCTTCCCACCTTGGAGTTGCGACTCCGCGGATCGTGGGCTTGTAATGGGCCAAGTTGGAACACCCCTGCAGGGTTTTGAACTTTCGAAAGCCGTGCCCGTGGTTATGTGGCAGATGGGAATTCGTTAATATCCGGTTGTAGAGAACTTGACACCATGTTCAGAACACACTACCCGCGTGACTAACCGTGACGGTCATTTTCCGAAAGGGGTTCGGGAAGTGAACACGGCGGGGTTATGTTTGACGTGTTTAGATAGGATCACTTCATGATCACTTTGACGCTCGTGGCACTTCTCTTCTCGCTCTCACTACGTAAGCTAGTGCTAGTGCAGCTGCAACCTTTTATCTTTCTTCAGCCTTGTTCCACACCCAAGGCTTAGATAGTTCTGTTACCCGGGAACGGGATTGCTGAGTCCTCCGTGGCTCATAGATTCTACACCACACCAGATGCAGGTACTCAGGTGAACTACTCAGGTGACGACACAGAGCTGTACTGGGAGTACGATGAAGAACGTAGCCGATACTATGTGCACTATCCCGATGATCAGTAGTGGTTTCTACTAGGGGCGATTCAAATCTGTGGCTTTATGTATTTTTGGTATCTTTCATTTGGATCTTCACCCATAGTCGGGTTGTGATGTTATTTGGATGATGTTTTCCTATGTAATGTATTGTGTGACGTGGCGAGTGTAAGCCAACTATCTCTTTTACAATTTCATCCCTAATTTTTACATGAGTCGTGCAAAGATACCGAACTTGAGGTCATTCCAGAATGGGCTTATACCTTTAAGTCGTGCCTCGACATGTAGGAGGTATAGTCCCATCCCGGGCATTACAAGTTGGTAAACAGAGCCTTCTCCGACCTAGAAGCCCCCACTGATTGATCGAATCGTTGACGGTTGAGTCTAGGCACACACTTAAAATGTTTTGAGTCCTATATATATATCGGAGAGTAGGATTTCTTTTGCTCCGCATCTATTTTCACTCTGTTGAGGACTCCTGACGATTACTCTTGTCTCTTCTACTCTCAAAATTCACCAATTTTTTTTAGGAATCTCGCGAGTATTGTTTGGATTGTTCCGATGTCTTTGTGACGAGAACATTGTTCCCGATGCCTCCTGTCATTTATGGGTTGTGGCAGTGTCCCGGGGAGTTGAGCTCCGAGGTGAATACTTAAGATGGCCGACATCGAAAACTCTCCTATGCGGTTAGTGGCAAGATAACCCCGAGGTCACCCAGTACTGGGGAGGTAGTTCGGGAGTATTGTCATAGCTTGTATAGTAGATGCGTTTCGAAGGTCCGAGGTAGACGGTTTCCGGAAATATCTGGTTATGCGTTGAAGGATGGATACAGCTGGATGTAGGATTAGAGTTGAGTGCGTGATGCTTCCCCTGTATCCCAAACACCTGATTGCATAACTGGAAACTTTCGGAAATTAATAGGTAGGTTCATCTTGTAGTTCATAGGCATTCTTCCAACGAATGCATGATATGGAGTTCGGGGTTCTACATTGAGTGAAGTAGTTCTATGGCCGTTGTTCCGATCAGGAGTTGCATCTTAAAGGGTCCTGGGCTATGCTGATCCGGGGATTGCAAAACCCTTTTGTAACACGTTCCATAAGCTTTCAACACGAATATGTCGAACGAAGCTTCTATGTTGTATTTGTTCTATCTGCTCCTTGTTGTTTTTTTATTTACCTTTTGTCTCCCAAGTGGCTTCTCGTGAAGATTGTTGTTACTATTAAACTGTGGATTACATTCGTTCATTCTCGTTCGAATGTTCTTGTGAAGACTTATGTTGCAATTTCTAGCCGTTGATTCAACTTATATATTCTTTCAATCAATGGCTAATAGTTGTCATCTCATTCAGGATGGCTCCTAAAAAGGTTCCCAACGCTAACCCAGAAGGTGAAGAGGTTCCTAATCGTCCTCCTTCACCTCCTCCTCCGTCTGAGGCCTGGAGAGCAATTATGCAAGGGACGAACCAGAACACTCAGATGCTTATGCAAATGATGCAGAACATTCAAGCTAATCAGGGTGCTCATGGGAACCAAGGCCAAGGCAATTTGTTCAACCAACCTCACTTTGCTACGCTCAACCAGTTCTTGGCAAATTAACCAAAGGCATTCAGTTACTGTGTGGACCCTCTAGATGCTGAAGACTGGATAACAGATATCAAGAAACATTTCGAGTGCAGTAACATCAGGCCCGAGGACTATGTGAAGTTTGCAGCCTTCCAACTCAAGGACCAAGCAGCTGATTGGTGGCAGCAGTACAGAGATTCCAGAGAGGGTCGTGTAATCTCCTGGGATGACTTCTGCAAGGACTTTCATTCTCACCACATTCCAACAAGTGTCATTGAAGGTATGCGTGAGCAATTCCGCAACCTGAAGCAAGGCTCAATGACTGTCTACCAATATAATGTCAAGTTCCAGAACCTTGCCCGCTATGCCAAGCAAGACATCCCAGATGCCAAGAGCAAGATCTATCAGTTCCGAGGTGGTCTCAAGGATGAACTCCAACTAGCTCTCACCTTGTTCGAGCC
Source organism: Secale cereale (assembly GCA_902687465.1). NCBI lineage: Eukaryota > Viridiplantae > Streptophyta > Magnoliopsida > Poales > Poaceae > Secale > Secale cereale. Next base: position 803,144,899 of record LR738712.1, read on the forward strand.
CGATGAGTTTGATCAATTCTATAACAAGGCACTTAAGCAAGAGGCAGCCCAGCTCAAGATGGAAGCTTCCAAAAAGAGGATCAGAGATGATGTTCACTCCTCCTCTTCTTCTCAAGTGGTCGTAAAGCAACATAAGTTTTGGCTTCCACCTCCTCCAGTGATCTGAGCTCCCTACAACAACAACAAGAATTCTGGTGGCCGTGGTTTCTCCCACCCACCCAACCCAAGCAATCAGTCAAAGAATCATTTTGAAGCTTCAAAGTCAAGTGCTCCTTATCACCGTCCTCTCTCAGAAGTGGTTTGCAACAAGTGCACTCAGAAGGGTCACTATGCTAACAAGTGCCCCAACCCAAGGCGCCTTCCGCCTCCTCCACCTGTCAGCACTGCTATTGTCAAGCACAATCCAAAGGTTGCAAGAGTGAATCTGGTGAATGCAGCTCAAGCAGAGAATTCTTTAGATGTGATACTTGGTAACCTTCCAGTCAATCTTAAACCTGCTAAAGTTTTGTTTGATTCTGGTGCATCACATTCTTTTATGTCATATCCATTTGCATTCAAGCACAATGTGGGCACACTGGCTTTACCAAGGGAGTTGATTACTTCTCCGAGAAAGCAAATGAATCCTAGATTGTATGCTCCGGATGTATCTATTCGCATGGGTGATTACCGCTTTCTGGCTTCTCCGGTTATTCTCGGCAATTCTGACATTGATCTTATTCTCAGGATGGATTGGCTTTCTCAGCATGATGCTCACATTGATTGTGCAAATAAGGAAGTCAAGCTTACTCATTCCAACGAAGACGTGATTATCTTCGCCTCTCGAGATAACACAATCAGGCTATTATCTCTCAATGACAAGGGCGAGATTAATGCCATCTCTTAAATTCCGGTGGTCAATGAATATGAAGATGTTTTCCCTGAAGAGCTTCCAGGCATGCCTCCGCATCGTCAAGTTGAATTTGTCATTGAACTCGAGCCTGGTACTGAGCCAGCATGCCGGCGTCCGTACAAGCTCTCCCCTGAAGAGTTGAAGGAGTTAAAGAAACAGCTCGATGAGCAAGAGCGTATGGGTCTGATCAGGCCTAGCACTTCTCCTTGGGGCTGTGGTGTCTTATTTGTCAAGAAGAAGGATGGCACGGAGCGCCTTTGCGTTGATTACCGGCCATTGAACAAGAAGACAATAAAGAACAAGTATCCGCTCCCCAGCATCAATGAATTGTTCGAGCAGCTCAAAGGAGCAAAAGTGTTCTCAAAGCTCGATCTCCGGATGGGTTACCACCAAATTCGCATTCGTGAAGAAGATATCCACAAGACTGCCTTCAGGACAAGCTACGGCTCCTATGAATATACAGTCATGTCTTTTGGCCTCGCTAATGCCCCACCCACCTTCTCGAGAATGATGCACTACATATTCAACCCCTACACCAACGAATTTGTGCTTGTTTATCTGGATGACATCTTGGTATTCTCCAAGAATGAAGAAGATCACGAAAAGCACCTCCGTCTGGTTCTCGACAGACTCCGTGAACATAAGTTGTATGCCAAGTTCTCCAAGTGCGAATTCTGGCTCGATAAGGTCTTGTATCTGGGCCATATCATCTCCGCTGACGGTATTGCAGTCAACCCCGAGAAAGTTGAAGCGATTGTCAACTGGGAACCCCCTCAGAACGTCAAGCAACTCCGTAGCTTTCTTGGTCTTGCTAGCTATTGCAGAAGGTTCGTTGAGAACTTCTCCAAGATTGCCAAGCCTCTCTCCAACTTGCTGCAGAAGAATGTCAAGTACAACTGGTCTCCGGATTGTGATGTGGCATTCAAAACTCTCAAAGAAAAGCTCATCTCTGCTCCAGTTCTTACCCCTCCAGATGAGTCCAAGCCCTACAAAGTTTTCTGTGATGCTTCTCTTCAAGGACTTGGTGGTGTGCTAATGTAGGACAAGAAGATTGTGGCATACACTTCTCGTCAATTGAAGCCAAGTGAGAAGAACTACCCCACACATGATCTCGAGCTAGCAGCTGTGGTACACGCCTTGATCACGTGGAGACACCTTCTGTTGGGCAGAAAAGTTGACATCTTCACCGATCACAAGAACTTGAAGTACATCTTCACACAGCCGAACCTGAACCTTCTTTAGACTCGTTAGGTTGAAATGATCCAAGAGTATGATCCAAGCATCGAATACACACCGGGCAAGGCCAATGTCATTGCAGATGCCTTGAGCATAAAGGCAAATTGCAACAGTCTCCTTATCGAGCCGTTTCAGCCTGAGCTTTGTGAAGCATTCAAGAAGCTCTACCTCCAAGTTGTTCCGCAAGGCTTTCTTGCAAATCTTCAAGTTGCTCCTACCTTGAAAGATCAGATCCGTGAGGCCCAACACAGTGATGCTATGGTGCAGAAAGTGAAACATGGTATTGCAAAGGGTACTCCCAAATACAAGTGCTATCGCATTGATGAGAAAGACACCTTGTTCTTTGAGGACAGACTTGTGGTTCCCAAGGGTGATCTCAGGAAGCTCATAATGAACGAAGCACATGATTCCCTCCTCTCGATTCATCCTGGAAGTTCCAAGATGTACCAAGACCTCAAGCAATCTTACTGGTGGACACACATGAAAAGGGAGATTGCCCAATTCGTGAATAAATGTGATGTCTGCAGAACAGTGAAGGCAGAGCATCAACCTCCAGCCGGTCTCCTCCAACCTCTTCCAATTCCCGAGTGGAAATTAGACCACATTGAAATGGATTTCGTCACTGGGTTTCCCAAGTCCAAGAAGGGGAATGATTCTATCTTTGTTGTCATTGACAAGCTTACCAAAGTAGCTCACTTCCTTCCAGTCAAAGAATCCATCAATGCAGCTCAGCTGGCAGAGTTGTACACTTCCAGAATTGTGTCCTTACATGGCATTCCTCAAGTTACCTCCTCAGACCGTGGAAGTTTGTTCACATCCAAGTTCTGGGACTCCTTTCTGTCTGCCATGGGCACCAAGATCCATTTCAGCACTGCGTTCCACCCTCAGACTAGTGGTCAAGTCGAGAGAGTGAACCAGATCCTAGAAGACATGCTCAGAGCTTGTGTCATCTCTTTTGGCATGAAGTGGGAAGATTGTCTTCCGTTTGCCGAGTTCTCTTACAACAACAGTTTCCAAGCAAGTGCCGGCAAAGTCCGTTTGAAATCCTCTATGGCAGAAAGTGTCGTACTCCTCTCAACTGGTCCGAGACTGGTGAACGTCAACTTCTTGGCAATGACTTGATCTCAGAAGCCGAAGAAATGTGCAAAGTCATACGTGAGAATCTCAAGGCCGCCCACTCGCGTCAGAAGAGCTACTATGACGGCAAGCATCGTGATTTGGCCTTCAACATTGGTGATCATGTCTATCTCCGTGTTTCTCCGATGAAAGGCACCCAAAGATTTGGTATCAAAGGAAAGCTTGCTCCTAGATATGTGGGCCCTTTCAAGATCCTTGGCAAAAGAGGCTATCTAGCCTATCAACTTGAGCTCCCTTCCAACTTCGCTAATGTTCATGATGTGTTTCACGTGTCTCAACTCCGCAAATGCTTCAAGACACCTGAACGCACCATTCTGTTCGAGGAGATTGATCTTCAACAAGACTTGTCTTACCGAGAGCACCCCGTTGCTATTCTTGAAGAAACCGAGCGCAAGACCCGCAACAAGTCAATCAAGTTCTTGAAAGTCAAGTGGTCACACCATACCGACCGAGAAGCTACGTGGGAACGAGAAGATCACCTTCGTTCCGAGTACCCTTCATTCTTCCAGTCCTAGATCTCGGGACGAGATCTTTTCGTAGTAGAGGAGAGTTTGTAATGCCCCAGATGTAACACTTTCCCTTTATGGCAATATATAAACTTTGGCTTCATCATTTCCGTTATGGGTTCTTCTTCTTTTCGGGTTTCTCGTTTTGTCGTGTGCGTGTGTGCATTTCATCCATGTCATGTTGTCATGTGCATTGCATTGCATTTGTGTTGTCACATGCATCCGGTCCCACTCGTCTCTTCCCGTTGTCCGTTTTGAGTTCCGACGCTCTCACACGTGCCCGTGGCATCCCCGAGTCCTTCTTTCGTGTATGGCCATGTAACGTTTCCGGATTGGCGCGAGACTTGTTGTGCGATGTTGTTTTGGTACGTGTAGGCCGCCTGTCAAGTTTCGTCGCGTTTGGAGTTCGTTTGGTACTCCAACGGTTAACCTAGTGGGCTAAAAGAACCTCTTCTTTGAGGCCCAAGACCCCCTCCACAACAGCCCACCAACCCAGCACAACCCGTCCCATCATCTCGGTCGTCGAATTGTGATCGCGTGGCCGAAAACCGCTCCCCATTTGGACTCTCCTAGCTCCTTGTGCCTATAAAAACGCCCACCCCTACATTTTCGTCCAAAAACCCTAGCTCTCTCCTCTCCGCAGCCACCGGACACTTCGCCGCCGGGCCGGACATATCCGACTAGGACCTCCGCCGCCACGTGTCACCTCCCTGTTGGTCCAGCCCCGTGCCCACTTCCCCGCAGCCGTCCGGGCCCGCGAGGCCCGAGGAGGGCCCGCCGCCGCCGCCCTCCGGGCCCTTCGCCTCCACACGACGCCGCGGCGCCTCGAGCTCCCTCCGCCTCCCGTACCTACCCCGCCGCCGGCCGGCGCGCCGCCGCCGCCTGATGGGCCTCGAACCCCTCGTTGGTTACCCCAAGTGGAAGGTGTAAGATGCAGTAAGTAGAAGTGTTTTCCCTTAGCAAAGATGCCAAGGATCGATTCCCCAGAGACTCCTAGGTTCAACAAGTAGGTGTCAATTGCTATGGCGCCAGATTAGTAGCAATCAACGTGGACCTGCACACAGATACAAATAACTTTGCTCCCAACGAGTACAAAGAGGTTGTCAATCTCTCCGGCGTTGTAGTTCACAAAGGGTTAAAAGCAATGATAGTAGTGATAGATAGTTTTTGCGATAGTAGGTAAATAACGGAAAGTAAATAGTGGATGTGATAAATAATGGTAATATGGACCGGAGTCTCATGATGTTCACTAGTGATGTCTCTCTCCCAAAAGACGATAAAACAGCTATGTGAGGTAAACAAATTCCAACTGGGCAATTGACAGGACCACGAACGCAAACCAATGCTTACTACATTGCAAGAAAGGTTGAGGTTCAAAGCATGGGCGGTACGCCAAAGTAAGTAGGCCGAAATCCATCAATATCTACTACTAATCATCCACCTTGAGATATCTATCCAAAACATCTCGCTGGTATTAAGTTGCGAGTCCCACCCATAGTGTAAACTCAATGCAACAGACAACTGCATTAAAAGAACTTTGCGTAAAGTAAACAATCCTTGCACCCGCGGGCACAAGCACCGTTGTTTACCCCCTTGTGGCAACAGCACATCCCCTAGACTCATGTTTCTGTCACTCAAGCTAGTCATCGAGGGGCATGAACCCGCAATCAAGCATAACGTTCCCTCTTGGAGTCACTACCTACTACTCGGCCAAAGCAATAATTAACAACGGAGAACATGCAAGAATTACTTATGAACTAAAATATAAAAGAGGTGAATCAAATATATTACTCAAGATCAATCTGAACATAATCTCATAATCCATCGGAACCCAGCAAACTCAACATAGCAACAGCATAAGGATTACATAGGTGCCTCGATCATGTAGGGCTGCTCACGAGGACTAATTAGTGAAGCACAAGAACGGGAGGAGAACATCACATAGCTACTGGTCATGGACTCATGGTCCAAGGGAGACTACTCACGAGTCATCCAGGAGGCGTCCATGGTGGTGGAGAAGCTCCCGGTGGTGATCCTCCCCTCCGGCAGGGTGCCGGGAAGAGTTCTCCTGGTGCTCCCGATCTTGGAAGCGGCGGCGGCGGCGGAACAGAGATGGGATCGCGAAAACAGTTCCTTTTCTAAGGGTTTCGGAGGTCCCTCTAAATATATGCCAAAGGGGGGCACCAGACGGGCTTCGGGGGGCCCAGGCGCCCCCCCGGCGCAGCCCAGGGGGGGCGCGCCGCCAGGGCGCCTGGAGCCCTGGTGGCCCCCCCCAGGCTGCCCTTCGGACGCAGTGTTGTTTCCAGATCGCTGATTTTTTATATAATTTTTCTGGATTTTTCTGGGCAGTTCTCGAAACGTGAAAACCTGAAATACAAAAACAGCCGAAAACAGAAACTGGCACTGGGGTGCACTGGATTAGTACGTTAGTTAAAATATGATCAAAAGTTTATGGAAGTGTATGAATATCATAGCAATATCACCCAAAAGTGGCATGGAGCAAGCAGAAATTATAGATACGTTTTGGACGTATCAACATCCCCAAGCTTAATTCCTGCTCATCCTCGAGTAGGTAAATGATAACAAGAATAATTTCTGTGGTGACATGCTAATAACCATATAGGACTTTCTCATAGTCATATGACAAAAGCTTACTGAGACAATGATTCTAAAGTAATTAAGTTGCCTCAAGAGAAAATCACAAATGACTGAAAGTTTTACAACATGAAACTGAAACATCAAAAAGATTTGCAATGAATATGATGTGCAAATATGATAAAGTGATATCTAGCATGCCCCCTTTAGTGATGCAAAACATAAATGCAGGGGCACCTTCAAGGTTTAAGTGATGACTAGATACAATGATTTCAAAATAAACGATATCACAATCATGCAAAAGACAATGCTACTTTGGGACAATGCACATTACACTCAGAATGACAATCATGCTCTCAGTAGTCGGTGCTTCAACATAAAAGTAAAAGAAAGGTTAAGTGCTTGAGCTTTTTTATTTTGAGAATATGGAAGCAATTGTGTCAACGGTAGTAGTACTTCATATGTGTCATGCATAAAACATCCTATAAGTTGCAAGCCTCATGCATCGTATACCAATAGTGCTCGCTCCTTGTCCTAATTAGCTCGGATCCCCATGGGTTATCATTGCATTACATATGTTTTAACCAAGTGTCACAAAGGGGTACCTCTATGCCACCTGTACAAAGGTCCAAGGAGATAGATCGCATTTGATTTCTCGTTTTTGATAGATCTCAACTTGAGGACATCCATACCGGGACAACATAGAAAATAGATGATGGACTCCTCTTTAATGCATAAGCATATTCTCATGAGAGATTGAGGATTAAGGTCCAAGCTAAAACTTCCACCATGATGCATGGCTTTGGTTGGCGGCTCAATGTTCTTCTCTAACAATATGCATATTCATTCAACCCATGGCAAATCACCCTTACTTCAGACAAGACGAACATGCATAGCAACTCACATGATATTCAACAAAAGTGTGACAGTTGATGGCGTCCCCAGAAACATGGTTACCGCTCAGCAAGCAACTTATAAGAAATAAGATACATAAGCAACATATTCTTTACCACAATAGTTTTTAGGCTACTTTCCCATGAGCTATGTATTGCATGGTTAGTTTGCTTAGTACAGGTGGAGGTTAGCAAAAGACTGGGAGCGACCAACTAAGAGAGCAATGACGGTCATAATCATGCAGAGCGACAAAGCAATATTGAATCAGGCATGGTAGTTATATCGCTACTTAGAAATAAAAGATCATCAAGGCATGACAGACTTTCTTTACAGTCTTAAATATGCGTGAGCATATGCCAAGTCAATCCAAATAAATTCTCGAAGGAAGACATTACTAAACCATACCACATCATAGGCAAACAAACCAAGTTGGTACTCCAATAACACAATGGGAACCCCCCAGCTATTTGAGATTAACCAAAAGAAAACCTGAACTACTAAGCACCATCATGCAAGTAGCATCTTTATCATACACACATTAACCAATGCAACGGAACCAGACTCTCTTAATAAGGTGAGCATGGTAATTAAAGAGAGTTCAAGCAACCAACTAAACAAAAGCTCTTGAAAAGATCAGCATGAATACTAAGAGCAGAGCACGATAGTAGCTATTAAAAGACAAAGAACACACACAGCATAGATAGACATGAAAATTCTATGTTATGTTTTAGGTAGAGGTGGAGCGTGTTTCTCTCCCACATAAAGGAGTGCTGGGTTCAGACTCGTTATGAAAAACTAAAAAGAAAACTAAAAGCAAGACGCTCCAAGCATAGCACATAACACATGAAGTGATAAAAATATAGTGAAACGAAAGACGAACTGATAATGTTGATGGAGAAGGGGATGCACGGGGGCATCCCCAAGCTTAGACGCTTGAGTCTCCTTGAATATTTTTTGGGGGTGCACGGGGGCATCCCCAAGCTTGAGCGCTTGACATTCCTGAATCTTTTTATCATCTTCCCTCGCACACTTGAAAACTCCCTTCATACATAACTCATCATAATCTGATTAGCGAGGTTAGTACCCTTAATAAAATAATTATACCTTGCTGGAAATAAGGATATTCTTGAAGTTCTACTGTTTCTCAAGATTGCAAAACGTTTTTGCAAAGAAAAAGCAAGTTCTTAATTTGCAAAGTGAAGGTAAGGCAAAACATGACAGAATCTGTGAAAAACAGAACAACAGGCAGTAATTGATCTGTTCGGGATACTTCTGCAACTCAAGTCAAAAAACTCAGAACTGACGCATGAAAGACAATTATATAGAGAACGCTGTCGAAATAATTCAGACCAAAAAGATGATCTGGTGATTTTATACGAATTTTTCTATCCAAGGACATAATCTGTTTCCTGGACAGCACCTCACAACTTTTGAACTTTCTAGCAATCAGAGGCTATACTTGGCACAAATATGAAAAGCAAAGATACAATGATGATGCTACAGCAGTAAACAACATCAAGACACAACAAAAGCAAAAAATTTATTCATGTGGGCTGCCTGCCAAAAGCGCTTTCTTTTATGCCTTTAAGCTAGGCATAATGCATAGATCAAGTTTTATCAAGAGTAAAAGAATAGCTAACCCGTACAACGGACTCAAAAGGTAACTTGATCTTCTTTCGAGGGAAGTGTTCCATCCCTTTCTTGAGAGGAAACTGAAATTTTATATTACCCTCTTTCATGTCAATGACAGCACCAACGGTGCGCAAAAAGGGACGTCCCAAAATAATTGGACAAGAAGGATCACATTCAATATCCATAATAGTGAAATCAACGGGCACATAATTATCATTGACAACAATAAGAACATCATCGATCCTCCCCAAAGGTTTCTTTATGGAAGAATCAATGTGACGAACACCAAAAGAACAAGAATCATAAGGTTTCAATTTAAGCATATCATATATCCTTTTGGGCATAACAGAGGTACTAGCACCAACATCACATAATGCATAACAAGAGAAGTCATTCAAATAAATTTTTATCATAGGATCCCAACCATCTTCTAGCTTTCTAGGTATGGAGGCTTCTACTCTGAGTTTCTCCTCCCTAGCTTTGATGAGAGCATTAGTGATATGCTCTGTGAAGGCAAGGTTAAGCGTGCTAGTGCGGGGATCTCTAGATATCTTGTGAAGGAAATTAATAACTTCTGTAAGAGTGCAATTATCAAAATCAAGGTCACAAGCATCAAGTAAAGTGGTAGTGGTGTCCTTAAGGTTCACTTGCTTGGTAGTTTCTATAGCATCACCATTAATAGGTCCATTGGGACCAGGAGTACATTGGGTGCTAAGAGTGTGAACATCCTCAATAACTTGGATAGTAGCAACAGTGTGGTGGGTAGGAAGGCTCTTAATTCTTTCCTCTTCCTCCCTTTCTCTAGCCCATCTTTCTTTTAGCTTAGCCATCATCCGAATATTTTCATTAATTTGCACTTGAGTAGCATTAATAGGGATGACTTCCCTCTCCTTAAGTGGAGAGGTTTCAATTTTTAGCAATTTTACCTCATTGGCTAAGTGGTCTACCTTAAAAGAAAGATCATCTAGTTTATGTAGTTTCTCTTCTACATTCTTATTAAAGGCTTTTTGGGTAGTGATGAAATCTCTAAGCATGGTCTCTAGTTCAGTATTGGAGTTCTTGGTACTAGGATAAGCATTGTTGTTCCCATAAGAGTTAGAGGGGAACGGTCTAGGATTGTTACCAAAGTTACTCCTATAAGCGTTGTTGTTGAAATTGTTTCTAGAGATAAAGTTCACATCTACTTGTTCTTGAGCAATCAAAGAATTTAAAGGAACATCACGAGGATCAACAGTAGATTGCTTCGAAAGTAGAGACATAATCAAGTCAACTTTTTCATTAAGGGAGGAAATCTCCTCGACAGAGTTTACCTTCTTACCTGTTGGAGCGCGTTCGGTGTGCCATTGGGAATAGTTGGTCATCATCTCATCGAGAAGCTTTGTGGCAGCACCAAGTGTAGTTGACATAAAAGTTCCTCCCGCGGCCGAATCTAACGAGTTCCGCGAGGTAAAGTTCAAGCCTGCATAAAAAGTTTGGATAACCATCCAAGTAGTCAAACCGTGAGTAGGGCAGTTCTTGATAAGAGATTTCATACGTTCCCAAGCTTGGGCAACGTGTTCATTATCCAATTGTTTAAAATTCATAATGTTACTTCTAAGTTGGATAATTTTAGCAGGTGGATAGTATTTTCCAATAAAAGCATCTTTGCACTTGTCCCATGAATCTATGCTATTTCTAGGCAAAGACTGAAACCAAATTTTAGCTCCTCCTCTCAAGGAGAAAGGAAAAAGCTTAAGCTTAACAATATTACCATCTATTTCTTGGTACTTTTGCATATCACAAAGTTCAACAAAGTTGTTCAAGTGTAAAGCAGCATCATCTCCAGCACCGGAGAATTGTTCTTTCATAACTAAGTTAAGTAAAGCAGGTTTAATTTCATATGAAGGTGCTGAAGTGGCAGGTGTAGTGATAGGTTTGCTGATAAAGTCATCGTTGTCGTGACTAGTGAAGTCACACAACTTGGTGTTCTCGGTGGAACCCATAGTAGCAAGCAAGCAAGATAACTATTTTTGTGATTTTCGATAAAAGGAACTAAAGCAAAAATGAAAGGTAAACTAACAAGACTAAAAAGCAAAGGTAAAAGATAGCATGCAACTCCCCTATCCTGAAGAGTGGAGTCCCCGGCAACGGCGCCAGAAAATACTCCTTGATGGGCCTCGAACCCCTCGTTGGTTACCCCAAGTGGAAGGTGTAAGATGCAGTAAGTAGAAGTGTTTTCCCTTAGCAAAGATGCCAAGGATCGATTCCCCACAGACTCCTAGGTACAACAAGTAGGTGTCAATTGCTATGGCGCCAGATTAGTAGCAATCAACGTGGACCTGCACACAGATACAAATAACTTTGCTCCCAACGAGTACAGAGAGGTTGTCAATCTCTCCGGCCTTGTAGTTCACAAAGGGTTAAAAGCAATGATAGTAGTGATAGATAGTTTTTGCGATAGTAGGTAAATAACGGAAAGTAAATAGTGGATGTTATCAATGATGGTAATATGGACCGGAGTCTCATGATGTTCACTAGTGATGTCTCTCTCCCAAAAGACGATAAAACAGCTATGTGAGGTAAACAAATTACAACTGGGCAATTGATAGGACCACGAACGCAAACCAATGCTGACTACATTGCAAGAAAGGTTGAGGTTCAAAGCATGGGCGGTACGCCAAAGTAAGTAGACCGAAATCCATCAATATCTACTACTAATCATCCACCTTGAGATATCTATCCAGAACATCTCGCTGGTATTAAGTTGCGAGTCCCACCCATAGTGTAAACTCAATGCAACAGACAACTGCATTAAAAGAACTTTGCGTAAAGTAAACAATCCTTGCACCCACGGGCACAAGTACCGTTGTTTCCCCCCTTGTGGCAATAGCACATCCCCTAGACTCATGTTTCTGTCACTCAAGCTAGTCATCGAGGGGCATAAACCCACAATCAAGCATAACGTTCCCTCTTGGAGTCACTACCAACTACTCAGCCAAAGCAATAATTAACAACGGAGAACATGCAAGAATTACTTATGAACTAAAATATAAAAGAGTTGAATCAAATATATTACTGAAGATCAATCTGAACATAATCTCATAATCCATCGGAACCCAGCAAACTCAACATAGCAACAGCATAAGGATTACATAGGTGCCTCGATCATGTAGGGCAGCTCACGAGGACTAATTAGTGAAGCACAAGAACGGGAGGAGAACATCACATAGCTACTGGTCATGGACTCATGGTCCAAGGGAGACTACTCACGAGTCATCCGGGAGGCGTCCATGGTGGTGGAGAAGCTCCCGGTGGTGATCCTCCCCTCCGGCAGGGTGCCGGGAAGAGTTCTCCTGGTGCTCCCGATCTTGGAAGCGGCGGCGGCGGCGGAACAGAGATGGGATCGCGAAAAGAGTTCCTTTTCTGAGGGTTTCGGAGGTCCCTCTAAATATATGCCAAAGGGGGGCACCGGACGGGCTTTGGGGGGCCCAGGCGCCCCCCCGGCGCGGCCCAGGGGGGGGGGGGCGCCGCCAGGGCGCCTGGAGCCCTGGTGGCCCCCCCCCCAGGCTGCCCTTCGGACGCAGTGTTGTTTCCGGATCGCTGATTTTTTTATATAATTTTTCTGGATTTTTCTGGGCAGTTCTCGAAACATGAAAACCTGAAATACAAAAACAGCCAAAAACAGAAACTGGCACTGGGGTGCACTGGATTAGTAAGTTAGTCCAAATATGATCAAAAGTGTATGGAAGTGTATGAATATCATAGCAATATCACCCAAAAGTGGCATGGAGCAAGCAGAAATTATAGATACATTTTGGACGTATCAACATCCCCAAGCTTAATTCCTGCTCGTCCTCGAGTAGGTAAATGATAACATGAATAATTTCTGTGGTGACATGCTATTAACCATATAGGACTTTCTCATAGTAATATGACAAAAGCTTACTGAGACAATGATTCTAAAGTAATTAAGTTGCCTCAAGAGAAAACACTACAAGAAATATGTCAACTTGTGACCACCACTATTGGTCACTGAATGGTCACAAATTTCCATTTGTGACCTTTTTGTGACCAAAAACATAAGGTCAAAAGCTGGCCGTCATAAACTGACTATAACGACCTTCTCTGTGAGAAGGTCGTAGACGTTTTTGACCAAAACAAAAGGTCGTTGAACCAATGACCTTTTGTTTTGGTCATTGGATGTCTGCCCAGGCCATGTCGGATTCGACGTGGCAATCTGACGTGGCAAAATTGCGACCAATTGAAAAGGTCACTGATAAGATTCAGCCCGGTCCGATTAGGTGTCTATACAGGCCGAGCCCGTTAATTCAGCCCATTTATGTTTTTTTTCCTGCCAATTTTGGTCAACTGCTTTGGGCATTTTGCGGTCCATTTTAAATTTGGGCCTCACGATTTTTACAGTGCATTTAATTTTGGGGCCTTGGCCTTTTTGCAATCCAATTTTTGGGCCTTGGCCTCTTTGCGATCCATTCTTTTTGGGCTGTAGCCATTTCCACCAGTTTTTCATTTGGTCCAATAGACATTTCGGCCAGTTTTTAATTTAGGCCACGCCTCTTTGTTTCAAATACAATTTACAGCACAGACATAGATTCAATCCAAATTCAATACCAATATATTCTCTTTTTGACCACTTTCAATCCAAGAATACATTTCAAATAAACATAGAATAATATTCCAAGGATTTGTACATATATCCTAGCATTTGAATAATAAGTTCAGCAAGCAAATATACACTAAATTCTCAGCAAGATCAACAATACATCCAAATTCCCAGAAAATACGGCATTACAACAAACATATAAAGCAAGTCGTTGACTTGGACTTCCAGCTTCTTCAAAAAAATTAGCACATAACTCTCCTGTAGATGAGAAGAAAAGCCACATGTTCAGTCTCGATATGGGTAATATATGCTAAAAATAAATCCAAGAACCGTGCAAGAGCCTAGGTTTTACTATCATTTGGACACCCAGATTGGCGATCCTTCCTTACCTAATGTGTGCAAGTCCAAATAAATTAATAAACAATCCATTTTATAGAGCAAATGATATGCCCCCCTTTTATCTAAAACTGTAGTGTATGCTAGTGACAGAACTAGGGGTAAGACTGTTATGATATGCCAGATTGCCAGAAATAGTGATAGAGCATCTTCATATTTCGAAATGTAACATGCATCACATCAAAAAATTGTAAGCATTGAACCTACATCATATCTACATTAACATCACCAATCAGGTTGCATGTGTATGCTAGAAATCAAGAATCAAAAGGACTTCAGCTTGTTTCGAATATCTTGCCTTTGCTGCTCCCAGTTCAGTAAACAAATAGTCGAGCAGTGAGCGCTTTGCATCATGGACTTGGCCGTGCACAATAGATTTCGGAATGGAGCATAAATAGAATACCTGGAAAAGAACAATAAATAGCTATACAATTAAGTCGATGAATTATTCTAGCAATAACTAAATTAGAAAGATCCCTCGTTGTTCCATTTAACCATACTACAAGACAGAGAAGAATCACTCTTGGTGAATCAAATCATAACAAATCGAGCAATAGATACAAAGGCACATCAGGCCTAGCCATTTTCAAATCCTAAAAATAGCAGTCAGCCATGAACCAGCAAGTCAACCTAGCACCTACGATTCCAGTATGTGGACTAGCAACACAATATGAAAGAGCTTGCATGTGCCTACAAGCCAAATTTAAAGCCTTCTACTATAGTGCAGGACCCAAAAATCCATATGTAAAAATATCTTGAAGTTCAACTCGGAACAGCAACATCCATATGTAAAAATCATAGTCGCATTGCATTAGTTCAGAAGCACCAAAAAAATTAACAAAGTAGAGTGCCGAAGTGCAATTAACAAAGTTGATTTATAGGACAGGGGAAAGTTATATATCATCGCATAAAAATAGAATGTTGTTAAACTGAAGAGCAGTTTACCATATAGGCTATCTACTTGCAACATTAGTATGGTAGCAGGATTCCAACAGGCAACATCAGTAAGTTAGCAGGATTTATTAGTACACAGTAAGGTAGCTAGCACGATTCAGTGTGCAACATAAAAACAGAATCTTGTTAAACTGAAGAGCAGTTTGCCATCTAACACTATTATATAGTTGGCCAGGTTTGCAACTTGCATCTAGCACTAGCAACATTAGTCAGGTAGCAAGCAGGATCCATTGTGCAACATTATCATGAGATAAAAACTAAAGAGCACCTTCTGACTCGAGGATCTGAGCACGTTTCTTGCGCTCTGCTGCGGCCTGCATCTCCATGGCCTTCTTGACTCCATCTGGAGGAGTGATGTCCCCTAGACAGACAGAAGACAACCTCAATACTCATACTACTGTAGTTGAAGAAAGAAAGAAAGAAAAGAAACATACTGATTTCGTAGCGAAGACACTTCAAACCCCAAGTTCACTCCTCGAAGGTCTTGTCGAGGGTGATCTTGCCAAGTTCACTCCTCATGGTTGTCTGCGCAAGCTGGATGACAACATAGATGGGGTTCTCCACGCCGTACGAGGCCATGTAGGGGTCGACGATCTGTGAATCCAATCCAATCCAATCGAGATTCAGTCCCAATTCCAGTCGAGATTCAATCCCAATTCGAGAGAGAAATTAGACAAGAGAAGAATTAGAGAGGAGAAGAACCTTGACGTATAGCACTCCTCCGATCTGTATTAGACAAGAGAAGAATCGAGCTCGTGCGGAACGCCGTGGTTCACCGCGCGGAAGAACCCGGTGGCCTGGCACGCCGCGTGCACGGCCTCGGTGGCCCGGGCGCGCGCTCCCGCATCGTCGGCGTCCTCCACGGCGAAGAACGGCGCCAGATCCACCACGGGGAGCGCGCGCCAGGGCCATCGAGGCCCATAGCAACCCTCCTCACTCCGCGTGTGCGCCTCCGGCGAGGCATAGGCCGGCGTGCTGGATCTGGGAGGCAAGGAAGGTTTTTTACATATTTGACGAAGATATGACCCAAAGAATTTATGAGATTTTTTGGGGAATTTTGGGAATGACAGAAATATAGGTTGCTTCACAACCTAGGGCAAAAACTGCCACATGGACATGACACATAGGCAAAACTGATGAGGTGGCGCCTAGTCGTAGCAACCCACCACAATTTTCAAGGTTATGACCAGCTATATTGGTCATGAACAGCTAGAAATAAGGCAGCGAACCAGTGCTATCTGCTTTGTGACCATTTCGTGTAAGGAAATTATGACCTTTCTGACCAAAATGGTCGTTATAGTTTAGGGTTTGGAGCCCCCCGAACAGCTTTTGACCAATTGGTCTGAAATGGTCACAGATCTATGACCAATTCTTCCAGGGTCACTAACAAAAGGTCATAAGTTGACATATTTCTTGTAGTGAAATCACAAATGACTGAAAGTTTTACAACATGAAACTGAAACATCAAAAAGATTTGCAATGAATATGATGTGCAAATATGATAAAGTGATATCTAGCTTGCCCCCTTTAGTGATGCAAAACATAAATGCAGGGGCACCTTCAAGGTTTAAGTGATGACTAGATACAATGATTTCAGAATAAATGATATCACAATCATGCAAAAGACAATGCTACTTTGGGACAATGCACATTACACTCAGAATGACAATCATGCTCTCAGTAGTCGGTGCTTCAACATAAAAGTAAAAGAAAGGTTAAGTGCTTGAGCTTTTTTATTTTGAGAATAGGGAAGCAATTGTGTCAACGGTAGTAGTACTTCATATGTGTCATGCATAAAACATCCTATAAGTTGCAAGCCTCATGCATCGTATACCAATAGTGCTCGCTCCTTGTCCTAATTAGCTCGGATCCCGATGGGTTATCATTGCATTACATATGTTTTAACCAAGTGTCACAAAGGGGTACCTCTATGCCACCTGTACAAAGGTCCAAGGAGATAGATCGCATTTGATTTCTCGTTTTTGATAGATCTCAACTTGAGGACATCCATACCGGGACAACATAGAAAATAGATGATGGACTCCTCTTTAATGCATAAGCATATTCTCATGAGAGATTGAGGATTAAGGTCCAAGCTAAAACTTCCACCATGATGCATGGCTTTGGTTGGCGGCCCAATGTTCTTCTCTAACAATATGCATATTCATTCAACCCACGGCAAATCACCCTTACTTCAGACAAGACGAACATGCATAGCAACTCACATGATATTCAACAAAAGTGTGACAGTTGATGGCGTCCCCAGAAACATGGTTACCGCTCAGCAAGCAACTTATAAAAAATAAGATACATAAGCAACATATTCTTTACCTCAATAGTTTTTAGGCTACTTTCCCATGAGCTATGTATTGCATGGTTAGTTTGCTTAGTACAGGTGGAGGTTAGCAAAAGAATGGGAGCGACCAACTAAGAGAGCAATGACGGTCATAATCATGCAGAGCGACAAAGCAATATTGAATCAGGCATGGTAGTTATATCGCTACTTAGAAATAAAAGATCATCAAGGCTTGACAGACTTTCTTTACAGACTTAAATATGCGTGAGCATACGCCAAGTCAATCAAAATAAATTCTCGAAGGAAGACATTACTAAACCATACCACATCATAGGCAAACAAACCAAGTTGGTACTCCAATAACACAATGGGAACCCCCCAGCTATTTGAGATTAACCAAAAGAAAACCTGAACTACTAAGCACCATCATGCAAGTAGCATCTTTATCATAGACACATTAACCAATGCAACAGAAGCAAACTATCTTAATAAGGTGAGCATGGTAATTAAAGAGAGTTCAAGCAACCAACTAAACAAAAGCTCTTGAAAAGATCAGCATGAATACTAAGAGCAGAGCACGATAGTAGCTATTAAAAGACAAAGAACACACACAGCATAGATAGACATGAAAATTCTACGTTATGTTTTAGGTAGAGGTGGAGCGTGTTTCTCTCCCACATAAAGGAATGCTGGGTTCCGACTCGTTATGAAAAACTAAAAAGAAAACTAAAAGCAAGACGCTCCAAGCATAGCACATAACACATGAAGTGATAAAAATATAGTGAAACGAAAGACGAACTGATAATGTTGATGGAGAAGGGGATGCACGGGGGCATCCTCAAGCTTAGACGCTTGAGTCTCCTTGAATATTTTTTGGGGGTGCACGGGGGCATCCCCAAGCTTGAGCGCTTGACATTCCTGAATCTTTTTATCATCTTCCCTCGCACACTTGAAAACTCCCTTCATACATAACTCATCATAATCTGATTAGCGAGGTTAGTACCCTTAATAAAATAATTATACCTTGCTGGAAATAAGGATATTCTTGAAGTTCTACTGTTTCTCAAGATTGCAAAAGGTTTTTGCAAAGAAAAAGCAAGTTCTTAATTTGCAAAGTGAAGGTAAGGCAAAACATGACAGAATCTGTGAAAACAGAACAGCAGGCAGTAATTGATCTGTTCGGGATACTTCTGCAACTCAAATCAAAAAACTCAGAACTGACGCATGAAAGACAATTATATAGAGAACGCTGTCTAAAACATTCAGACCAAAAAGATGATCTGGTGATTTTATACGAATATTTCTATCCAAGGACAGAATCTGTTTCCTAGACAGCACCTCACAACTTTTGAACTTTCTAGCAATCAGAGGCTATACTTGGCACAAATATGAAAACAAAGATACAATGATGATGCTACAGCAGTAAACAACATCAAGACACAACAAAAGCAAAAAAATTATTCATGTGGGCTGCCTCCCAAAAGCGCTTTCTTTTATGCCTTTAAGCTAGGCATAATGCATAGATCAAGTTTTATCAAGAGTAAAAGAATAGCTAGCCCGTACAACGGACTCAAAAGGTAACTTGATCTTCTTTCGAGGGAAGTGTTCCATCCCTTTCTTGAGAGGAAACTGAAATTTTATATTACCCTCTTTCATGTCAATGACAGCACCAACGGTGCGCAAAAAGGGACGTCCCAAAATAATTGGACAAGAAGGATCATATTCAATATCCATAATAGTGAAATCAACGGGCACATTATTATCATTGACAACAATAAGAACATCATCGATCCTCCCCCAAAGGTTTCTTTATGGAAGAATCAACGAGACGAACACCAAAAGAACAAGAATCATAAGGTTTCAATTTAAGCCTATCATATATCCTTTTGGGCATAACAGAGGTACTAGCACCAACATCACATAATTCATAACAAGAGAAGTCATTCAAATAAATTTTTATCATAGGATCCCAACCATCTTCTAGCTTTCTAGGTATGGAGGCTTCTACTCTGAGTTTCTCCTCCCTAGCTTTGATGAGAGCATTAGTGATATGCTCTGTGAAGGCAAGGTTAAGCGTGCTAGTGCGGGGATCTCTAGACATCTTGTGAAGGAAATTAATAACTTCTGTAAGAGTGCAATTATCAAAATCAAGGTCACAAGCATCAAGTAAAGTGGTAGTGGTGTCCTTAAGGTTCACTTGGTTGGTAGTTTCTATAGCATCACCATTAATAGGTCCATTGGGACCAGGAGTACATTGGGTGCTAAGAGTGTGAACATCCTCAATAACTTGGATAGTAGCAACAGTGTGGTGGGTAGGAAGGCTCTTAATTCTTTCCTCTTCCTCCCTTTCTCTAGCCCATCTTTCTTTTAGCTTAGCCATCATCCGAATATTTTCATTAATTTGCACTTGAGTAGCATTAATAGGGATGACTTCCCTCTCCTTAAGTGGAGAGGTTTCAATTTTTAGCAATTTTACCTCATTGGCTAAGTGGTCTACCTTAAAAGAAAGATCATCTAGTTTATGTAGTTTCTCTTCTACATTCTTATTAAAGGCTTTTTGGGTAGTGATGAAATCTCTAAGCATGGTCTCTAGTTCAGTATTGGAGTTCTTGGTACTAGGATAAGCATTGTTGTTCCCATAAGAGTTAGAGGGGAACGGTCTAGGATTGTTACCAAAGTTACTCCTATAAGCATTGTTGTTGAAATTGTTTCTAGTGATAAAGTTCACATCTACTTGTTCTTGAGCAATCAAAGAATTTAAAGGAACATCACGAGGATCAACAGTAGATTGCTTCGAAAGTAGAGACATAATCAAGTCAACTTTTTCATTAAGGGAGGAAATCTCCTCGACAGAGTATACCTTCTTACCTGTTGGAGCGCGTTCGGTGTGCCATTGGGAATAGTTGGTCATCATCTCATCGAGAAGCTTTGTGGCAGCACCAAGTGTAGTTGACATAAAAGTTCCTCCCACGGCCGAATCTAACAAGTTCCGCGAGGTAAAGTTCAAGCCTGCATAAAAAGTTTGGATAACCATCCAAGTAGTCAAACCGTGAGTAGGGCAGTTCTTGATAAGAGATTTCATACGTTCCCAAGCTTGGGCAATGTGTTCATTATCCAATTGTTTAAAATTCATAATGTTACTTCTAAGTTGGATAATTTTAGCAGGTCGATAGTATTTTCCAATAAAAGCATCTTTGCACTTGTCCCATGAATCTATGCTATTTCTAGGCAAAGACTGAAACCAAATTTTAGCTCCTCCTCTCAAGGAGAAAGGAAAAAGCTTAAGCTTAACAATATTACCATCTATTTCTTGGTACTTTTGCATATCACAAAGTTCAACAAAGTTGTCCAAGTGTAAAGCAGCATCATCTCCAGCATCGGAGAATTGTTCTTTCATAACTAAGTTAAGTAAAGCAGGTTTAATTTCATATGAAGGTGCTGAAGTGGCAGGTGTAGTGATAGGTGTGCTGATAAAGTCATCGTTGTTGTGACTAGTGAAGTAACACAACTTGGTGTTCTCGGTGGAACCCATAGTAGCAAGCAAGCAAGATAACTATTTTTGTGATTTTCGATAAAAGGAACTAAAGCAAAAATGAAAGGTAAACTAACAAGACTAAAAAGCAAAGGTAAAAGATAGCATGCAACTCCCCTATCCTGAAGAATGGAGTCCCCGACAACGGCGCCAGAAAATACTCCTTGATGGGCCTCGAACCCCTCGTTGGTTACCCCAACTGGAAGGTGTAAGATGCAGTAAGTAGAAGTGTTTTCCCTTAGCAAAGATGCCAAGGATCGATTCCCCAGAGACTCCTAGGTTCAACAAGTAGGTGTCAATTGCTATGGCGCCAGATTAGTAGCAATCAACGTGGACTTGCACACAGATACAAATAACTTTGCTCCCAACGAGTACAGAGAGGTTGTCAATCTCTCCGGCCTTGTAGTTCACAAAGGGTTAAAAGCAATGATAGTAGTGATAGATAGTTTTTGCGATAGTAGGTAAATAACGGAAAGTAAATAGTGGATGTGATCAATGATGGTAATATGGACCGGAGTCTCATGATGTTCACTAGTGATGTCTCTCTCCCAAAAGACGATAAAACAACTATGTGAGGTAAACAAATTACAACCGGGCAATTGACAGGACCACGAACGCAAACCAATGTTGACTACATTGCAAGAAAGGTTGAGGTTCAAAGCATGGGCGGTACGCCAAAGTAAGTAGACCGAAATCCATCAATATCTACTACTAATCATCCACCTTGAGATATCTATCCAGAACATCTCGCTGGTATTAAGTTGCGAGTCCCACCCATAGTGTAAACTCAATGCAACACACAACTGCATTAAAAGAACTTTGCATAAATAAACAATCCTTGCACCCGCGGGCACAAGCACCGTTGTTTTCCCCCTTGTGGCAATAGCACATCCCCTAGACTCATGTTTCTGTCACTCAAGCTAGTCATCGAGGGGCATGAACCCACAATCAAGCATAACATTCCCTCTTGGAGTCACTACCTACTACTCGGCCAAAGCAATAATTAACAACGGAGAACATGCAAGAATTACTTATGAACTAAAATATAAAAGAGGTGAATCAAATATATTACTCAAGATCAATCTGAACATAATCTCATAATCCATCGGAACCCAGCAAACTCAACATAGCAACAGCATAAGGATTACATAGGTGCCTCGATCATGTAGGGCAGCTCACGAGGACTAATTAGTGAAGCACAAGAACGGGAGGAGAACATCACATAGCTACTGGTCATGGACTCATGGTCCAAGGGAGACTACTCACGAGTCATCCGGGAGGCGTCCATGGTGGTGGAGAAGCTCCCGGTGGTGATCCTCCCCTCCGGCAGGGTGCCGCGAAGAGTTCTCCTGGTGCTCCCGATCTTGGAAGCGGCGGCGGCGGCGGAACAGAGATGGGATCGCGAAAAGAGTTCCTTTTCTGAGGGTTTCGGAGGTCCCTCTAAATATATGCCAAAGGGGGGCACCGGACGGGCTTCGGGGGGCCCAGGCGCCCCCCCCCCCCCCC
>LR738712.1:803167285-803235369 GCA_902687465.1 Secale cereale
GCCCCCCCAGGCTGCCCTTCGGACGCAGTGTTGTTTCCGGATCGCTGATTTTTTATATAATTTTTCTGGATTTTTCTGGGCAGTTCTCGAAACGTGAAAACCTGAAATAAAAAAACAGCCGAAAACAGAAACTGGCACTGGGGTGCACTGGATTAGTAAGTTAGTCCAAATATGATCAAAAGTGTATGGAAGTGTATGAATATCATAGCAATATCACCCAAAAGTGGCATGGAGCAAGCATAAATTATAGATACGTTTTGGACGTATCACCGCCCCGGCGACAGGCCGCCGCCGGCCTCGCCATACGTCGCCGCCGCCGCTCGCCATACCCCGCCGGCGCGCCGCGGGCTACAGCCGCGCCGCCGCCGGGCTCCACAGGCCGCCGCCGCCTCCACTCAACACCTCGCCGCCGGGCCCGCGCCGGCCACCGCAGGGCCTCCCGACGGCCGGATCGAGGTCCCCTACCCTCGCCAGCTTCCGATCGAGGCGCCAGCGCCGGATCGGCCCGATCCCGATCGGCCGGATCGGACGAACCCTAGCGGGCCCGCGGATCCGTGCCCGTTCACCTGCCGACCCGCGTTGACCGATCTGAGGTTGACGCTGTTGTTTCTCCCTCTAAGTCTTTTGTTGTTTTTGTTGTCTGATGCATTCTTGTGATGGCAATAACTTTTACTGTGCTTATCCGTTTTGTGCATATGATATGTCAAAATGACCGTGGTGATGTGTACTACGTTGTGTTCCATTGTGTCATGCTTGTTTGAGTCCATCTAGATGCCTTAATCTTCATGACAAGAGTGCTACTTGATATAAACTGCTTCTACTAGTTATTTTCATGCCATGTTTGAGATGTGATAACTTGGTGCATGTTTATCCAAATGAAGCAAATGATATGTCAAAATGTTCATCATGAGATGCTCTACATGTTGGCTGCTATAGCATGCTTGTTAGAGTTCATATTGCCATGTTTATCTCTGTTGCAAAAGTGCATGTGGCTGTTAGGTTTTTTAACTTGTTACGAGATGCCTAGTTGAGGAGCTCGTTGCTATTGATGTGTTTGCCCCCATGTCACACGCCCATATGTTTTAGTTTCTCCATCATGTGATCTTTCTTGTGGTGGAAACCATTTGCCATGATATGCCTTGAGGTGACTTAAACATGCTTGCAAACATGCCATGATAATGTTGCTGTTTTAACACTTAGTGAAATTTCACAAAGTCTGGAATCTGTCATATCCTGATGCTATGTTTGCTTGTTGTCCTAGGCAAATCCATGATAGTTTTGGGGTGGCCATTGATCATTCCTTGCTCTATATGTTGTTGTCAATCCATCCATGTCCTCACTTGTTCATTTGGGTTGCTGTAGCTTATTTAATTCTTGCTCCCAAGTTGCTATAAAATATTGCTGTCAGGTTTTTAGTGTCATGATCAAAATATTGTAGCTTGTTGCTATTGATCCATGCCTCCTATGGAGATGCTCCAATGGAGTTGTTTGCTGTAGGATATGTCTACTTCATGCCCATTCTTCTTGTCACCATGTTTGAGTGCTGTAGAGTATATATTTCTTGCTCCAAAGTTGCTATGTGGCTGTTAGTTACAGCTTTGCATTGTTTCTTATTTCGGGTGTATCTTTTAGTCCGTTGCTCCGTTTTGAGCAAGACCTATATGAAACTTGTGTGATTTTGCATGTATATTCATAATATCATCTTGTTAACATGTTTGGAGTATGCTTGCTTGATGTTTGGGTGCATCTTCCACCGTTGCCATGCTTATCTTGTTTTGATCATATCTTCTACACCGTAGCTCCGTTTTAAACAAACTTTATATGAAACTTGACTAGAATTTCGTGTAGATCATCATGGTGCATGTTAACTTGCTGTTTAACAACTTTAACTTAAGGTTTGTTCAGATCTGGACTAATTTCAAACTATGCACATGAGGGCTTACCGGATTTGTCTTAGGTAGTTTCCGGCCTCATTTAAACTTGTTGTTCTTATGTTATTTCTCTGTGCTTCCTACCTAGACTTTTTTTGCATCCTAAATAGACTTGTCTTGCATCCTACTTTGTTGAGTATATTGTCTTGTTCTTGTGCTGTTTCTCTGTGCTTCCTATGTTGTCATGTTGTGCATCCTAAGTGCATCTGCAGTGCTTCCTAAGTGCATAATACATGCATCCTGTAGTTTGCGCATTGCACCTTGTTTGATTTCGTGCCTCGTGTGTTCTTGTGTTGAGTAGAGCTGGAAGCCGAGACCGAGTACGAGAACGAGGTTACTACCGAGGTTGAGAACGAGGAGCCGTCTTACGATCCCATCAAAGACTCCACAGGCAAGATGACCTGACCCAGATATCATTACTATCTTTGCCTATTGCTAGAAGTCTCGCTCTTTAGCTTATTGCCTCGATGCCCATGTTTGTTTGTCAGCCTCCTATTGTAACCATGAATCTGTCTAACCACCCAACCTATGCAAACCTTTGATTGGCTACGTAGGCTTCGCTCAGCCCCTCTTATAGCATTGCTAGTTGCAGGAGAAGACTCGAAGATTCTTGCTTCATGTTGAAGTAATTTGTTGGGATATCACACTATATATCTACTTAATGAAATCATCTATATATTGGTAATGGGTGGAAGGCTAAGCCTCTTGCTTGGTGATTTGTTCCACTCATGCCGCCCTAGGAACCGTATAAACCGGTGTTATGTTCCTTGATTTTGCGTTCCTCACACGGTTGGGGTTATGGGACCCCCTCGATAAACCGCTTAGCGCTAAGTCTTTTCCATCAAGTCCCAACATTGGTACTATTTGCCTAAACAACTAAAAACTTGCATAGGGAGTAATTAACCCTCTTCTTAATCAACAACCCCGGGCCACTGCTCCACATGAGTGTTGGTCCAAACTGGGCGTGCTGCGGGGCCACCTCGAGGAAACTCAAGGGCTGGTAAAAAACCATAGCTTGTCCCATCCGGTCGTGGCCTGAGATGAGATACGCGCGGCTACTATCAGGGTGTCGTCACGCCGGGAGGATTTGCTGGATTAGCCTTACCTTAGTCGGAGTATCTTGAGCACGGGATTCCGAGAATACTCGGGCCTTCCCACCTTGGAGTTGCGACTCCGCAGATCGTGGGCTTGTAATCGACCAAGTTGGAACATCCCTGACGGGTTTTGAACTTTTGAAAGCCGTGCCGGCGGTTATGTGGCAGATGGGAATTTGTTAATATCCGGTTGTAGAGAACTTGACACCATGTTCAGAACACACTACCCGCGTGAGTAACCGTGACAGTCATTTTCCGAAAGGGGTTTGGGAAGTGAACACGGTGGGGTTATGCTTGACGTGTTTAGATAGGATCACTTCGTGATCACTTTGACGCTCGTGGCACTTCTCTTCTCGCTCTCACTACGTAAGCTAGTGCTAGTGCAGCTGCAACCTTTTATCTTTCTTCAGCCTTTTTCCACACCCAAGGCTTAGATAGTTATGTTACCCGGGAACGGGATTGCTGAGTCCTCCGTGGCTCACAGGTTCTACACCACACCAGATGCAGGTACTCAGGTGAACTACTCAGGTGACGACACAGAGCAGTACTGGGAGTACGATGAAGAACGTAGCCGATACTATGTGCACTATCCCAATGATCAGTAGTGGTTTCTACTAGGGGCGATTCGAACCTGTGGCTTTATGTATTTTTGGTATCTTTCATTTGGATCTTCACCCGTAGTCGGGTTGTGATGTTATTTGGATGATGTTTTGCTATGTAATGTATTGTGTGATGTGGCGAGTGTAAGCCAACTATCTCTTTTACAATTTCATCCCTAATTTTTACATGAGTCGTGCAAAGATACCGAACTTGAGATCATTCCAGAATGGGCTTATACCTTTAAGTCGTGCCTCGACTCGTAGGAGGTATAGTCCCATCCTGGGCATTACAGGAACACCCCCTTATCTAGCCATCCATTTCGACATCAAGATTCGTGCAAGAAATTTTCTCTTTTTTGTTTCTCCCAAATAAAACAACATATGAACTTGAAACTTTGCACGACGACAAAACATTCTAACTAGAATGTGAGAAAAATACTTTCAGATTTTTTCATGAATCATATATAGTAAAAATAATATTTTTTTACTCGAAGAAATCTCATTTTGTATATTTAGTTCCGATGAAAAAATCTGAAATTATTTTTTCCACATTCTAGTTAAAATGTTTTGTCGTCGTGCAAAGTTTCAAGTTCATATGTTGTTTTATTTGGGAGAAACAAAAAAGAGAAATTTTCATGTAGTGAGTTAGTTGTGTAGCAGAGATCTCAAAGCAAGATTGGAGGGTAAGGATAAGAGGTGTCTGAAAGCCTGAGCTTCATGTCCACAAGAACTCTTGTCACATTTTTCTTCATCCACCTATTAATAGGCCTTGCGCCATACACCTGCAATACATAGTACATGTACGCATCGTAAGCAGGATATTTAAAACAACTAGGCAAATAAGAATGATTTGGTATGGTAAAAATAACATGTACTTACCGTGTCGTGTTCTTCTGACCAAATGACATCCAATAAGGCATCTGTCACAAGCAGAGAGATGCCCTTATAATCTGCCGTATCAATGACCCTCTTCATCTTGATTCACGTGATCTTCCTCAGTTCGTGGTGTGAAAGCGGCTCAAACATCACAATTTCACTCAGTTTGTTGAGAAATTCAGGCTTAAAGCGTTTCTCGACCTGCATCATCAACAAGTAAATTTGTCAATCAGCAGGGTGCGCACCGGAACTTTACAAGGGACAGTTTGGGATACACAAACCTGTTTCATGAGAAGATCTCGTGCAGTTTCTATGTTTTCTCCTGCCATTCTAGCTGACAGGTTCTCTGCTCCTAGACTTGAGCTCATGACGATGATGGTGTTCTTGAAATATATGTTGAGTCCTTTTCCATCAACCAGCATGCTATCATCGAGGAGTTGAATGAGAAGCTTGAATAACGCCTTATCTTACTCGTCAAAAAAACAATGCTATACGGTTGGCTCCTCCTCACAGCCTTCCACCAAGATCCTTCCGTCGTTCTGGTACGTGACATCAAAGCCTTCCTTCTTCATCTCATTGATCCATATTCCCATCGCCACATCCTCCAACTTGAACATCTGCAAGTCAAAATCCCCGGTCAACAGGGAAAGATCCCCTGAGGGACACCCGAGCCCGAACCCCGAGCCGCTCCCGCGAGCGTCCTCGGGGGAAACCCTAGCGCGCCGCCCCTCGTCCTCCCTCGTCGATCTCTCCCCCCGCCGCCACCGCACAGCGTCGCCGGGCAAAGACCGGCCGGCGTTGGTGGCGGCGGGGATCTTGCGCCTCTCCTCGCGGTTGGCGTCCGGCGCAAGACGGCGCGGCGCGAGACGGCGCTGAGCTGGGTGGGGCCCAGCGGCGCGGCGGAGGGCGTGCTAGGTGGCGGCGCCCCTGCGTGGCAGCGGTGCAGCTGCGGCTTGAGGCCCCTCCAACGCGTGGCGGCTGCGGCTTCTCTGGCAGCGGCGTGAGTTATCCCGGCAACGACTTGGCGGCGTGGCGCGGCGGAGCTCCGGCGATGACTCGGCAGCGGGCTGGAGGGCTAGGCACCGTCCAGTGGTGCTGCCTCCGCGGCGGTTGCGGCTTGGGGCCCTTGGCTCCGATCCGATCTGGATCTGGTGGTGCCTGGGTCTGGGCCATGGCGGCTGGCGAGGCATGGGAATCGTCGGGGCTTGTCCGCCTCTAGGAACCATGGGGGTGCCGGCGGCGACGCGTGCCCGGCGTGGTGACGCTGGTGGACGTGGTGGTCATCTTCTTCCCGAGATGGCCGGCCAGACACTTGGTGATCGGATCTCGAGATCCATCATCTTGTCCCGGCTGCGAGTAGGGGAGACATGGTTCCCGGTGAAAACCGAGCCGGCGGCAGGCGATGGCGGCGTTCTCGCCGTTACCTTGATGGAGGCATCGTCGTGTAACTATTGTCGACCCACTCGTGCTGCTCCGGGGGAAACCCTAGGATCTGGTGTTCCAGATCGGACGATGGCGGTACTGCGGTGTCGTTTCTCTCTTGGGAGCATCGTTTACAGAGCAGCGCTGGATGTCAGAGGCAGGAGGTGGAGCGGCTTCGTCTTGCACAGAGCTTCGGTGGTGATGTCAAGTCATGCCTGACCAACAGGTGCTACGCTTTGTCATGTCTGGTCGGCAGGTGCTATGCACGACAGATCTTCCAAGGACTTCAAGCTGTGTCAGCTGTTGATACCTGGCAGCATGGCACTGACGTGTATCAGTGGCGACCGCGACGTGCTCAGCTGTTTGCGCGCAGGGAGGAGGTGCCGTTTGGTGCCGTGGTGGCATCAACGATAGCTAGACCGAGCAAGGTTGATGCATCAGTACAGTTCTGAAGATGAAGCGGTGGCAGTTGGCGGCGGCGGCATCTAAGTGCACGCCGGACCAGTGAGAAACATGCCTGGCAGGCGTCCTGGATGGGATCTCAGGTCTTAGATGTTAGGTTTGGCTGCGATGTCTGTTTGGTATTAGGCCCTGGCTATCTGCGCCCTTCATCAGCTGGATAGAGGTGCTTAGACGGCGGCTTTAGTCTTACTGTTGTATTACTTTGTAAGGTCTTGTGAGAATAATTAATAAAGTGGTCGTGTGCATCGTCCAGATGCAGAGGCCGGGGGTCATCCTCCTTTTCTAAAAAAAAAATACGGTTGGCTCCTGACTTGCTCGCTGAGTTGTCCATCTTCTGCATAGTCTCGGAAAATGAAATGAAAAAAGTGAGACATGAGAAGTTGAGGAATAAACACCAGGGATGCAACATCGGTCACAGCAATGAGCGTGTCGGTATGATGGATAGACCAACAGCTCAGTCAATCCAGAACATCCTACAATAACTCGGTTACAGATGATCTATTAGATTGAACAGTAACGTACAATAGGAATTCAGTGAGAGTTATGTTACAATGAATTCGATCAAATTAATTCACCAGTAAATAGTAAGAAGTCACCTTACACAGCACGCTGATCAGGCGTGGCCGAAATTGACACTGCGCAGTCTGAAACTTGCATGGCATCGGCAGTGCGCACGATCTGTGTTGCTGGTTTCATCTCTCTGAGACGAGGCCGCTGCAGGCTTCTCGGTGGAGCTTCAGATCACTTCACTCAGCTCCAGGCGCCGCTCGGTGAGTCGGTGAGATTCACCATAGAATAATGTTGCTTCCTAAAAGAAATGATGCTTAAGATGGGTTTCTTTGGTGATGGAGTATCATCTGTAAAATCATGTTTGCTAAGTGTGCCCTACTTAGCTGGTCGGCCTAGGGGGGCTACTTCAAAGAACACGAGAACAGAGGTGTCCATGCCAGCCCCTAGATAGATACAGGAACACAATCGACCTCAAAAGCACTCGTGATTATTCCATCAATTGAAGAAGAAAAGACATGGCAACGGAAGGAGCTAGCGGGATGCAACGTCTCTGCGAATGTCCACGTGCAGACTAACCTAGTTTGTGCTTTAGTTTAAGATCTGTGAAGCGTCGCGGCCTCAGAGCTGAGGAGTGTAAGGCTGTTCGCGAAGGTAAAATACTTTGACGTAATAGACGAAAATCATAGTCAGCTCAGGCCGAAGCTTA
Source organism: Secale cereale (assembly GCA_902687465.1). Taxonomy (NCBI): domain Eukaryota; kingdom Viridiplantae; phylum Streptophyta; class Magnoliopsida; order Poales; family Poaceae; genus Secale; species Secale cereale. Next base: position 803,174,886 of record LR738712.1, read on the forward strand.
GTTTTCATAATAAAAGATTTTAAGTCACTAGCAGTCACTCAGAGGTTTTCCTCGATCACGCAAGTATAAACCTCACCAGGCAAGAGAAAACGATAATTACCTAAACACCCGTAAATTGTACATACCATTTTGCTACAGGTAATGAATAGCACTTAAAACGAGGGCTTGGTGAATCACTAAAAACACATATATTAATTAGGTCTAAATCTCTCCGTTGCCTATACAAACGGAAGCTCTAGCTGTCCTCGGTCTGCCACCTCCTGCTACTTCAGTACTTGGTACTTCAACCCCTTCTTGTCGTCGGTGGCATTGATGCAGATGATTGAGCCTTGACACGCTTCTCCATTGGCCAGCATGTCCACAAGAACTCTCGTCACATTCTTCTTCATCCACCTCTTAATAGGCCTTGCACCATACACCTGCAATACATAGTCCATGCATGCATGGTAAGCGGGACATACAAGACTAAGTAAAATTGTATGATTTGGTTTGGTAAAAATAACATGTACTTACCGTGTCGTGCGATTCTGACCAAATGACGTCCAAGGCGGCATCTGTTGCTAACAAAGAGATGCCTTTGTTAGCTGCCATAGCAACGACACTCTTCATCTGGATTTTCACGACCTCCCTCAGTTCGTCATGTGAAAGCGGCTCAAATATCACAGTTTCACTCAGCTTGTTGATAAATTCAGGCTTAAGGCGTTTCTCAACCTGCAATAACAAGTAAATATGTTGGTCAGCAGGGTGCCGACCGGTACTTTACAAGGGATAGTTTGGGATACCTGTTTCATGAGAAGACCCCGTGCAGTTTCTATGTTTTCTCCGGCCATTCCAGCGGATAGGTTCTCTGCTCCTAGATTTGAGCTCATGATTATGATAGTGTTCTTGAAAGATACGTTCCGACCCTTTCCATCAATCAAGGTGCCGTCATCGAGGAGTTGAATGAGGACCCTGAAAATTGAGGGATGTGCCTTATCCACCTCGTCAAAAAGAACGACACTATACGGTTGGCTCCTGACTTTCTCGGTAAGGTGTCCTTCTTGCTCATAGCTTCAGAAAGTCAAATGGAAAAAGTGAGGCACGAGAAAAAGCTTCGGAAAGAAATACAAGTGCAAAGAGTGTACAATTTAAACCTTCCAGGTCCTCCAACGAGACGCGACACGGATGCACTGTAAGCATATTCCGACATGTCAAAGTGGACTAATGTCTTCTCGTTGTCAAAAAGCATCTCGGCAAGTGCTTTCGCAAGCTCCGTCTTTCCAACACCTGTGGGGCCCAAAAAGAGGAACGAGCCAATTGGTTGGCCAGATTGGTCAAAGCCGACCCTAGAACGTAGAACTACCTGCGCAACCAAATTAACTGCTTCATATTGTCCAACAACTCTCTCATGCAATCTGTCTACTATGTGGCTGAAATTCTCCTCCTCTCGGCCAAGTGTATTGATCGGAATTTTAGTCCATCGGCCCACAACCTTCACATAACAATAGAACATGACATGAACATCACACTGAAACAAATGAAACTTACTCATATAGATACGATTTGCAAAGAATGCTAGTTTACCTGTGCAATATGATGTGGACCAACGGTTACCTCCTCCACTGCATTTATAGTGCTAGTTTTTTTATCTTTGACTTTTTTTGATTGATGCAACTTGACGGAAGTGCATGCCTCGTCCATTAGATCAATTGCTTTATCAGGAAATTGGCGGCCTGATGACAGTAAAAACCCACAATCTCTTCAATATGCACAAACCTATAGGAAAGTAAATATAATTGAACTAGTTCTGAATCACATGACGAACATACCTGTAATATAACGGTCAGCGAGCTGGGCAGCAGAAACAAGAGCGTCGTCCTGAATTATGAGGCCATGGTGGTCTTGGTACCGCTGCTTCAACCCCTGGAGGATGGCAACGGTCGCCTTCACGCTCGGCTCATCGACGTCAACCCTTTGGAACCGTCGCTCGAGCGCCGCATCCCTTTCTATGTATTTTCGGTACTCTTTGGATGTGGTAGCACCTATGCAACGAATGCGACCACGGGCCAGCGCCGGCTTGAGGATGTTGGCAGCGTCCACGGCGCCGTCTCCGTCACCAGCACCAACAATCATGTGCATCTCGTCTATGAAGAGGATCACCTTTCCGGCCGCATCCTCCGCCTTCTTGATGGCGTTCTTCAAGCGCTCCTCGAACATGCCGCGCCACTGGGTCCCCGCGACCATCGCCCCGACATCGAGCTCCACCACGCGGGCCCCGGCGAGCGCGTCGGGGACCGTCCCAGCAGCGATGCGCTGGGCCAGGCCTTCGACGATGGCCGTCTTGCCGACACCGGCCGCTCCGACGAGCGCTGCGCAGTTCTTGGTCCGGCGGCAGAGGATGCAGATGATGCGGTCAATCTCGTCGTCGCGGCCGATGACAGGATCAGACGCGCCGGCGGCCAAGGTCTTGAGGATGCCCGTCCTCGAGGAGGAGGAGGAATTCATCTCTCTCTCGTACAGCTTCCACGCTGTCCAGGACAAACCAAGAGTAGTAAGGGCCGATACGCCGATTATGGCCAGCTCCACCATCCCTTTTATCAAGGCCATGTTTGTCATCGCTTTCGATCGATAAGCGAAGAAGAGCGACCTGGTTTGAGCTGCTGGCCTGGCTTTGATCGATTTCTTGCTTTGTTTCTCATGGGGACACGTATATTTATACAGAGCTGGCGCACCTGGTAAACTACCACTTTTAGTGACGGGCAGAAATCAAGCACTAGTCATACTTGGACACACCTCATGGTCATTGTTCCTAATATAACATGGGCTAACCGATAACAATTTCGGAGTAGTAGTCAGAATAACAGGAATTTTTATATGGAGCATACATGTGCACGGAAGTCTTGCCATGTTGCTACGCCCCAATGGAATTTTTCCTTTTATAGCAAAAGCACACGCAAGGAGCCACACCTGGTCATCCCCCACCCCTGGCGGCGGCGGGGTCCTTTCCTCCTCCTGCTCAGGGTGGTGTGGCGCAAGCCGCTCTGGAGGGAGCTCGGGCGCGCTGGTGCTTGGACGAAGCTCGAAAGTACAAATGCAACGACATGAATCTCTTCCTTGAAGAAGCAACATAGCATTTGACAGTCTACCTAATTATAATGATATACTGGCTAGGAGTTAATTTGCTTATCCCTGCAAAAAAAAGTCCATTTACTTGTCAATTTTCAAAACAAAACCAAACCGTCAATCGGGATAATAAAAAGATCATGATAAAGGGCATCCATATTAAAGACTAAAACCACTGACCTAGTTTTCTCATGGGTGTGCATTTCTCGTGAAAGTTGGAGGAAGGAAAGAGGAGGGGAACAAACCTCGAACGAAACCTCGACCACAGCGGCCGGTGACTGGTGGTCCTGCTACTTGTAGCCATGGTCGCCTCCTCCCCTCCTAGGGCACCGTCTCCTCCAGTGCTCGCGGGCGGGTGCCTTGAGTCCCTCATCTGGATCGTCGCGGGTACATGTCGCCATGGTTCGCCAGAACTCTAGGGTTTCAAAGGGAGGAGAGAGGGGTGTTGTGTGTGGACTTTCTCTTCTATCAAGCGGAGGTTGATCGTAGGATGGGTGGCAGCTAAGGCATTGAGATCAGAGGAGCGTGATGCAGCAGTGTCTTCCTTGTTAATGGTGGAGTGATGGACATGAATGAATACCTGGCATTGGGGAATGACTTTGATATGTAAGTAGCGAACGCGGTGGCGTGCGCACTGATCCTCACCATCGGATTGGATCAAAAGGGACTGGTGCTCCACGATGGTGCAGAGTAGTCATGGGTTGTCGTGGGGGTCGCTCCCCATCCATGGTAGAAAAAGGGCTAGCCACGAAAAGTCCAGGAGGAAGGGCAAAGGGGAGGGGGAGTTGAGCGGCAGCGACACAACCTCTATCATGAGGAGAGCTGGCCAAACGGGCCGACATGACAAAGCACAACCCGACACGTGCTAATCGTGCATGGCATGGCACGGCCCACTGGGTCACGATTAGTAAATGGTCTGTGTGGTGTTGGCTCACGTGCTGCGCCTTGCAGCTCAGGCACGGCCCCTCGGCTAATCTGGCTAGTCCACCGACCCACCAGTCTTGATAGGCCCACATGTTGTTTGCCCTGCTAGGCTAATTTTTGGGCCTATTGGGCTGCTTAATTCCATATAATGATAAAATAAACGGGTCATGTCGTGCTGGCCCACGTGCTCAGCCATGCGGCCTAAGCACGGTGCACCATGTGACTAGCACGGCCCGATTAGCCCGTGATGGGCCTGGCATGTCATGTGTCGTGCCAGCTGATACGCCCATTTTGCATCATGCTTTTATGTTGATATTTATTACACTATGGGCTGTTATTACACGTTATGTCACAATACTTATGCCTTTCCTCTCTTATTTTACAAGGTTTACATGAAGAGGGAGAATGCCGGCAGCTGGAATTCTGGGTTAGAAAAGGAGCAAACATTGAAGACCTATTCTGCACAACTAAAAAAGCTCCGAAACTCCACAAAACACCGTTTCAAAAAATATAAAAAATATCTGGCGAAAGAGATCTGCCAGGGGGGCCACCACCTGTCCACGAGGGTGGGGGCGCCCCACGAGGGGGAAATCGTCACCGCCGTCATCACCAACAACTCTCCCATCTTGGGGAGGGTTATGTTCATCAACATCTTCCACAGCACCATCTCCTCTCAAACCCTAGTTCATCTCTTGTATCCAATCTTTGTACCAAAACCTCAGATTGGTACCTGTAGGTTGCTAGTAGTGTTGATTACACTTTGTAGTTGATGCTAGTTGGTTTACTTGGTCCATTATGCATATTAATACCCCTCTGATTATGAACATGAATATGCTTTGTGAGTAGTTACGTTTGTTCCTGAAGACATGGGAGAAGTCTTGCTATAAGTAGTCATGTGAATTTGGTATTCGTTCGATATTTTGATGATATGTATGTTGTCTTTCCTCTAGTGGTGTCATGTGAACGTCGGCTACATGACACCTCACCATTGTTTGGGCCTAGAGGAAGGCATTGGAAAGTAATAAGTAGATGATGGGTTGCTAGAGTGACAGAAGCTTAAACCCTAGTTTATGGGTTGCTTCGTAAGGGGCTGATTTGGATCCACTTGTTTCAGGCTATGGTTAGGTTTACCTTAATACTTGTTTTGTAGTTGCGGATGCTTGAAATAGAGGTTAATCATAAGTGGTAGGCATGTCCAAGTAAGGACAGCACCCAAGCACCGGTCCAACCACATACCAAATTATCAAAGTAACAAACGCGAATCATATGAACGTGATGAAAACTAGCTTGACGATAATTCCCATGTGTCCTCGGGAACGCTTTCCTTTATATAATAATTTGTCCAGGCTTGTTCTTTGCTACAAAAAGGATTGGGCCATCTTGCTGCACCTTATTTACTTTGATAATTTGTCACTTGCTACCAATTATCTTATCACAAAACTATCTGTTGCCGATAATTTCAGTGCTTGCAAAAAATACCTTACTGAAAACTGCCTATTATTTTCTTTTGCTCCTCGTTGGGTTCGACACTCTTACTTATCGAAAGGACTACGATAGATCCCCTACACTTGTGGGTCATCAAGACCCTTTTCTGGCGCCGTTGCAGGGGAGTGAAGCGCCTTCGGTAAGTGGAATTTGGTAAAAAATATATATATAGTGTGCTGAAATTTACTATCACTTGTTACTATGGCTCATAATCCTTTGAGGGGCTTGTTCGGGGTATCTTCACCCCGACCAGTAGAGCAAAGATTTGCTCCTCAATCTACTGAACCTACTGAAAATGTTTGCTTTGAAATTCCTTTAGGTATGATAGAGAAACTGCTAGCTAATCCCTTTACAGGAGATGGAACGCTGCATCCCGATTTGCAGCTAATCTATTGGATGAAGTTTGTGGATTATTTAAGCTTGCAGGTATGCCCGAGGATGTTATCAAGAAGAAGGTCTTCCCTTTATCTTTGAAGGGAGATGCATTGACATGGTTTAGGCTATGTGATGATACTGGATCATGGAACTATAATCGATTGAAGTTGGAATTTCATCAGAAGTTCTACCCTATGCATCAGGTTCATCGTGATCGTAATTATATATATAATTTTTGGCCTGGCGAAGGAGAAAGTATCGCTCAAGCTTCGGGGAGGCTTAAGTCGATGTTATATTCATGCCGCAATCATGAGCTCTCAAGAGAAATGATCATTCGAAATTTTTATGCTCGGCTTTCTCTTAATAATCGCTCCATGCTCGATAATTCTTGTACTGGTTCTTTTATGATAAAGACTATTGAATTCAAATGAGATTATTGTAAAGAATTAAACGCAACTCTGAAGATTGGGACATCGACGAAGGTACGGAGTCAGGTATAACCCCTAAGTTCGACTGTGTTAAATCTTTTATGGTTACTGATGTTTTTCGTGAATTTAGCGCTAAATATGGACTTGACTCTGAGATAGTACCTTCTTTCTGTGAATCATTCGATATTCATGTTGATCTCCTTAAGGAGAAGTGGTTTAAATACCACCCCCCATTGAAGTAAAAGTAGTTGAACCTGTTAAAATTGAAGAAAAGTCTATTACTTATAATGTTAATCCTATTGTTCCTACTGCTTATACTGAAGAACCGCCTTTTCCTGTTAGGATAAAGGATCATGCTAAAGCTTCAACTGTGGTTCGTACGTGTAATACTAGAACACCTACACCCTCTGAGCAAATTAAAGTTGAACCTAGTGTTACTATGGTTAAGGATCTCTTGGTCGAAAATTTAGGTGGGCATGTTATTTACCTCCAAGAGGAAGCTGCTAGAATCGCCAAACCTGATACTAGGAATAAACATAGACCTGTTGTAGGCATGCATGTTATTTCTGTTAAAATAGGAGATCATTGCTATCATGGTTTATTGACGTAGGTGCTAGTGCGAGTGTAATACCTCACTCCTTATATAAAGAAATTATGCACGATATTGCACCTACTGAGTTAGAAGGTATTGATGTTACTATTAAACTTGCTAATAGAGACACTATTAGCCCAGTTGGGATTGTTAGAGATGTTGAAGTCTTGTGTGGAAAAGTTAAATAACCTGCTGATTTTCTTGTTCTTAGTTCCCCACAAGATGATTTTTGTCCCATTATATTTGGCAGACCCTTCTTGAACATTGTTAATGCTAAGATAGACTGTGAAAAGGATATTGTTACTGTTGGATTAGGGGATATGTCTCATGATTTGAACTTTGCTAAATTTCGTAGACAACCCCATGATAAAGAATTTCCTTGTAAGGATGAAATTATTGGTCTTGCTTCTATTGTTATGCCTCCTAACGATCCCTTAGAACAATATCTGCTAGACAATGAAAACGATATGTATATGAATGAGAAGGCAAATAGATGAAATATTCTTTAAGCAGCGACCCTTATTGAAAAAAAACTTGCTTGTTGAAATTCTAGGGGGTCCTCCTCCACCCTAGGGTGATCCCGTGTTTGAACTTAAACCATTACCTGACACTCTTAAGTATGTTTATGTCGATGAAAAGCAGATATATCCTGTTATTATTAGTGCTAACCTTTCAGAGTAGGAAGAAGAAAATTTATTGAAAACCCTGAAGAAGCACCGTGCTGCTATTGGATATACTCTGGATGATCTGAAGGGCATTAGTCCCACTCTATGCCAACATAAGATAAAATTGGAAGAGGACGCAAATCCAATTATCGATCATCAACGACGGTTAAATCCTAAGATGAAGAAGTGGTAAGGAAGGAAATACTAAAGCTTCTAGAGGCAGGTATAATTTATCCAGTTGTTGATAGCTAGTGGGTAAGTCCTCTCCATTGTGTCCCTAAGAAGGGAGGTGTGACTGTTGTTCCTAATGATAAAGATGAATTGATCCCGCAAAGAATTGTTACAGGTTATAGGATGGTAATTGATTTCCTCAGATTAAATAAAGCCACTAAGAAAGATCATTACCCTTTGCCTTTTATTGATCAAATGCTAGAAAGATTATCCAAACATACTCATTTTTGCTTTCTAGATGGTTATTCTGGTTTCTCTCAAATACCTGTGTCAAAAGGGGATCAAGAAAACACCACTTTTACTTGTCCTTTCGGTACCTTTGCTTATAGACGTATGCCTTTTGATTTATGTAATGCACCTGCTACCTTTCAAAGATGCACGATGGCTATATTCTCTGATTTTTGTGAAAAGATTGTTGAGGTTTTCATGGATGATTTTTCCGTTTATGGAACTTCTTTTGATGATGGTTTGAGCAACCTTGATCGAGTTTTGCAGAGATGTGAAGAAACTAATCTTGTCTTGAATTGGGAAAAGTGTCACTTTATGGTTAATGAAGGCATTGTCTTGGGGCATAAGATTTCTGAAAGAGGTATTGAAGTTGACAAAGCTAAAGTTGATGCTATTTTAAAGATGTCGTGTCCCAAAGACATCAAAGATATAAGAAGTTTCCTTGGTCATGCCGGGTTTTATAGGAGGTTCATTAAGGACTTTTCCAAAATCTCTAGGCCTCTTACTAATCTCTTACAAAAAGATGTTCCTTTTGTCTTTGATGATGATTGTGTAGAAGCATTTGAAATACTTAAGAAAGCATTGATCTCTGCACCTATTGTCCAGCCTCCTGACTGGAATTTACCCTTTGAGATTATGTGCGATGCTAGTGATTATGTTGTAGGTGCTGTTTTAGGACAAAGAGTTGATAAGAAATTGAATGTTATCGAATATGCTAGTAAAAATCTAGACAGTGCCCAGAGAAATTATGCTACTACTGAGAAGGAGTTTTTAGCAGTTGTATTTGCCTGTGATAAATTGAGACCTTATATTGTTGATTCTAAAGTAACTATTCATACTGATCATGCTGCTATCAAATACCTTATGGAAAAGAAAGATGCTAAGCCTAGACTTATTAGATGGGTTCTCCTTCTACAAGAATTTGATTTGCATATTATTGATAGAAAGGGAGCTGAGAACCCCGTTGCAGACAACTTGTCTAGGCTAGAGAATATTCTTGATGACCCACTACCCATTGATGATAGCTTTCCTGATGAATAATTAGATGTCATAAATGCTTCTCGTACTGCACCATGGTATGCTGATTATGCTAATTACATTGTTGCTAAGTTTGTACCACCTAGTTTCACATACCAACAAAAGAAAAAGTTCTTCTATGATTCAAGACATTACTTCTGGGATAACCCACACCTTTATAAAGAAGGAGTAGATGGTGTTATTAGAAGTTGTGTACCCGAGCATGAACAGGAACAGATCCTACGCAAGTGCCACTCCGAAGCTTATGGAGGACACCATGCTGGAGATAGAAGTGCACACAAGGTATTGCAATCTGGTTTTTATTGGCCTACTCTCTTCAAGGATGCTCGTAACTTTGTCTTATCTTGTGATGAGTATCAAAGAATTGGTAATATTAGTAGACGTCAAGAAATTCCTATGAATTATTCACTTGTTATTGAACCATTTGATGTCTGGGGCTTTGATTATATGTGACAGTTTCCTTCCTCTAATCGGTATACACATATTCTAGTTGCTGTTGATTAGGTTACTAAGTGGGTAGAAGCTATCCCAACTAGTAGTGCTGATCACAACATCTCTATTAAGATGCTTAAAGAAGTTATTTTTCCAAGGTTTGGAGTTCCTAGATACTTAATGACTGATGGTGGTTCACACTTTATTCATGGTGCTTTCCGTAAAATGCTTGCTAAGTATGATGTCAATCATATAATTGCACCCCCCTATCACCCAGAGTCTTGTGGTCAAGTAGAACTAAGTAATAGAGAGCTGAAGTTAATTTTGCAAAAGACTGTAAATAGGTCTAGAAAAAATTGGTCCAAGAAACTTGATGATGCTCTATGGGCCTATAGAACAGCATACAAAAATCCTATGGGTATGTCTCCATATAAAATGGTTTATGGAAAAGCATGTCACTTATCTCTTGAGCTAGAACATAAGGCATATTGGGCTATTAAAGAGCTCAATTACGATTTCAAACTTGCCGGTGAAAAGAGGTTATTTGACATCAACTCGCTTGATGAATGGAGAACCCAAGCCTATGAGAATGCCAAGTTGTTTAAAGAAAAAGTTAAAACATGGCATGACAAAAGGATACAAAAGCGTGAGCTTAACGTAGGTGATTATGTCTTGCTATACAACTCTCTTTTAAGATTTTATGCCGGAAAACTTCTCTCTAAATGGGAAGGTCCTTACGTTATCGAGGAGGTCTATCGTTCCGGTGCCATAAAAATCAAAAACTTCAAAGGCACATATCCGAAGGTGGTGAACTGTCAAAGAATAAAGCATTATATCTTAGGTAATCCTATAAATGTTGAAACCAATGTTATTGAAACCGTATCCCCGGAGGAATACATAAGGGACACTTTCCAGAACGATTCAGACCCCGAAAAGGAAGAGGTATGTGGTACTGTAAGTAAACAGACTCCAAAATAGTTCTAATGGCAATTTTTCACCGTTTTGGAATATTTAGAAAAATAGAAAAATGAGATGCAGTCCGGGAAGGACATGAGGCGTCCACGAGGGTGGAGGGCGCGCCCTACCCCCCTGGGCGCGCCCCGTGCCTCGTGGGCACCTCGTGTGCCTCCTAGACTCTGATTTCTTGCAAGTTACTTCTTTTGGTCGGTAAAAATTCACGGTATATTCTCCCGAAGGTTTTGACCACCGTATCATGCAAAAATCCTCTGTTTTTGTTTTGAGCTATTTCCTGTTAGGGTTGACAAGGCCAGGCATCATGTCGTCCTCCCCCTGCAACAATGAGGGCAACAATGCTTGGCTAATGAAGATAGAGCTGAAGAGGGAAGAACCCGGGGAGATCAATAAGGAGAATAGGGTCAAGAAGGCTATGGAAGATCAGGCTCCGGCAGCAGGAGAAGAAGACATCCTTCAACCCCTTCCAAACCTTTTTACTTCAACTGAGATTGAAGCTTTCAAGATGATTGAGTTATCTCAAATTCAAAACAAGTATCTCACAAGTGAAAATATTTTGCTCAAGGAGCATATCGCCACACTCAAGGGTATAATCCGCAAGTTGGAGGATCTCCTACGCTCGATGTATGATGATCCATCATCACTACTTCCAACTCCATCGTCACCACCCCCGAAGAAGGAGACATAATCACATGGGTATGGGCATGATGGCTTCTCGCCCCTCGTTGGTTACCCCAAGTGGAAGGTTTGAGATGTAGTGTAGCGGTAGTTTTCCCTTGGCAAAGATACCAAGGATCGAATTCCCCTGAGACTCCAAGGTTCAACAAGAAGGTGTCAACTGCTAGCGGCGCAACTAGCGATCGACCGGACCTGCACACAGATACAAATAACTTTGCTCCCAACGAGTACAGAGAGGTTGTCAATCCCTCCGGCCTTGTCGTTTACAAAGGATCAAACGCAAGAGATAATAGTGATAGGTATTACTGCAACTAGTAAGTAAAAAAAAAGTAAATAGCGGATGTGATCAGTGATGGTAATATGGACCGGGGTCCCATGATGTTCACTAGTGATGTCTCTCTCCCAAAAGACGATAAAACAGCTAAGCGAGGTAAACAAATTACAGCTGGGCAATTGACAGAATTATGTGCGCAAACCAATGCTAACTATGCTGCAAGAAAGGTAGAGGCTCAAAAGCATGGGCGGTACGCCAAAGTAAGTAGACCGAAATCCATCAAAGCCTACTACTAATCATCCACCTTGAGATATCTATCCAAAACATCTCGCTGGTATTAAGTTGCGAGTCCCACCCATAGTGTAAACTCAAAGCAACATAATACTGCATTAAAAGAACTTTGCATAAAGTAAACAATCCTTGCACCCGCGAGTACAAGCACCGTTGTTTTCCCCCTTGTGGCAACAGCACATCCCCTAGACTCATGTTTCTGTCACTCAAGCTAGTCATCGAGGGGCATGAACCCACAATCAAGCATAACGTTCCCTCTTGGAGTTACTACCTACTACTTGGCCAAAGCAATAAACAGCAACGGAGAACATGCAAGAATTACTCAAGAACATAAATATAAAAGAGGTAAATCAAATATATTACTCAAACACAATCTGAACATAATCTCATAATTCATCGGATCCCAGCAAACACATCATAGCAACAGCATAAGGATTACATATGTGCCTCGATCATGTAGGGCAGCTCACGAGGTCTAATCGGTGAAGGACAAAAAGGGGAGGAGAACATCACATAGCTACTGGTCATGGACCCATGGTCCAAGGGAGACTACTCACAACTCATCCGGGATGCGTCCATGGTGGTGGAGAAGCTCCCGGTGGTGATCCTCCCCTCCGACAGGGTGCCGGGAAGAGTTCTCCTGGTGCTCCCGATCTTGGAAGCGCGGCGGCGGCGGAACAGAGATGAGATCGTGAAAAAGGGTTCCGTCCTCGAGGGTTTCGGGACGCGGTGTAAATATATGCCAAAGGGGGGCGTCAGAGGAGGCCTGGGGGGCCCAGGCGCCCTGGCGGCACGACCAGGAGGGGGGCCGCGCCCTCTGGCCGCCTGGAGCCCTGGTGGCTCCCCTCCGGCCCTACTTTGGCCGCATGGAAGCTTCCGGAACGCTGATTTTTTATATATTTTTCCCGGAATTTTTCTGGCAGTTTACGTAATGGGAAAACCTGAAATACAAAAACAGCAGAAAACAGAAACTGGCACTCGGGTGCACTGAGTTAATAGGTTAGTCCAAATATGATCAAAAGTGTATGGAAGTGCATAAATATCATAGCAATATCACACAAAAGAGGCATGGAGCAAGCAGAAATTATAGATACGTTTTGGACGTATCAGGGCATTCCCCTTGGCAACTGCCAATCTTGGGGAGGTGCACCGGTATCGTATCACCATCACACTCCTATCTTTACCGTTTTCCTTAGTTCGATCCTTTTGGTAATATCTTGATCTAGTAGAATAAAGTTTAGTATGATCTAGTTGTGATCTTTTGCTTTATGATCTTTACCTTTGTAATTGAGTCCGTGAGCTATATAATAAAGATTAGTGTTGAGTCAAGGGCTTGATTATCTTGCTATGGTCATGAGAGAATAAAAGAAAATATAAAAAGTATCAAAGAGATCATATTGATCTTATGGAAAGTAATGACTTCACATATAAAGAGTTTGATGAATAAAAGTTGTTGAGAGTTCACAAACCTAGTTTTGGTCATCGTTGGAATTAATACAAAGTAATAAAGAAAGAGAAGTTTTCACATACAAATATACTATCTTGGACATCTTTTGTGATTGTGAACACTCATTAAAATATGACATGCTAAAGAGTTGATGTTGGACAAGGAAGACAACATAATGAGTTATGTTTTCCTATATCCGAAATGAAGTATATTGTCATGGATCATCCAACATGTTGAGCTTGACTTTCCCCCTCATGCTAGCCAAAACTTCTTGCACCAAGTAGAGATACTGCTTGTGCTTTGATACGTCCATTTTGCATCATGCTTATAAGTTGATATTTATTGCATTATGGGCTGTTCATACATGTTTTGTCACAATACTTATGCCATTTCTCTCTTTTTTTACAAGGTTTACATGAAGAGGGAGAATGCCGGCAGCTTGAATTCTGGGCTGAAAAAGGAGCAAACTCTGGAAACCTATTCTGCACAACTCCAAAAGCCCTGAAACTCCACAGAACATCGTTTCGGAAAATATAAAACATATCTGGCGAAAGAAACCCACGAGAGGGGCCACCGGCTGGCCTCGAGGGTGGGGGGCACCCCCCCCCCTGCCTCGAGGGCTAGCCGGCAGGCCCACGGTGCCCATCTTCTCCTATATGAAGCATTTTGACCTGAAAAAAATCAGAAGAAGGCTTTCGGGACCAGACGCCGCCGTCTCGAGGCGGAACTGAGGCGGAAACCAATCTAGGGCTCTGGCAGAGCTGTACTGCTAGGGATACTTCTCTCCGGAAGGGAAGTACCCCCGGCAGAACAGCTCTGACGGAGCCCTAGATTGGTTTCTGCCTCGGTTCCGCCTCGAGACGGCGGCGTCTGGTCCCGAAAGCCTCCTCCTGATTTTTTCCAGGTCAAAACGCTTCATGTAGGAGAAGATGGGCACCTGGGGCCCACCGGCTGGCCCTCGAGGCAGGGGGGCACGCCCCCACCCTCGAGGCCAGCCAGTGGCCCCTCTCGTGGATTTCTTTCGCCAGATATTTTTTATATTTTCCGAAAAAATGTTCTGTGGAGTTTCGGGGCTTTTGGAGTTGTGCAGAATAAGTTTCCAGAGTTTGCTCCTTTTCCAGCCCAGAATTCCAGCTGCCGGCATTCCCCCTTCTTCATGTAAACCTTGCAAGATAAGAGGGAAAAGGCATAGGTATTGTGACAAAACATGTATGAACAACCCATAATGCAATAAATATCAACTTGTAAGCATGATGCAAAATGGACGTATCAGCCAACTCTGATACCAAGGAACCCTACGTGAGGGGAAATCAATCACGAAGAGATGCATAAGAGGAGGGAAGCGGTTCGTGCGGCGTGGGATGGCTTTCTCAGGATAGAAAGAATCGGTAAAAACTGGTGGAAGAGTGAATTACGTAAGAAAAAATCGGCGGATTGTTACTTCGATGGATGGGAGGCTGTGTCAATGAATGACTACGTACACATTCACCTTTAATAGTACATGTATGAACTTAATTTATTCCTTTTTATGGGTGAATATGAACTTAATTTGGAACACAATGTGAAATATTCAGACACAACATAGCATAAACTCCAAACACGCGTTCAACATAGTACCAAACATGACCGCTTGACTGGGTGAACTTGTTTTAGCGAAACAAACGTAACATAAAACTATGTAATCAAACGTAAATCTACAAATAGATGGAAGAAGCTAATTCTCCCGCTTCTTCAACTCGAACCGAGCGTAGTACCTCCTGATCTCCTCGATAGTGCACGGTTCAATCACATTTGCTATGGACTACCTCCCTCTGTACCCTTGGGGGATCCTCCATGTATAATTGGGGTCATTGGCATTATCGCAATTATCAGAGGAAATCAACATGGCAGCCTTGCTTTTCTCCTCGCCACGTCAACCAGCTCCTCAGCAATCTCGACCTCTATCTCGACCAACGCCTCCTCCGCACACATCCTTCTTTCCTTGGTGCCAACCGTTGCATTTTCCTCAGCCAAGGAGGCGACAATGGCGATGTTTGTTAAGTTGTAATCCAAATACAAATAAGACTAACTTCTGATGGAGCAGAGCAGAGACCAGTCGTCGGGACGCTTTGGCCATAGCGGATCAGTGTGTGTGTGTGTGTGTGTGTGTGTGTGTGTGTGTGTGTGTATCCTTTGTAAGCCGCCACATGTGATAATATCATCGTTGTAAATCACCCGCGCTTGTAATCTCTCCCAATATAGTGAAGTTTCACTGCTATGATGTGGTTTTTACCTTAAAATCCTTGTGTCCTCTGTGTTTATTTGATCTTCGCCGTTTATATTGCCTATCATATCTCTAACAACATTTAGCACCTCTACATCATGCATCCTAACATCATGGCTAACATAAAGGTTTGCTCTTGCATCCGGGTTCTGATCTTTCAGGTACACCACTGCCACCCCCCGAAATACAACGTTAAAACACCGGTGCAATCTCACTTCTGACCACGCCCACGGCCATATCCTTCATGACTAGCGCATCTACATCATCCTTAGTTTCGGAAAGTTGCAGTGTAGGCCGAGCTCCCCGGTACCCTCTATCTCCGCCTTCCGTGGTCCTTTCTTTTCTTAGAGATTCGTGTAATTGCAGGCTTGTGTCACTGTACGTCAGAATTATTAAGAGCAACTCTAATGGGGCGACCCATTTTGTCTGCCCGCATCCGTGTGGGTCGGCGCGGACAAAAGTGGCGACCCAACGCGCCGACCCAAACTGAAATCATGTCCGGCTGGCGTCCGCGCCGACCCATTTCCGGCCCAAAATTGCTCCTGGAATGCGTCGGCGCGGACACGAAGCGGATGCGCCGCGCGTCTCCTCGCCGTGCGCCGCGTCCCCACCTGGCGGCCACCCAACCGCCACCGGTCGTCTTATTTATGACGACCACCGACAGCGGGCCCACACTTCAGCCAGTGGAAGCGTTCTTTTTTAAACACACGTGCGGCGTGGCCGGCCTCATCCACTTCTCCCGTCCACATCTGGCCCCCCACCGCTCCTTTTGCCTCCTCGCTGGCGACCGCGAGTGGGTGAGCGTGCCTCCCGTCCACTTCGCCGCGACGCCGGAGGAGGACGTGGCGCACCTCGAGCGCTGGAAGGAGCACTGGCTCCGCCCGGAGCAGGCCGACGGCGAGGAGCAGATGCGCTACGAGGCCATGCTCGAGGAGGAGGAGGAGGAGCGCGCGCGGCTGGCAGCAATGCCGCCGCCCGAGCAGACGCCGGAAGAGGCTGTCCTGGCAGCCTACATGAAGGCATTCGGGTGGGCTGGCCCGGCTCCGGTCTGCATCGACCTCACCGACGACGGCGGCGTCGACGATAAGAGCAAGGGCAAGGCCGACGACGTCTAGGGTAGCGTGTGGGGCGGCAGCAGGCGGGCGCATACTTTTTTTAATGTTTTAGTTAATGTTTAATTAGGTTTAAGCGGACTTTGGCCGGCGTTTGACCGGCCACTTTTATGTTTAATTACGTTTATTATGGTTATTTCATGCAACTTGTTTTTTTTTTACGCTAGCACATTTTGGTCGGCCTGCCCGTTGGCCGGTTAAGCCGACCCATTTTAAAATGCGGACGCGCACGTCCGCCTGGCCGACCCAAACGGACAAAAGACGGACAAAGCGCTCGTCCGTTTGGGTCGCCCCGTTGTAGTTGCTTTAAGGTGTCTAAACTCTGATAGGATAGCAGAGATGTCAGAACTATCTAGAATGCATGGGGCACTATTCATTGATTGAGATAGCACATCTTTTGCTGACCTTACAAACCAAGAATTGACACGTTGTCGTCACATGACCACCATGTACTGATATCTATGACCGTACCACTTTTCCTTTACATAACAATTAGATTTACTTTGCTGTTTATAGTGGCAAGCGAACCAGTGTGGTGGTCATATTGCCTTGGAGTTTGCTGCTGATGAAGTTATTGACCTGGGCAAGAAAGAACCGGGCGTTGCTATGTTCGTTGGGATGCTGTTCAAGAAATATGAAGGTAAGGCCATGTGTACGGATGCATTCTTCCTGCCTGTTTAGTCGAGGAATTAAACCCATTAATAGTCGCCTCAATGGCGCTCGTTGGTTGCCTCCACCTGTCTTTTACTGTGGTGGTTTTACTGTGCCGAACGAGAGAGAAAAGAAAAAGGAAATGCATTGATATAAGGACCAGCGATGGAAACCCTAGACTATCGTTTCCCCAGTCCCGCCGCCGCACGCTCTCCCTCCCGCGTGCTCATCCTCCCACCTCTCCACCTCCAAGCCCCTGCTTCCGCCCGTCATTCTTCTCCCCTCCTCGCGTCGTCGGTCTGGAGGCTAGAGCTCGCGGCCGACGCCTCCGCTCGCCATTTTCCACGCCTCCGGATCTGAACTCGCCCGCGGTGGCGGCGATTGGTGGATGAGAGCCGAGTCCTGGTCTCCTGGACGGGAAGCAACGCCCGTCCCTGTCCCACTACCGTTGGAGAGGCAAGGATGGCATCGGCCGTGCCGCAGCAGCTCGGCGGCTGCCACTGCTTCACATCCCCATCGAGTCGGGGAGTCGCCCTCTGTCGGGCCCACGGAATCGTCTCCCACGACTACTCTTCCTCGGCCTGTCGTAAACCATGGTTCTCATGCGCGGGCTAAGGTGGCACCATGGCTCGTGCCAAGGAGGCAGCAGCGACCTGCAAACCCTGCAAGCAGCAGTAACTCAACATGTCTCCATCAATCCGTTGCTTCCTATACTAGGTCAATTTTCTCGGACCTGAGAATTTTGACTGCCTTTTTTCTAGTATGCAGGCTGGTATTTCTTCAGGGCGTAGCTGGACTCCCCTCCCAGGATCTCACTCCACCACGAGGCCTTCCTGCTGCGAGTCTCTCTGGACGGGAGTTACAACGCCCGTCCCCATCTCACCTTAGGCAAGGTACAATTTCTACTATGTTCTTAAACCACTGTTCTTTTCATGTACTAGGAGTGGTAGCAGCATACAGTCTTTCTTCTATATGTTATATGAAATCTGAAAGAGCATACAAATTACGAGAATTGTAAAGACACATTGAATAAAAAGAAAAGTAACCATCAGCGTCACACCAAGGTATTCAAGTAGGGAAGCATAGGTCTGACCATTATGATTTATCAGTCATCTCACTAGGAAGAAAGAAACTACCAATACGACTTTGACTACCCTGAAGTAAAACAAGTTCAAGATTATAGAAGTTTCTTAGTATTCCTAGATTGCATTATAGGTCGTATAAATTTGCTCTGATGCGTAGGACTTGACCTCTGTTTATATAGATATGTATAGAATTTGTAAAGGACTTGTGAGCTGGGATAATTTGGGAAAGGACGTTGAGAAGATAACCAGGTTTTCAGTTGTGGAGGAACATGACAATTTGAACCAACTAGTAAGATATAATTTAGTTTCTATTTAGTTCTTTTGTACGTTTATAGAAATAATGACTTATGCATTGGAAATTGCATGTCTTTATTCAGAGATGCAAGGGCATGCTTCACATGGATTCAGACACGATAAAATTTGGGAATAAAACGGTTTTACCTGCCAATGGCATCATAGGAGCAGTTGCAAGCGCTGAGTGAGTAATTTTCCTTTCGCTCGCATATGTCACGTGGTCACTTGAAACAGAGCACTACCTCTGCTTGCAAGTGTCAGAACTTCAGGTTTTTGGCTGAACATTCAATTGTGGCCCAATTTTATTGATCCTCATGATTTGGAGATCTAGTGTGCCTTGTCAGTTTGGAATCAGAAGATACATGCACGCTGCAACCTTCCTACTTATCAATTAGGTTCTCTACATCCCAAACTCACTGACCTGGTATGATCCGTGTGATGAAGAGATGTTTCACCTTTTCTCCATAACAAATCTACAATGCCCCACAAGAGGGATCCACCACGCCGGTGGACTTTACTTGCCACTCCGGGAAGGGTTTTCATATTCCATTTCACCATATCGGGGATTTAGAGGGCAGCACTTCTTTCTTGGTTATATTAGTCAGCCGCATTGTTCTGTGATTACAGAGAAGGAATGTCTTCAACCAGGGCAAACTGATAGGGAGGATAGATTACGGTGAACTGTCTATGTCCCAAACATTGATTAACATGTGAGAATATCGAAGAGAATGAGTTGTTATATTATATCCTTTTTAGTTTTGTTCTTAATTCACTGACCCCCAAAACTCCTCATTGATTTGCAGGATGCTAAATAGAAGCTTGCTGGGGTTTTCTCGACTTGTGGTCAAGTATGCTCTTAGACTCCTTGATATTCAAGTAACATATGTTGTTTGTTTGTTCGTATAAGTTTTTATATTTTTTTGATATAAAATAAGCAACTTGTTTTTTAATGACTAAATATTGCATCACTGAATTGGTGTAAATGGAATTCATCTTCTTAGACAAGTATCTACGACAGTTCATATGTGTTGGGTATCTTGAATCTAGTGAGAGTTAAAACTTATTATGTTCCTTGCTCCTGTAGCAGATTGGATAGGGCAGGGTGTCCTTTTGCTTCAAAGATTGGATTGGTGGAGGTATTAATTTTATGATGACCATGCATCACATGGTTGTTTTTCAAATTTGAGATAAAAAGACACCGGGACAGGTCATTGATCAGACCACATATTTCATCTTTTCTACATATATTTCATTCTTCATTTGGTATTGTATTCCACCTTAGTTGCAACAACTTCAGGCTGGTCTATGTTTTGTTAGGCAGTGAGCTCTCTTATTGGTTCACATGAATCTACTCTAAAGGCATTTTTTGTATTCCTGTATTAATCTTACTACTATGCATCTCTTTCTGGTAGGATAGGGTGGGTTTGTCGCATCCTTTTTACATAGCCGGAGAAGATATTATATGTAGCCACAACAGATATTCTTGTGACTATCTATCTACCAATGTTGTGTCTACATATAGCTTGTGTCTGATATAATCTTAATGTGATCGTTTTGCACGCTAAATGTTTGCAGACAGTGGAAACTGTTGCTATTAAGAAATGTGCTCAGTTTAGTTTAGGAATACTACTACTTTGTGTGCCTGTTCTTCATTTTGTTCTGTTTCATCTAAGTATGACGCGCCTGCTTCAGAAATGTCGAGGGTCAGCTCTTCTCAACATATTCCTCATGGTAGAAATGGCTGGTATACATGCCGGCGCGCCCATCCGTGTGTTCAAGACTGGCTGATTCACACCATGGCTGCTATACATGCTAGGATGCCCCTCCCTTCTGAATCATAATTTCATGAAATGTTGTCAAATGCAAATAGTCGGTGTATATTTTTTGTCTATTTAATTTTCACACACATTTTCTTATTGATCTATCCAGTCATAATAGCAGGTATATTTGTATGAGCATCAGATTGTACTAACATTTATGGAAGGGACGATGTTTTAAATTTCTCAAGAAATTAATTTTGATGCGTAGGCCATTGAAATAGTACTATGATCTGAATTTTTATTAGCAATCACATGTTATACCTTGATGCAAGTTTGGGAGGGTAGAAGCTATTGGATCCAGACGAGCTCCTCATGTTCCAGATTGCCATTGATAAATTGTTCCATGTATTGGTGCAGATGTGTACACACAAACTGACCAAACACAAGCTAACCAAAAAGAGCAGAAAAGGGGTGCACACAACATGCTTGCTGGTTAATAACAAGTGAGTAGGGGTGCGGTTTATCTTTGTATGTAATGTATTATGTATCTGATGGTAATTACATGGGTATACTCTTTCAAGGTCTTGGCATGGTTCGGTAATACTTGGGTGTTTTCTCAGGTCAGGAGGGGGCTATCCAAGGATCAGAAAGCTGGGAAGCTCGCATTGCAGCTTTGGCTTAAGATGTGAGCACTTTTTCATCAGAGAAACTGTAATTTGATGTTTTGGCCAAGCAATAGGCTGTTGTACCACAATGGTGTTCCTAATTGTTGGCTCTTCCATATAGAAGCTCTGAAACAAAATGAGATGGCCTCAAATTAAGGGTAATGCTTTTGATATCTTGAGAAAACATATTCATGGAATATAAGTAGAAGGTAGACTGTAGATTGATCATTACTATCTTGTACATAGTCAGTTAAACCAGCTGCTCCGAGAGGGGATGTTGAGGATAACGACGGCGACGAGCAAGTTGGCGTTTGTGAAGCTTCGCCGGAGCCATTCCAGCTCTTCGAGAGGCACAAGGAGAGCCTAAAGTCAGGGTACGTTCAATCGAGTACACTTGCAACTCCAAGAATTTGTATAATCATTAGAAGTCCAAAGAACGAGTCAAGCCAAAGATATGAAATGGAACACATTTGCGCGCAGGGAAGCGTGTCAGGCTGTCCTACGAGAAGAAGGTCCCGCAACTGAGGATTCAGGACGCCAACAGTGTGGAGTTGTTTGCCATCGAGAGGACCTGGGCTGCCATCAGGGACATCCGGACCAAGCTCAACATCTCCCTATGACATGATGAATGCTGCCGTCGCTTGCTTTTGAGCACCTACAACTTACCCTGTTGCATGTAATCTCTAAGACTGACACTCATCAGGCTTGCATGCGCCTGTTAATAGCAGGGCTATAGCAACACCTTTATGTGTATATACCCAGTTCTGCTTTCCCCCCCTGTTTTAAATGAATTTGTTCGTAAAGCAAGTTGATTAGTACATAGAGCAGCATGAAAGGGACACGTCTACCTGGCACCGCCCAAGCTTCCGCTCAGGCGGCGTGCCACGGGCGCGCCCCAACCACTAGTTAAAGTCTAAAGCTTGCTTTTCTAGGTTGTATAGGTGTAACTGGAAGTACTGCGTGTCGCTGGTACATTGATGAAGATTTGCAGACGTAAAATGGTTCCGCAGAAGGTACGTTCCTTGGCACTGTTTGTCCTTCTCTAGCCTGTTTTCTTTGGACGAGACTTGCCTGCTCCTCGCCCGTGTGCCCATCCGTGCTTCCGTGTACGTGGCTTGATTTGATTGAAACAAAGTAAGATCCGGCCCCACCCCCTTAAAATCAGGGGGAGATGATTAGATTAGAAAGGAAAAAGAGAAAAGGACAGCCGTAGGATGAAGTGGGAGCACGGATGGGAGCATAGGGAGGAAGCAGGCAAGCCGGATCCATTTTCCTGACACCTGCTGATGGTTCTTTTCTACTATTATCCGGTTTACATGGTGCACCACCGGTAATAGAACTAACTCATTTTCTAGGGCAGACTGCTGCCAAGGTCGACGCACAAGTCATTTACAAACAAAACCAGTTCAGGAATGGCGAGTACTCTGCGCCGGTCAGCCGGCCCAAACTTTGGGCCGGTCCAACCCTGAACGTTAGATGCGAAGTCACCATCAGATCTAAGAATCCCGTCCCCACTGCCTTATTCCCCGCGCGCACGACTCTGTCTTCCCCATCTCCTCATCTCAAATCAGGAGAGAATGTCCAGGATGGGAATGAGACGACGAAGCTCGCCAGATTGCTGTCGTTCATTGGATCGCCGCCGCTCACGACGGCGAGACCGCACGTCGTCTCCGGCGATGGTGCTTGTCAGGGAACCTTCGCCGCTCAAAATTTCTGATGCAGATCCCGTTGTTGACCTGTTTCCCCATCGACCGGTGGCTACTTCTGCCACCGAAGGTCCATGGTTGCAGCTCTCCTGTGCGTCGCCTCGGCCTCGCCGTCAGTTGCATGAGTTTCCTCGATAGAAACAGCACCAATCGCATCATAAAACGGATGTAGCAAAAAAAAACTTGTTGATCGTAGCAAAAAGCAATGGCGTTTGTAGCAAAAACTCCGTCGTCGTCGCTGCAGGCCGCAACTCGCCATGAATGGAGGCAGCAAAAATTGATGACGATTCCAACAAAATTCAAAGACGGTAGTAGCCAAAATAGGTGCCAGTTCGAGCAAAAACTAAGACAACGGTAGCAAAACAATCATCTGGTTGCAGCAAAACTCAAAGAGAGTGGTAGCAAAAATGGTGCTGGTTCCAGCTAAAACCAAAACAAATGTAGCAAATAAAAATGAGCAATGGATCCAGCAAAATTCAGAGAGGATGGCAGCAAAAAAATCCTCTGGTTCCAGCAAAAAGCACTCAAATTGCGGATAGTAGCAAGAGAAGGTCGCCGATTCCAGCAAAAAGTAAAAACCCGAACGAAGCAAAAGTTGCCGGTGGTTGCTGCTCGCACCAAGGCCGGTTCCAGCATCTCATCCGCCCATTGTAGCACGACGTAGCTGTCGTCCCCGACACAGCGGCCTGGGCTTACAGCACCAACAGTTTTTGGTTCCCAGCTTCACATGAGGACGGTTGCAGCACCACCACTTGCCGGTTCCCGCACCGCCCCTAGGATGGAGCTCGGATCATGGCGTGGCGGCCGGCGCGGTGCCGGCCAAGCAACCAATGGACAGCACCTGGTCGGATCTATAATGGATTTGTTTTGTGATGAAGCATGACAGAAAGGAGAAGGAGGAAAAGCTATGGGAGAGATGATGATGGGAAATAAGAAGAAGGAAGAACCTGGGCGGCACTCGTAGCGCCAGAGCTGCGGTGGTGGTCGATGCTGACCACTACTGGAGATAAGGAAAGCCATGGGATCAGGTGGGGAATAAAAGAAATCAGCGGATGGCATTGTCTCATGGGAGAAGATAAGCGTGGTGCGCGTGGCCCCTTTGGGAAGGATGTGGATGTGAAAGAGAGTTAGCACGTGGTCGTTAGCTAATTTATGGCCGTATGATTAGCTGAAATCAAGCGGCGAGTGCACGACCGGCGGAACACTCGGCCGGTCCGCCGGCAGTAAACATTTCCCATTGCTTGACCTCGATTTGTTTGAAGACAGGGTAATCACATGCCTTACTCATGTTGGATGTTGCCAGGATATGAGACTGTTGCTCCTATTGCTCATACATATGTTATGACCGGTTTAGCTGATAACCGGAGGAGCCCACCGGGCAGTAGTTAGGGTCTTGGCCCACAAGTTATCTTAGGCTATTTGTTTCGAGGTTATAAATACTAGTTGTAAAACACCTTTTGAGATTAAGCAATAACAGAATTATTATTGCCCGGTTCCCAGAGGAGCCGGACCCCTAAACCCTAGCCGCCTCACAGCCGCCGCCGCCTCCCTCCTCCGTCCTCGCGACGGCGCCGTCACGCCGGAGCCAGCGCCCTCACCCCCAACCTCCGTTGTTTTGCCCTTACAATATAAGGAGTCGAGCCGGTAGGAACCCTAGTCCTACCAATTTGGTAATCAGAGATCAAGTTCAGATCATGTCGCTGCCACCACCACCGCCCACGCTGTCCGGCGGCTCCACCGTTCCGGTGATGACGGCGCCTCCCCTCACCGCGCTACCAACATCCGCCGCCGGGACCGCCGCGCTGGCGGGCCAAGTCTCCACCGCCCCCTCCCCCCCTCGCGCCGCCACCCCCGGTTCCCTCCGCGCCACAGCCGCTCGTCGTCTTCACACCAGAGGAGGTCACGTCCACCCTGCGGGATCTCGTGGCCGCCATCCAAAGCCTTCACCTGCAGCAGCAGTAGTACGCGGCCGGGCCTTATGTGCCCCTACCAACGGCGCCCATCGCCGCCTACGACCACCCGCCATGACCATCCCAGGGTGCTCCCGCTTACGGTGCTGCTCTGACGCCGCCGTTCCCGGCGCCCCAAACGAGTGGCCCATCGGCCGCCGCGGCGCCTCTTTGGAACTTGGCGCCGACGCCATCATCGGCTCCCTGGCCACTCCAATAGCCGCCACAGGTGGCGGCCACCGGACCTCCGCAGCCGCCGCTCTCCGCGTCATCGCCGTCCATGATCAGTTCGGCGACAACCGCGCCGCCCGGCTTACCGCTCCATCAGGTCCGGTTCCCGCCGTCCCCGTCTCCACTTCTAGCATGGGGCGGCCGCATCTTCGCCATCACCGGTCTACAACACGGCTGCCGTCGAGCCGACTACATTCCCGAAGTTCGGTGGGCCATCTGGCTCCGCTGGCCACTACCCGGAGTACTCCGACCAGGCGCCCTCCGCCCCGCTCTTCCGTCCCTCCGAGCCAGTTCGGCACGGCGACCCGACACAGGCACCGCCGCGGTTTGCCAAGATCGACTTTGCCACTTATGACGGCACGGAGGACCCCCTCAACTGGCACAACAAGTGCGACCAGTTCTTTCGCGGGGAGCGCACCCTCGCATCGGAACATACCTGGCTCGCCTCTTATCACCTCCGCGGCGCGGCACAGACATGGTACTACGCTCTCGAGCAGGATGAGGGCGCCATGCCGCCTTGGGAGTGCTTCCGCGAGCTCTGCCTCCTCCTCTTTGGGCCTCCGGTTCGCGGGAGCCGCCTGGCGGAGCTCGGCCGCCTTCCCTTCACCTCTATGGTGCAGGACTTCGCCGACCGCTTCCAGGCCTTGGCGTGCCATGCGTCGGGCGTGACGGCGCAGCAGCGCGCCCACCTCTTTGTTGGTGGCCTTCCGGATCACATTCGCGTCGACGTGGAGCTTCGCGGCCCTCAGGATCTCCAGAGGGCCATGTACTACGCCCGGACCTTCGAGGCTCGCGCCCAGGCCATGCTGCCGGCCAGCCCGGCCCGAGGAGGCCGACAAACCGGCCACCCGCCACCGGCACCAGGCCGGCCACCCCCGGCCACACCGGCGCCCACTACCTCGGCCGCGACGCGACCCTTCGGTCGTCACTCTCCGGCAGAGCAGATGGAGCGGTGGCGCTAGGGCCTCTGCTTTAACTGCGATGAGCCCTATACGTCGACCCATGTGTGTCCGCACCTCTTCTACTTGGAGACGATCGACGCCACCGACGAGGACGCCTTGGCCAATGGGGCCGCGGCACCACCACCCCCAGCGGCGGCTGAGGGCACACCCGCGGCTGCCTCGGCGACGGCCCTTGTGGTCTCTCTACACGCACTCGTCGGGATCCGTGACGAGCGGACCATGCTCTTGCCGGTGATGATCCACGGCGAGCACTTGGTGGCCTTGGTGGATACAGGCTCCACCCATAACTTCCTGCCTGAGGCGACCATGCATCGTTTAGCGCTTCAGCCAACGGGTGGGGAGCACCTTCGAGTCATAGTGGCCAACGGTGATCGCCTCCGTTGTCATGGCCTCGCTCGGGACGTACCCATCACCATCGGCGAGGAACACTTCTCCATCACCTGTGCGGGCATCGACTTGGGCTTCTTCGGCTTCATCCTTGGCGTCGACTTCCTGCGGACTGTCGGTCCCATTCTTTGGGACTTCGACGCGCTGACGATGACTTTCTGGCGACTGGGCTACCGCATTCGATGGGACGGCATTGGGGGCGCCGCGCCCGCACCGCCACAACTTGATCTGGTCGCGGCCACCTCCGAGGCCGAGCACCCGCTCTTGGAGAACCTTCTACAGCAGCACGACGACCTCTTCACCGAGCCGCAGGGTCTCCCGCCCGCCTGGGCGTATGATCACCGTATACATCTCCTGCCGGGCTCCGCGCCGGTGGCGGTGCGTCCTTACCGCTATCCGCAGCTGCAGAAGGACAAGTTGGAGCGGCAGTGTGCGCTCATGCTCGCGGCGGGCATTATCAGGATCTCCACCTCGCCGTTCACCACGCCGGTGCTGCTCGTCCGCAAGTCGGACGGCACGTGGCGTTTCTGCATCGACTACCGTGCCCTTAATACTGTCACACTTAAGGACAAATTCCCTATTCCGGTGGTTGATGAGCTCCTGGATGAGTTGCACGGGGCGCGCTTCTTCATCAAACTCGATCTCCAGTCGGGGTACCACCAGGTGCGCATGCACCCAGATGACATCGCCAAGACGGTGTTTCGGACGCACCACAACCGCTTCGAGTTCTTGGTGATGCCCTTTGGCCTCACCAATGCCCCAGCGACCTTCCAGGCTCTGATGAGCGACGTCCTCCGGCCCTACTTACATCGCTTTGTGCTCGTTTTCTTTGATGATATTCTGATCTACAGCGCATCTTGGGCAGAGCACCTCCAGCACATCGCCATCGTCTTCAACGAGCTTCTGGCGCACCATCTTCATCTTAAGCGCTCGAAGTGCTCGTTCGGGACGCCTTCGGTCGCCTACCTCGGCCACATCATCTCGGCCGACGGGGTTGCTATGGACGCGACAAGGTGGCAGCCATCGCAGCCTGGCCGACGCCGCACTCGCCGCGGGCTCTTCGCAGTTTTCTCGGCCTCGCCGGATACTACCGGAAGTTCATCCGGGAGTTCGGCCTCATTGCTTCGCCGCTCACGCGTTTACTGCGCCGTGACGCCTTCGCATGGGACGAGGAGGCGACGGCGGCATTCGAGGCCCTCAAGGGGGCCCTCACGACGGGGCCCGTTCTTCAGATGCCGGATTTTGACCGCCCATTCA
The DNA here is from genome assembly GCA_902687465.1 of Secale cereale. NCBI lineage: Eukaryota > Viridiplantae > Streptophyta > Magnoliopsida > Poales > Poaceae > Secale > Secale cereale. The sequence continues at coordinate 803,202,370 of LR738712.1, forward strand.
TGGTGGACTGTGACGCCTCGGGTGCACGGTTCGGCGCCGTGCTTTATCAGGGCGATGGTCCTCTCGCCTTCTTCAGCCGACCCTTCGCTCCGCGCCATCTTAAGCTCGTGGTGTACGAGCGGGAGCTCATTAGCTTGGTGCAAGCGGTGCGCCATTGGCGGCCCTATCTCTCGGGCCGGTCTTTCCAGATTCGCACGGACCACTACAGTCTCAAGTTCTTGCTGGTTTAGAGGCTCTTGACCGTGCCGCAACATCAGTGGATAGCAAGCTCTTTGGCTTCGACTTCTCTGTCGAGTATCGCCTGGGTCGTCTTAATACCATGGCCGACGCCTTGTCACACCGCGGCACCAACCTCGACTCCACCGTCGGCGACTTCGAGGGAACGGTGTTGTGCATACGCTCCGGGCCGACCTTCGGCCTCTTCGTCGACATTCGCCAGGCAACGGCGACCACTGTCGACGCCGTCCTCCTTCAGCAGCAGCTGGCTGCCGGCGACCTGGAGGAGCCTTGGCGCTTCACCGACGGCCTACTCCTCCATGGCCGCCGCGTCTTTGTACCGGCGCATGATGATCTCCGTCACCAGGTATTGCTGCTAGCCCACTCGGCTGGCCATTAGGGTGTGTAGAAGACCCTCCATCGTCTACGCGCCGACTTCTACATTCCTGGTGATCGCGCCTTGGTCCGTGACTGGGTGCGGTCTTGCATGATGTGCCAGCGCAACAAGACGAAGATGTTACGGCCGGCTGGTCTGCTTCAGCCTTTGGACGTGTCGTCTCAGGTCTGGGCAGATATATCCATGGATTTCATCAAGGGCCTCCCCAAGGTGGGCGGCAAATCGGTCATTCTCACAGTGGTCAACCGCTTCTCCTAGTATGCTCACATCATCGCGCTGGGGCATCCATATACCGCTGCATCCGTGGCCCATGCCTTCTTCGACGGTATCGTCCATCTGCTCGTTTTTCCCTCTTCGATCGTCAGTGATCGGGACACGGTGTTCACGGGCCATGTCTGGCGTGACCTCTTCAGGATGGCGGGCGTCAAGCACAGCCTGAGCACGGCCTTCCACCCCAGACAGACGGCCAATCGGAGGTGGTTAACAAGGTGATTGCCATGTATTTGCGTTGTGTTACAGGTGATCGCCCTCGAGCTTGGGTGGATTGGCTCGCGTGGGCGGAGTACTGCTACAACACCTCCTATCACTCCGCCCTGCGTGCTACACCATTTGAGGTGGTCTACGGTCGGCCGCCTCCACCTATCTTGCCGGTGGACCCGGCGACGGCTCGGACGGAGGCCGCGGGTGACCTTATTCGTACCCGTGACGAGATGTTGGCTGAGGTCCGTCAGCGTCTACTTCAGGCCCAACAGCTGGCCAAGCACTACTACGACGACCACCATCGCGAGGCGGAGTTCGCGGGGGGTGATTGGGTGTGGCTGCGTCTTCTACACCGCTCTACGCAGTCACTAGACCCGCGCGCGAAGCGCAAGCTCGGTCCTCACTACGCTGGGCCCTTCGCCGTCTTGGAGCGCATCGGGCAGGTGGCCTATCGCCTTCAGCTTCCGGCCACCGCTCGCATCCATGACGTATTCCATGTGGGGCTGCTCAAGCCTTTTTATATGGAGCGCCACCGACAGCTCCACCCATGCTTCCTCCGACCACAGATGGACGACTTCTTCCGGAACCAGCGAAGGTGTTGAAGGCGCAGCTCCGTCGCGGGGTGTGGTTCATTTTGATCTAGTGGGCGGGCCTTCCGATGGAGGAGGCTACTTGGGAGCAGCGTGATGACTTCCGCCACCACTATCCAGACTTTCAGCTCGAGGACGAGCTGTTTGCGCAGGCGGGGACAGATGTTATGACCGGTTTAGCTTATAACCGGAGGAGGCCCACCGGGCAGTATTTAGGGACTTGGCCCACAAGTTATCTTAGGCTATTTGTTTCGAGGTTATAAATACTAGTTGTAAAACACCTTTTGAGATTAATTAAGCAATAACAGAATCATTATTGCCCGGCTCCCAGAGAAGCCGGACCCCTAAACTCTAGCCGCCTCACAGCCGCCGCCGCCTCCCTCCTCCGTCCTCGCGACGGCGCCGTCACGCCGGAGCCAGCGCCCTCGCCCCCAACCTCCGCTGTTCTGCCCTTACAATCTAAGGAGTCGAGCCGGTAGGAACCCTAGTCCTACCAACATGCTTGTGTCTTCTGTACGTTGATAGGATGTCCACCTCTGCACTTTCATCGTTATGGGGCTTAGTCCTACCCAGTGATGGTGGTTCTGTTTTTGCAGCATGTCATAGGTCGTCAGCGCCTTGTGGAGCTGCGTATAAGTGCTCAGACCCTGACTGCAATGGGATAGATGCGTTCCTAGGTATGCCTATACCGACATTTTTGTCTCCTCGCTGCCCTTGGGTCCCTCTCTTTGGTGCTCATCCACTTTAGCGTTGCAGGTACCGGATATATGCTACCCGGTCCATGATGATGGTTCTGAGGCCAAGTTTGTTCTCTTGAACATGGTCCAGTATGGCTTTGTCGTGTCGATCTCCAATAAGTGTTACCTAAACGAGCAAGAGGTACCGTCCTTCCAGGTTCGCATGATTGATGCACTTCTAGGCCAGCAGCCTCATTCATCTGTTTTCTAGCATAGTCCAGCAGCCTCATTTGTCTGTTTTCTATCATAGTCCAGCAGCATCCAGGAGTGGTTCATGTAGCTGTGTTGTTCCTCTTCTAGCTGATGGTGTCGGTGATACTTTGCAAGGAGATATGTCGCCTTCACATGGACTTGCTGCTGTTCAGAAAACTGAAGACATCCCGACTCCGGGTCTGACCGCGACACCACCTCCTAAGGTAAAGATTTGGCTCCTTTCCTGTCAATGTGATGCCCTATGCTCTGTCTCATCTGCGTGTTGGATTACGGATGCTCAAGAGATTTAGCCTTTGTTTTCCTTTTTCACGGTGGATAGGAGACACCTCATTCCGCTCGAAAAACAGTTGGGCTCTAGGTATGCATAAATTTACTGAACGGAATGGTCGCCTTCATAGCTTGGCCACATTTGTTCTGACATGCATGTTGTGCAGCCATGGTGCTTCTCCTATCAAGAAAACTGTCTGCAGGTCGCTGTTCAAGACGCCTACCCCTGGAAAAAACTAGGATGGAGCTACACAATCTGCTAAAGAGGTAACACATCCTATAATCGCATCATCGTGTTCGTGTTCCTTTCCTTTCTTTTTTCTCCATCACTTGAAATGTTTCAGCGACTCTCTACCTCCAGGACAACAGTTCAGTCCACAGGACGTGTTGCTTCAAAATGACCATTGGGCTGGAAAGAGGTAACTTCTGTGGCTCAACCTGTATGTGTTTCCTTCGAAGGTCAGTGCAGCCGTAACTTTTTCCTGCAGGCTAAATGCTTCTGAAAAATAGGGTTCTGCCATCGACTGCCGATGTGGTGGTGTGCTGCAAGCCAGTGTTGTGAAGGGAGCACCGTGCTGAAAAGGCCGTTGAGGGTGCTTTGAGTTGCACTGAGATCAATGGTGCTGTGATGGCAGCCGGCGATGCTGCATGGTGCCCTGGAGATGGCCTCTTGCGGGCCTCCAAGATGACCGGGCGACGATGCGATAAGGACGGCCGAGGATTTCATCTAACGGTCCCGAACATGCTAATCGGGCGGGTAGCGAGGTGACGGATCCTTGCGTTGGGATCATCCCGTTGACGCCTAGCGTTAGCAATATTAGGGCATGTACAATGGTTCTAGCTTAAGGATGCCACGTAAGATAAATGATGAGGTGGAGGAGAGAAAAATCATAAGAGAAGGCTTGTCTTATCTTATTTAAGAGAAGACAAGAGATGATAGCTTAGCACAATTTGTCTCACCATGTTTTTAGGAATAACTAATTATTGAAGATAAGGCAAAGAGATGACTCATTGTAGACTTATTTTTTTGTCATCTCTAATTTACATGCAAAACTTAAGATAAGACTATCTTAGCAACCATTGTACATGCCCTTATTTGGAAAAAAACCTTGAGAATCGGGCGACCGATCAAGCCTCGTGCCGGCTACCTCCCGCAATCGACATGGGACCAACCCACATATGTGTCTCCAGACCTGTCTCCCGTCTCCAAAATCTGCCTGATGCTGGAGCCGGCCGGTAGGGATGTTGCGTGCGCGAGCGCACAGTGCTGGAACCAGCAGGAGACAATGTTGCGACCACGGGGCTAGCTGAGGACCCTATTTCCTGTGCTTGCGGGGGAAGACGATGACGCGTAAAGGAGATCAAACGGCTGGCAAGTCGACCGATCTGGGAGCGGCACTGGTCGACCGACTCCCAGTACTAGCCGTATTTGTTTTCAGAAATTAAATGTAGCCATATTATTTCGACTACAGAATTAGGTGGGACCAGTCACGGGGATTCAGCTAGCGTGGCGTGCGGCTCAAGAAATCGATCAAATCCAGCTTTTTATTGGTGGCCGTAGTAGCTATAGGCTATAGCAGCCTCCGATAGAATCTAACCCGTCTTCGATCGAAACTGCCGTTATCGACCACGTTAGGTTATCGATCGAAACCAGGTCGCTCCTCGTCTTCGATCACGTTAGGTTATCGACGATCAAACGGGATGGGGGAGGGGGAGAAGGCCATGATCAGAGTATTGTACGTCACTGCCGTCGGATTGGCCTGTACAGCGTTGAGGCTGTACGAGGAAGAGCTCAGGTCCTTCTTCACCTCCAGGCCGGCCTACCTCAAGACCTTGGACGCCGCCGGGGCTGATCCGGTCATCGGCCGCGACGACGAGATCGACCGCGTCATCTGCATCCTCTGCGGCCGGACCAAGAACTGCGCCGCGCTTGTCGGGGCAGCTGGCGTCGGCAAGACGGCCATCGTGGAGGGCCTCGCCCAGCGCATTGCCGCTGGGGCGGTCCCTGCCGCGCTTGCCGGGGCCCGCGTGGCGGAGCTCGACATCGGGGCGATGGTTGCGGGGACTCAATGGCGCGGCATGTTTGAGCAGCGCTTGAAGGATGCCATCAAGCAGGTGGAGGATGCCCGCGGCAAGCTCATCCTCTTCATAGACGAGATGCACATGATTGTTGGTGCTGGCGACCGAGAAGGCACCGGGGACGCCGCCAACATCCTCAAGCCTGCGTTGGCCCGTGGCCGCATCCGTTGCATAGGCGCTACCACATCCGAAGAGTACCGCAGATACATCCAGAAGGATGCGGCGCTCGATCGGCGGTTCCAAAGGGTTGATGTCGAGGAGCCGAGCGTGCCGGCGACCGTTGCCATCCTGCAGGGGTTGAAGCACCGGTACCAAGACCACCATGGACTGACAATTCACGACGATGCTCTTGCTGCTGCCGCGCAGCTCGCTGACCGTTATATTACCGGTAAGTTCGTCATATGGTTGAGAGCTAATTCAGTTCACTTTCGTAGGTTTGTGCCTCTTGAAGAAATTGTGGATTTTACTGTTGTCAGGTCGCCAGTTTCCTGATAAAGCAATTGATTTGATGGATGAGGCATGCACTACCGTGAAGTTGCATAAGCAAAAAGATGTTCAAAATAAGGAAACTAACACTATAAATGCACCGGAGAAGTTAACCGTTGGTCCATGCCATATTGCCCAGGTAAATTAACAATCCTTGCTAATCGTATCAGTGTGAGTAGTTTTCATTTGTTTCCGTGTGATGTTCATGCCATGTTCTATTGTTATATGAAGGTTGTGAGCCGATGGACTAAAATTCCAATCACCACACTTGGTCGAGAGGAAGAGAAGTTGAGCCACCTAGCACACAGAATGCATGAGAGGATTGTTGGACAGTTTGAAGCGGTTAACTTGGTTGCCCAAGAAGTGCTACGTTCTAGGGTTGGCTTTGATCAATCTGGCCAACCAATTGGCTCTTTCCTATTTTTGGGCCCGCTTGGTGTTGGAAAGACAGAGCTTGCGAAAGCACTTGCCGATAAGTTGTTTGACAACGAGAAGGCATTAGTCCGCTTTGACATGTCTGAATATGCCGATAGTGGTTCTGTGTCACGTCTCATTGGAGGACCTCGAAGGTTTAGCTTGTACACACTTTGGACTTGTATTTCTTTCAGAAATTCCTACTCATGTCTGACTTTTTCATTTGACTTTGTGAAGCTATGAAGAAGACGGACAACTCACCAAGAAAGTCAGGAGCCAACCGTATAGCGTTGTTCTTTTTGACGAGGCGGATAAGGCACATCCCTCGATATTCAAGGTTCTCATTCAACTCCTTGATGATGGCATGCTGGTTGATGGGAAAGGACGCAACATAAATTTCAAGAACACTATCATCATCATGAGCTCAACTCTAGGAGCAGAGAACCTGTCAGCTAGAATGGCTGGAGAAAACATAGAAACTGCACGAGATCTTCTCATGAAACAGGTACGTGTATCCCAAACTGTCCCTTGTAAAGTCCGGGTGCGCACCCTGCTGATTGACAAATTTACTTGTTGATGATGCAGGTCGAGAAACGCTTTAAGCCTGAATTTCTCAACAAACTGAGTGAAATTGTGATGTTTGAGCCGCTTTCACACGATGAACTGAGGAAGATCACGAGAATCCAGATGAAGAGGGTCATTGATACGGCAGCTTATAAGGGCATCTCTCTGCTTGTAACAGATGCCGCATTGGATGTTATTTGGTCAGAAGCACACGACACGGTAAGTACATGTTATTTTTACCAAACCAAACCATACTTATTTGCCTAGTTGTTTGTACATATCGATCCTGCTTACGATGCATACATGTACTGTGTCGCAGGTGTATGGCGCAAGGCCTATTAAAAGGTGGATGAAGAAAAATGTGACAAGAGTTCTTGTGGACATGCTGGTCAATGGAGAAGCATGTCAAGGGTCAACCATCTCCATCGATGCCGCTGACGATAATAAGGGGCTGAAATACAAGGTACGGAAGTAGCATGCCGGAGGTGGCAGATCTACGTGGCCAGCTATGAGTTTTGCGTGCTATATCTGTAACAAAATGGTCAGTACAAGTTCCAGGTTTGCGGGTAATTAATCTTGCTTGGTAGGACTTGTACTTCACGATGTTCCCACCGAGGAAAGGGAAAACCTCTATGACTGACTGCTATTGAGTTTATATCTTCTGTATGAAAACTAAGCCTTGGCTTGAGCTGACTCTGATTTTCTACGTCGAAACCTTTCTCCCTCTCAGCCGGCGCACCCTCCTTAGCCGGAGCCACCGATGCTCCCCCGATCTGGCGTGCTCCTTGTCAAAGGTGCGCATTGGCCATCTCTCTGACAACCAGTCATCGGGCCTCCCTCGGGGAGGTGGCGAACTTGAATCAGCCAGTCTGAATTTGAGATGTGTCATGCCCAAGATGCGATTCTATCCCGATCACGTGACACTTACGTGATTGGGGCACAACCGCATTTCAGGCACTTAGTAAGATGGATATCATTACATCGTACCATTACATACATACATGGGGGATACAACAATACGTACAAGTCACATGAATACAACAACATCAATACAAGGTATCCGACTACGGATACAAACATGAAAAGCACAAAGACATCCATCTGCTATCCCAGGCTGCCGACCCGGAACCTAACCCAAGACTGAAGAAGAAGAAGAAAGAACTCCAACACAATGATCAACGCTCTCACGTCAAGACATCGGAAACCTGCTAACAAGATTATCAAAGCTTAAATGGGTAGGAAGAGGTAAAGTGGTGAGGTTGCAGCAGCGGCTAAGCAATATATGGTGGCTAACTTACGAGTACAAGAATAAGATGAGCATCTACGCAAACGGTCGCAAACTAGTAATGATCGCTAAAGATCCTGAACTACCTACGAGTCATACATAACCCCACCGTGTTCTCTTCTCAAAGTGAAAAGAGACAGTCATGGTTACTCACACAGTTGTGTGTTTTACTTCGGATCCTCTGTCAAGTTTTCTACAACCGGACATTAACAAATTCCAATCTGCCACATAACCGCGGGCACGACTTTCGAAAGATCATAACCCTACAGGGGTGTCCCAACTTAGCCCATCACAAGCTCTCACGATCAGCTGAAGTAATAATAATTATTACCCCTTATCTTAGGGAAAACTGATCAGGCTCGGTATCCCGGTGCACAAGACATTTCGACAATGGTAAAACAAGTCCAGCAAGACCTCCCGGTGTGCCGACACCCTGATAGTAGCCGCGCGTATCTCGTCTCAGGCCACGTCCGGATGAGCACAGCGTACAACAGCCAAACCCCAAGTTTCCAAGGGAGGGGGGGGCGCCGCAAACGACTCTATTTGGGACCAACACCATCAGCACTGGCCCCCCTGCTATGTAGAAAGAATCTCGGGTAGTTCTAACTCCCTATGCAATTAATTAATTAGTTAAGTTGTTATTATGAGGCAGATTAAAACCAATGTTGGGCCTTGCTGGAGGAGTTTTATTCAAAGACGAAGTGTCAAGGGGTCCCCATATACCCAACCGTGTAAGGAACGCAAAATCAAGGAACATAATGCCGGTTTATCGGCGCCTAAGGTGGCATGAGTGGAACAAAACACCGAGCAAAAGGCCAAGCCTTCCACCCATGCCCAGTATATAGGTGTGTTAATAATAATAATAGATATTGTGATATTCCAACAACAAGTTCCCACCTGGAATGATCTTCATCTTCACCTGCAACTAACTACACTATAAGAGGGGCTGAGCAAGCGGGTAACATAGCCAAACAAAGGTTTGCTAGGAAGGTTTCAATGGTTAGAGGTTTCATGGCAACAAGGAGAGGGGCTGACAATAAAGATGGGTAGCGCGACATATAGCGATAGCATCGAGACACTAAGCATGGCAATGATAGTAAAGGTACCCAAGGGTATGGTCATCTTGCCTGAGATCCCGCAAGGAAGAAGAACGGATCCATGAAGAAGACGAAGAAGAATCATTGAAGAAGAACCACATGTAGACGAACGAATCCTCACGATCGCAACGGAACAAGCACTAACGAGAAGAAGCTAGCAATACGGTAAACACACAACACAAGAACATGACAATATGCTCAACCAAGTATGATGCAAGACAATTCTATATATGATGCACAAGGCAAGGTAGGAAGCACACAAGAACAACACAAGCCAACAAGTTTAAATGAGGCCGAAAACTACCTATAACGAATCCGGTAAGTCCTCATATGCATAGTTTGAAATTAGTCCAGATCTGAACAAATCTTAAGTTAAAGTTGTTAAACAGCAAGTTAACATGCACCATGATGATATACGCGAAATTCTAGTCAAGTTTCATATAAAGTTCATTTAATTCGGAGCTACGGCCTAGAAGATATGAGCAAAACAAGACAAGCAAGGCAACGGTGCAAGATGCACCCAAACATCAAGAAAACACACTCCAAACATGTATAAAATATGATATTATGATTCTACATGCAAAATCACACAAGTTTCATATAAGGCTCACCCAAAACGGAGCAACGGGCTAAAAGATACACATGAAACAAGATACAACCACTAGCTGAAGTTAACAGCCACATAGCAACTTTGGAGCAAGGTAAATATATGCTACAGCACTCAAACATGGTAAGAAGAAGCATGGATGTGAAGTAGACATGTTACTTAACAAGTAGGAACTTAGAACACACCCAAAAGCTTGCTGGAACATAGTTAAACAAGCATGGCAATTTGCAATAAAATTATCCAGACTTAGCCAAAATCTGGGAAGGCAAAAACATCATCACGTTGCTGCCTTCGGAGGCACAAAACAACATGCATATCAACTCTAATAAGAACATAAAAAGCATGAACATGTAGTAGACATATCCTACAGCAAACAACTCCATTGGAGCAACTCCATAGGAGGCATGGATCAATAGCAACAAGCTCCACCAAATTGAACATGCTGATAAAAACCTGACAGACATAATTTATAGCAACTTGAGAGCAAGAAATAAATAAGCTACAGCAGGTCATATGAGCAAGTAAGTGCATGAATGGATAGACAATAACATGGACAACAAGACATGATCATTAGCCACTCGAAAACAAGCATGGATTTGACTAGGGCATCAAGCAAACATAGCATCAGGATATAACAGATTCCAGACTTAGCAGAATTTTCACTAAGTATAAAAACAGCAATAACAACATGGCATGTTTACAAGCATGTTTAAGTCACCTCAAGGCATATCATGAAAAGATGAATGCACCACATCAAAGACCATATTATTGTGCTTCTAAAACAACTAAACATGTGACATGAGGACAAACACATCAATAGCAAAGAGCATGTGAAATCAGCATCTCATAACAAGTTTCAGCTCTTAACAGCCAAATGCACTTTTGCAACAGAGATTAACATGGCAATATGGACTCAAACAAGCATGCTACAGCAATCATCGTGTAGTACACTTCACAATGAACATTTTGACATATCATATGCATCATTTGGATAAACATGCATCAAGTTATCACATCTCAAACATGGCATCAAATTAACAAGTAACATCAGTTTATAACAAGTAGCACTCTTGCAACAGAGATTAGAGCATCTAGATGAAGTCAAACAAGCATGGCACAATGGAACAAAGTGTAGAGCATATCACCACGATCGTTTTGACATATCATTCACACAATTTGGATAAGCACACAATTAATTACAGCCACATGAACATAGCAACAAAATATGCATTTTCTGGGACTTAGTGGAAAAAAGGGGCAACCTCGGGATGGACATGTCCGGTCCAGACGGACACGTCCGACGGCTGGGGCCCGCGTGGCAGTGTCTCAGTGAGGTGGCGGACATGTCCGGGCTCCTCCCGGACACGTCCGTCGGTGCAGCGGTGCGGGGCCCCATAGTGTTGTTCTTTTTGACGAGGTGGGTAAGGCACATCCCTCAATTTTCAGGGTCCTCATCCAACTCCTCGATGACGGCACCTTGATTGATGGAAAGGGTCGGAACGTATCTTTCAAGAACACTATCATAATCATGAGCTCAAATCTAGGAGCAGAGAACCTATCCGCTGGAATGGCCGGAGAAAACATAGAAACTGCACGGGGCATGAAACAGGTATCCCAAACTGTCCCTTGTAAAGTACCGGTCGGCACCCTGCTGACCAACACATTTACTTGTTATTGCAGGTTGAGAAACGCCTTAAGCCTGAATTTATCAACAAGCCGAGTGAAACTGTGATATTTGAGCCGCTTTCACATGACGAACTGAGGGAGATTGTGAAAATCCAGATGAAGAGTGTTGTTGCTATGGCGGCTAACAAGGGCATCTCTCTGTTTGCAACAGATGCTGCCCTGGACGTCATTTGGTCAGATTCTCACGATACGGTAAGTACATGTTACTTTTATACCAAACCAAATCATACAGATTTGCTTAGTCGTTTGTATGTCCCGCTCACGATGCATGCATGGACTATATGTTGCAGGTGTATGGCGCAAGGCCTACTAAGAGGTGGATGAAGAAGAATGTGACGAGAGTTCTTGTGGACATGCTGGTCAATGGAGAAGCATGTCAAGGCTCAATTATCTGCATCAATGCCGCCGACGACAAGAAGGGGCTGAAGTTCCAAGTACTGAACTAGCAGGAGGTGGCAGATCTACTGAGCACAGCTATGAGCTTGCCGTTTGCATAGGCAACTGACAGATTAGACCGAATTAATATGTGTGTTTCTAGTGATTCACCTGTTGGGGAACGTAGTATTTTAAAATTTTCCTACGATCACGCAAGATCTATCTACCAGATGCATAGCAACGAGAGGGGAGAGTGAGTCTACGTACCCTCGTAGACCGAAAGCGGAAGCGTTAGAACAACGCGGTTGATGTAGTCGTACGTCTTCACGGCCCGACCGATCAAGCACCGACACTACGACACCTCCGAGTTCTAGCACACGTTCAGCTCGATGACGTCCCTCGAACTCCGATCCAGCCGAGTGTCGAGGGAGAGTTCCGTCAGCACGACGACGTGGTGACGATCTTGATGTTCTACCGTCGCAGGGCTTCGCCTAAGCACCGCTACAATATTTATCGAGGAGAACTATGGTGGAGGGGGGCACCACACACGGCTAAGAGATCAAGAGATCAATTGTTGTGTCTAGAGGTGCCCCCCTGCCCCCGTATATAAAGGAGGGAGGGAGAGCCCGGCCCTAGAGGGGGCGCACCAAGTGTGGGGAGTCCTACTAGGACTCCCAAGTCCTAGTAGGATTCCCCTTTCCTTTCCGGAGTAGGAGAGAAGGAAAGATGGGGAGAGGGAGAAGGAAAAGGGGGCTGCACCCCTTCTCCAATTCGGACCAGAAGGGGGTTGCACGCCTCCTTCCTTTTGGCCTCTCTCCTCTATTCCCGTAACTCCCCGGTACTCCGAAAATACCCGAATCACTCGGAACCTTTCCGATGTCCGAATATAGTCGTCCAATATATCGATTTTTACGTCTCGACCATTTTGAGACTCCTCGTCATGTCCCCGATCTCATCCGAGACTCTGAACTCCTTCGGTACATCAAAACTCATAAACTCATAATAAAACTATCATCGAAACCTTAAGCGTGCGGACCCTACGGGTTTGAGAACTATGTAGACATGACCGAGACACGTCTCCGGTCAATAACCAATAGCGGAACCTGGATGCTCATATTGGCTCCCACATATTCTACGAAGATCTTTATCGGTCAAACCGCATAACAACATACATTGTTCCCTTTGTCATCGGTATGTTACATGCCCGAGATTCGATCGTCGGTATCTCAATACCTAGTTCAATCTCGTTACCAACAAGTCTTTTTACTCGTTCCGTAATACATCATCCCGCAACTAACTCATTAGCTGCAATGCTTGCAAGGCTTATAGTGATGTGCATTACTGAGTGGGCCCAGAGATACCTCTCCGACAATCGGAGTGACAAATTCTAATCTCGAAATACGCCAACCCAACAAGTACCTTCGGAAACACCTGTAGAGTACCTTTATAATCACCCAGTTACGTTGTGACGTTTGGTAGCACACAAAGTGTTCCTCCGGTATTCGGGAGTTGCATAATGATACGTCTCAAACGTATCTACTTTTCCAAACACTTTTGATATTGTTTTGACCTCATTCTTGCATGATTTGGACTAAACTAACCCGGACTGACGCTGTTTTCAGCAGAGCTGCCTGTATGGTTTATTTGTGTGCAGAAAAACGTATTTTTAAGCATCTCAGAAAAATCCACGAAAAATCACGAAAAATCCACGCACCCGAAGAAACAACATACCAGAAGTGGGGCCAGAGGGGGGCCAGGGGGTGCCCAGGCGCCCTGTGGGCGCCCCCCCCCCCTGGGCCGCGCCGGGGGGGCGCCTGGGTGGGGCCCACGCCCCCTGGTGCCCTACTTTAGCCCGTATTTTTTCCTCCGAGGTAGAAACCCCAGATCGGGAGTCCTTTCGCTGTTTCTCGTCGCGGAGCCGCCGCCACCCTCTGTTCTTCTTCGGGAGGGCTAATCTGGAGGCTGATTTGGCATCCGGAGAGGGGAGATCGTCGCCATCGTCATCATCATCACCACTGCATCATCCCTCCATGACTTCCCCCTTCATGTGTGAGTAATTCCCTTGCTGTAGGCGAAGGGGATGGTAGGGATTGGATGAGTTAGATCATGTAATAGTTCGTCAGATTGTTGGGGGCATGTTGCCTATCATCTAGTATGGTGTTTATCATCTTTGCTACAACTTGTTATTCTTAATGCTCGACACTAGGGCCCGAGTGCCATGATTTCAGATCTGAACCTTATGTGTTTGCATGAATATATTTGTGTTCTTGATCCTATCTATGAGTTGTATGCACCTGTTACGGTTCGGAACCAGCGATCCCAAAGGTGACAGCTTGGGACACCAAAGGGGATGGTCCGTAGTTTGAGGATTACATGTATCCATTGAGTTCATTGCTTTGTTTCGGTGCTCTTTGACAGGAGCACCTTAATATCCATTAGTTCCTTTTGGCCCCGTTCGTAGCGGGATGGTAGGACAAAAGATGTTGTGCAAGTTCTTATTGCAAGCACGTACAACTACCTATGGGATACATGCCTAATGTTTGATATTTGACTAGATGATCATTACTTTTCCGTGTGCCGTGCCCCAAGTTAGAAACTATCTCATCCATGCAACGCCCAACCATTCATCTCCCTAGCCTACAGTATTTTAAACCTTGCTTGTTACTAGTCGCTACTTTCGCTATTTACTTTGCTATCTACTTTCGCTGTTTGCTTTTACTATTACTATCATCACTATCATATCACTGTTACCGCTTATCTTTTGCTGCAAGTTAGTATATTTCAGGTGCGATTGAATTGACAACTCAACTGTTAAAGCTTATAAATACTCTTTGGCTCCCCGTGTGTCGAATCAATAAATTGGGTTATTCTTACCCGCGAAGACTATCTCGATCCCTTACGGTTGAGGGTTATCAAGTACCGTTTTCTGGCGCCGTTGCCGGGGAGCATAGCAATATTTACAAGTCTACTTGAGGTATCCTACCTGCTGCACTTTATTCACTATGGGTAAGAAAGGTGACCCCAAGGTTTCGATCTTACGATCCACTACAAGAAGAGGTACTGCTCTGAGCACTAGTGCTACACTTGATTCACCTTCTGTTATGAGTAAGTTTGCCTCGCCACCACCACATGATGCTCCTGCTGAATCTGTTACTATGTCTGATACACTTGATGATGCTTCTACTACTTTTGATGATGATATTAGTTCACTTGGTTATGCTCTTGAGAAACAAATTACTGCTGCTGCTGAAAAATATGGAATTGAACTTCCTGTTACTTGCTACCCTATTGGTGAAACTTATGATTTTCCTGAATTGAGTAAACTCCAGGAGAGGCTTCTTGATGATGATTACTATATACTTGATGAAGACTTATGCAGGGAACTGACAGAGTTTGCCGGCTCTGACCCTGAAACTATTAAGAAAATATTTGAAAAACACTCTTTGAAAAACAAAACCGTTCCTAATCCTGAGTTTGCTACATCTCCTATATGCATTGATGATCCTGATTTTGATTTCTCTGTTGATCTTTCACTTATACCTATGGTTGAAGCTGACCCCTTTTATGGCAGAGAAAATGATGATGCTATTGCACACCTAACTAAACTTGGTGAGCTAGGTGAGCTAGGTAGCCTGTTTACCACAGATGAGAAGGTACGCTACTTTTATGTAACCAAGCTTCTTCCTTTCTCCTTGAAGGAAGGTGCTAAAGCATGGTATGATTCACTCCCATGCGGTTCTATTAAGAGTCCTCAGGACTTAGCTCACTCTTTTATTGATAAGTACTTTCCTGCTCATATGCAACATGCTGCTTTACAAAGAATTTATAACTTTAAACAGTTGCAGGATGAGTCCCTCCCTAAAGCTTGGGGGAGGTACTGCAGTTTGATCCAGGCTAGACCAGGACATGGAGTTCCTAAGAATGAATTAATTGATATATTCTATGCTGGTTTAACTAATGAATCTAGGTCCTATTTGGACAGTTGTGCTGGTTGTGTTTTCAGGAAAAGAACACCGGACGACGCGGAAGATCTAATGGGCAGGATTGCCAAAAACTATGAAGATTGGTCCGTCCCTGAACCACCTCCACCAACAAAGAAGAGGGGCATGTTTGTCCTAAGCCCCGAAGATATGCGAGAAGCAAAGAAGTCTATTAAAGAGAAAGGTACTAAAGCTGAAGACGTGAAGAATCTACCCCCTATTGAGAAGCTGTGTGAGCCAACCACTCACCCTCCTATGGTAGAGGTACACTCTCTTTTAGATTTCAACGAAAGTGACATCCCTCATGGTAAGCCTCCTGATCAATGTTTAGATGAGTTTGATAATTTTATTATGAAACAGAATCATTTTAATGAGAGGATAGAAAGTCAGTTGCATGATAATTCCCTTGCTATCAAAAAGTTGCTTGGTGTTTTAGATAGAACAGTTAATGATGTTCAATGTCTTGTGAAGCATTTTCATATGGTTCAAACTCAGCTTGATCAAATTTCTAATGTGCAAAGAGATTTGCTTGCTAACAATGCCAAACAAGATAAACTGCAGGCTTTTGGGATTAAGACCCGAGGAGGAACTAGTACTCAAGATCCTCTTTATCCAGAGGGACATCCGAAGAGAATCGAGCAAGATTCTCAAATGCAGGAAGAAGAAATTGTTGTCTCTCCAAATAAGAAGAAGAAACATAAAGAGACTGACAATTCTAATGACCTTATTGCAGATGAAGAGCCAGCTATTGATCCCAACAGTGTATCTATTTCCGATGCTGAGACTGAAGACGGTGCTGAACCTGAAGGTAATAATAATGAGAAGAATGATCCACCTGAAGTTCGAGAAGAAGAAGCACCTGACAAACGTAAGAGGTACACTAAAGAAGACTTCATCGTAAGAAAACATGGGAAGGAGAAAGAACCATGGGTACAGAAACCCATGCCCTTTCCAGGTAAGTCCATCAAATCTAAAGAAGAAGAGCATTATAATAAATTTTGTGAATGGATTAAACCTCTTTTTCTTCAAATTCCTTTGACTGATGCTATCAAGCTACTTCCGTATTCAAAATATATGAAAGATATTGTCACTAACAAAAGAAAAATTCCTAATGATGCAATATCTACTATGCTTGCTAACTATTCTTTTAGCGGAAAGATTCCTGAGAAGCTCGGTGATCCAGGTATACCCACCATTCCTTGCTCCATTAAGAATAATTATGTCAAAACTGCTTTATGTGATCTTGGAGCGGGAGTGAGTGTTATGCCTCTCTCTCTTTACGAGAGGCTTTGTTTAGAGAAACTAATTCCTACAGATATCTCCCTTCAGATGGCTGACAAGTCAACCGCTGTTCCGATAGGTATTTGTGAGGATGTTCCAGTTGAAGTTGCTAATTGTTTAATTCTTACTGATTTTGTTGTGCTTGACATGCCCGAGGATGGGAGCATGTCCATTATTCTTGGTAGACCTTTCCTTAACACCGCAGGTGCTATTATTGATTGCAACAAAGGGAAGGTTACCTTTCATGTGAATGATAAAGAACACACGGTATATTTTCCGAAGAAGACCGACAGGAGGCATGCCCTCAACTCTATAGAGAATATCGAGACCGTGAAAATTGGAGAATGGGACTGTCCACTACATGTGCCTCACAAATACAAAACTATCATGGTAGGGACAATGTCCATCAAGGTAAAAGTTCCGTGATTACTTCGTAAGAGGTGAGACTTTTTGTTCTATATACCGCTTGTTTGTTGGTAAGACTTGATCAACCTTACTAGTAAACGTGTTATATACGGATAAAAAGTTGAGCTTTCTATGTTTTCATTTGTTTTTAGTATTGTCCTACTTGCTGTACCAAGTATCTATGTTTTTGAAACTTCACAATACTACTAACTACTTCAAGTTTTCAGAGAGTTTCACAGCTTTTTGAACTTCGAAAAAATTTCAACAGTGAAGTTTTCAGAAAAATTCCAGAAAAATTATATTAAAAATTTCCACAACGGGAGAGACCCGAAAAGTCCTGGGGCCAGCCAGGGGGGGCTACCAGTGGCCCAGGCGGCCAGCTGGCGCGGCCCAGCCCCTGGCCGCGCCCACAGGGCGCCTGGGGCCCACAAGGCCCCCCTCCAGGTACCTCTTCCTCCTCTCTCTCTCTCTCTCTTTTTCCAGAAACCCGAGTTCTGGTCGTGTTCTTCTTGTTCTTGCTGTTCTTGGGGGCGATTCTTCGATCTCCCTCTACAGCCCATCATTTGAGCTGAAATTTTGAGTAAATACTCCCTGGTATGTGACTCCTCCACTCCTCCAATTAGATTTTTGATTGGTGGCCTCATTTGTGAGTATTTAGTAGTTCTTGGTGTTGTAGAGATGAGCTTGCATGCATGTGTAGAAAGTTATTTTCCAAGTTTTGATGCAAGTTTATGCCTTGGGCAAGTGAGTTGAGTAGTTTGCCTTAGCTCACTTTGTTTTAATCCTCGTTTTTGTGAATTGTAAAAAAAATTCAGAAATGAGTCTATTAGGAAGGGAAAAAGGATGGCTTGAGAAGAGGAGACCTGCACACTCCGATCGAGTCACTAGAGCCGCAGCTTCACCATCGACTGCCAGGGTGAGCTATAATGAAGATCATGTGCCCCTGGAGTTATTGGAAGATACAAGTCCAACACGTGCGATGACATATCCATGTGACGTATTCATGGAAGCTGCGGGAATAAAGGATGAGTTTTATAATCTTTGTGCTAATGCAGGTTTGACACGACTCGTCACGAGCCGTGTTACTCAGTATCAGAAACTCACCTCCGGTTTCATTAACAGTTTTAGATATAATCCTGATTCGGGTGCTATTGAGTTTAAAATTTATAATGATCTTATCACCATGACTCTGGGAAATTTTTGTGAAGTAATAGGTGTGCCGAACGTTGGGAGGACGGCAAGGATGGGCACGCAGCCCTCCGAGCTGAAAACCGTCATCAACTCTCTCTGCAGCATGGGTACGAGGGATATTCATCGGTCGAAGATCTCCAGTATCTTGTTTCCTCACCTCAGGTATTTTGCATATTATATTGCTAGAGGGGTATTAGCTCGTGACAACACGAGCAACATTTCTGCTCCGGATATTGCTATCCTGGCAGCAGCCCTCTCAGGGAGGTCTGATTATAATATTGGTACCTTAATTGCTCGACGCCTTGCTATGAACGGTAACAAGGGGGACTTATATGGGGGGATTTATGCCACGCTTATCTTAGAGCATCTTGGAGGCACCCCACACCCTGATGATACTCCTTTTACTTATTTAAACTTTGATCTTGCTGCTATGAAAAGGCATAAGTTTGTTACCATGGGCTCTGAACTTGATAACCTTGTTTATATCTTGCGTTTCGGAACTACCGCGGAACGCGAGATCCGTCTACCTGCACCTCTTTTGTTTGATTATTCTCGCAGGAACGGATGGTCCTTTGATGTTGTCCAGTTCGATGAGTTCATGGTCCAGCATCAGTTCCATAGCCCCATGGAGGGGGTTGTGCCTGACAAGGAGAGGCACGGTGAGATACCACATTTTCAAGAGGAGACCGCCACCGAGTTTGGTGAAGGGTCTTCCTCTGTTTGGCGCTCGGAACCTTTCTCGTGGGAGACTCCGAGGAGTTCGATGTACGCGCCATCATCCTTCTACGACCCTTGGTCTCACCACTATACCCCTGGAGCAGGAGGCTCCTGGGGGCAGTAGCTGCTACCAACTTAGGCCAAAAGCCTAAGCTTGGGGGAGTATGTGCCCTTCTCACTTTTCCATTGTATTATCCGTTTATTCACTTTGATCTTTTCGAAGTTTTTACCCGTTCTTCTTTATTCCTCTATTTGCAAAAACAACAAAAAGATTTTCTCTTTCTTTTGCTTTTTATTCAACCTTTGAAAAACCCAAAAAGATTTCCTTTCTCTCTTTAGTTTGCTTTGTTTTCAGAGATCAGCTCGAGTCCGTGATGGCATTTGATTATATTTCCTACGTTCGATCGTGCAAGTGACAAGCAGTAATGATGAAGATCGACTGAAAGGAAGCAACAAGGAAGACCGGTATGAACTCTTATTGTTTCTACTTTTGTACATATGCCTGTACTTATGATCTAGAGACCAGCTTGTAGCGACATAGTGTTATGTTTACAATGCTCTTCCAGTGGTTCATGCTTTCCTTGCGGCTAGTCTCGAATAATTAGAGTATATAATGTGTTATTGAAATGATCTACATGCATTGCATTGTTCCTAGTCTGGCATACTGTGGTGGTATTTCCCTTTAGAGAATTTTTGGATTGACTTGGCACATGCTTACACATGTTTAAGACTAAAAAGTCTACTTTGCCTTGATGATCTTTGAGTTTTAGAATAGTTATATCACTTTTATGCCCGATTCAATGTTGCTTTGTCGCTCTGCATGATTATGACCGTTATTGCTCTCTAGTTGGTCGCTTCCCAGTCTTTTGCTGAACCTCCACCCGTACTAAGTGGAATGACTGCTTGTGCATCCAAAACCTTTAAACCTGTTATGCCATATGAGTCCACTATACCTTCCTATACATGGTATTTACCTGCCATCCCTAACGAAGACTTTCATGTACCATCTTGAAATTAATCAAAAGCATTTCCTCTTTTGTGCCTATGTTTTAGCTCATGAGGAAGTAGTAGTTAATTCATGATCTCTTTAAGTTGGACAAGTTTCACCCCTGGATTGCATGCATAATGTGCAAACCCCTAATATGAAAAGGAACTGGCATTGAGTGCGCCCGGCTCAAAAAGATAATACAACAAACAAACCCTCCTTCATGCTTTGTTCATGAGAAATCAGAAAACTTTGGCAGTGATAAACAAAGGAGATTAAGAGGATGTGATCGTCCTCATGCGGGAACCGTTCCTCGAGACTTGTCTAGCTTAAAAAGTGATTGAGTTATCTGCTAGCATTCGTTGACGAAATATGCACCTCTCAAAAACATATTCACTTCTGTTTTTAAAACCAAGAGCTCTGGTACATGTTTAGTTTTTGTTTCCGATCACGGGCTTTCAACTTTGCCAATAAAAGCCACGGTTCGAGAGTCTCATCTTCTTTCTTCAAAGCACTAACTATGAGAGCATAATTGTCATTCTGAGTGTAATGTGCATTGTCCCAAAGTATTACATTGTCTTCTGCATACTTGTGATATGATTTATTCTGAAATTCTTAGTTCTAGTCTCCTTTAAAACTCTGGAGGAGTCTCTGCATTTATGTTTTGCTTCACTCATGGAGGCTAGCGAGATACCACCTTAGTATGCTCAAGCTATGTGCAATGTGATCTTGTCTTGATTTTCAATAATATATTGTTTACTCTTGATTATTTGTGACTGGTCACTTGAAAGAAGGATTGCTCCTTGCATTGTTCTCATAAGTACTGTTTCAATACTGGATAGACTCTTTTCGTAGTACATGCTTATATACATCTAATGAAGCAAAAGAGTTTGTCAAAGTTTTCTTTGTCGCGTTCAGTTCGTTGAACTGAATTGCTTGAGGACAAGCAATATGCTAAGCTTGGGGGAGTTGATACGTCTCAAACGTATCTACTTTTCCAAACACTTTTGATATTGTTTTGACCTCATTCTTGCATGATTTGGACTAAACTAACCCGGACTGACGCTGTTTTCAGCAGAGCTACATGTATGGTTTATTTGTGTGCAGAAAAACGGATTTTTAAGCATCTCAGAAAAATCCACGAAAAATCACGAAAAATCCACGCACCCGAAGAAACAACATACCAGAAGTGGGGCCAGAGGGGGGCCAGGGGGTGCCCAGGCGCCCTGTGGGCGCCCCCCCCCCCCTGGGCCGCGCCGGGGGCGCCTGGGTGGGGCCCACGCCCCCTGGTGCCCTACTTTAGCCCGTATTTTTTCCTGTGAGGCAGAAACCCCAGATCGGGAGTCCTTTCGCTGTTTCTCGTCGCGGAGCCGCCGCCACCCTCTGTTCTTCTTCGGGAGGGCTAATCTGGAGGCTGATTTGGCCTCCGGAGAGGGGAAATCGTCGCCATCGTCATCATCATCACCACTCCATCATCCCTCCATGACTTCCCCCTTCATGTGTGAGTAATTCCCTTGCTGTAGGCGAAGGGGATGGTAGGGATTGGATGAGTTAGATCATGTAATAGTTCGTCAGATTGTTGGGGGCATGTTGCCTATCATCTAGTATGGTGTTTATCATCTTTGCTACAACTCGTTATTCTTAATGCTTGACACTAGGGCCCGAGTGCCATGATTTCAGATCTGAACCTTATGTGTTTGCATGAATATATTTGTGTTCTTGATCCTATCTATGAGTTGTATGCACCTGTTACGGTTCGGAACCGGCGATCCCAAAGGTGACAGCTTGGGACACCAAAGGGGATGGTCCGTAGTTTGAGGATTACATGTATCCATTGAGTTCATTGCTTTGTTCCGGTGCTCTTTGACAGGAGCACCTTAATATCCATTAGTTCCTTTTGGCCCCGTTCGTAGCGGGATGGTAGGACAAAAGATGTTGTGCAAGTTCTTATTGCAAGCACGTACAACTACCTACGGGATACATGCCTAATGTTTGATATTTGCCTAGATGATCATTACTTTTCCGTGTGCCGTGCCCCAAGTTAGAAACTATCTCATCCATGCAACGCCCAACCATCCATCTCCCAAGCCTACAGTATTTTAAACCTTGCTTGTTACTAGTCGCTACTTTCGCTATTTACTTTGCTATCTACTTTCGCTGTTTTCTTTTACTATTACTATCAGCACTATCATATCACTGTTACCACTTATATTTTGCTGCAAGTTAGTATATTTCAGGTGCGGTTGAATTGACAACTCAACTGTTAAAGCTTATAAATACTCTTTGGCTCCCCGTGTGTCAAATCAATAAATTGGGTTATTCTTACCCGCGAAGACTATCTTGATCCCTTACGGTTGAGGGTTATCACATAACCTCATAGTCATAGGAACATGTATAAGTCATGAAGAAAGCAATAGCAGTAAAACTTAAAGGATCATAGTGCTAAGCTAACGGATGGGTCTTGTCCATCAGATCATTCTCCTAATGATGTGATCCCGTTGATCAAATGACAACTCATGTCTATGGCTAGGAAACATAACCATCTTTGATCAATGAGCTAGTCTAGTAGAGGCATACTAGGGACACTCTGTTTTGTCTATGTATTCACACATGTATTAAGTTTCCGGTTAATACAATTCTAGCATGAATAATAAACATTTATCATGATATAAGGAAATAAATAATAACTTTATTATTGCCTCTAGGGCATATTTCCTTCAGTCTCCCACTTGCACTAGAGTCAATACTCTAGTTCACATCGCCATGTGATTTAACACCGATAGTTCACATCGTCATGTGATTAACACCCAAAGGGTTTACTAGAGTCAATAATCTAGTTCACATCGCTATGTGATTAACACCCAAAGAGTACTAAGGTGTGATCATGTTTTGCTTCGTGAGAGAAGTTTAGTCAACGGGTCTGTCACATTCAGATCCGTATGTATTTCGCAAATGTCTATGTGTCTACAATGCTCTGCATGGAGCTACTCTAGCTAATTGCTCCCACTTTCAATACGCATCCAGATTGATACTTAGAGTCAGCTGGATTTAGTGTCAAAGCTTGCATCGGCGTAACCCTTTACGATGAACTCTTTATCACCTCCATAATCGAGAAACATTTCCTTAGTCATCCAGTTACTAAGGATAATTTTGACCGCTGTACAGTGATCTACTCCTGGATCACTATTGTACCCTCTTGACAAACTCATGGCAAGGTACACAACATGTTTGGTACACAGCATGGCATACTTTATAGAACCTATGGCTGAGGCATAGGGAATGACTTTCATTCTCTCTATATTTTTTTGCCGTGGTCTGGCTTTGAGTCTTACTCAACTTCACACCTTACAAGTCAGGTAAGAACTCCTTCTTTAACTGATCCATTTTGAACTACTTCAAAATCATATCAAGGTATGTACTCATCGAAAGTCTTATCAAGCGTCTTGATCTATCTCTATAGATCTTGATGCCCAATATGTAAGCAGCTTCACCAAGGTCTTTCTTTGAAAAACTCCTTTCAAACACTCATTTATGCTTTCCAGAAAATTCTACATCATTTCCGATCGACAATATGTCATTCACATATACTTATCAGAAAGGTTGTAGTGCTCCCACTCACTTCTTGTAAATACAGGCTTCACCGCAAGTCTGTATAAATCTATATGCTTTGATCAACTTATCAAAGCGTATATTCCAACTACGAGATGCTTGCACCAGTCCATAGATGGATCGCTGGAGCTTGCACATTTTGTTAGCACCTTTAGGATTGACAAAACCTTCTGGTTGCATCATATACAAGTCTTCTTTAATAAATCCATTAAAGACTGCAGTTTTGTTATCCATTTGCCAGATTTCATAAAATGCGGCAATTGCTAACATGATTCGGACAGACTTAAGCATCGCTACGGGTGAGAAAGTCTCATCGTAGTCAACTCCTTGAACTTGTTGAAAAACTTTCGCAACAAGTCGAGCTTTGTAAACAGTAACATTACTGTCAGCGTCAGTCTTCCTCTTGAACATCCATTTATTTTTGATGGCTTGCCGACCATCGGGCAAGTCAACCAAAGTCCACACTTTGTTCTCATACATGGATCCCATCTCAGATTTCATGGTCTCAAGCCATTTTGCGGAATCTGGGCTCATCATCGCTTCCACATAGTTCGTAGGTTCATCATGGTCCAGTAACATGACTTCCAGAACCGGGTTGCCGTACCACTCTGGTGCGGAACGTACTCTGGTTGATCTACGAAGTTCAGCAGTAACTTGATCCGAAGTTTCATGATCATCATCATTAGCTTCCTCACTAATTGGTGTAGGAATCACTGGAACCAGTTTCTGTGATGTACTACTATCCAATTCGGGAGAAGGTACAATTACCTCATCAAGTTCCACATTCCTCCCACTCACTTCTCTCGAGAGAAACTCCTTCTCTAGAAAGGATCTACTCTTAGCAACAAAGACCTTGCCTTCGGATCTGTGATAGAAGGTGTACCCAACAGTTTCTTTTGGGTATCCTATGAAGATTTACTTCTCCGATTTGGGTTCGAGCTTATCATGTTGAAACTTTTTCACATAAGCATCGCAGTCCCAAACTTAAAGAAATGACAGCTTAGGTTTCTCGTCAAACCACAGTTCATACGGTGTCATCTCCACGGATTTAGATGGTGCCCTATTTAACGTGAATGTATCTGTCTCTAATGCATAACCCCAAAAGCGATAGTGGTAGATCGGTAAGAGACATCATCGATCGCACCATATCTAATAAAGTACGGTTATGACGTTCGGACACACCATTACACTATGGTGTTCCAGGTGGCGTGAGTAGTGAAACTATTTCACATTGTTTTACTGAAGGCCAAACTCGCTAACTCAAATATTTTACCTCTACGATCATATCGTAGAAACTCTTATTTTCTTGTTACGATGATTCTCCACTTCACTCTGAAATTCTTTGAACTTTTCAAATGTTTTAGACTTGTGCTTCATTAAGTAGATATACCCATATCTGCTCAAATCATCAGTGAAGGTCAGAAAATAACGATACCCGCCGCGAGCTTCAACACTCATTGGTCCACATACATCTGTATGTATGACCTCCAACAAATCTGTTGCTCGCTCCATTGTTCCGGAGAACGGAGTTTTAGTCATCTTGCCCATGAGGCATGGTTCGCAAGCACCAAGTGATTCATAATCAAGTGATTCCAAAAGTCCATCACTATGGAGTTTCTTCATGCGCTTTACACCATTATGACCTAAACAGCAGTGCCACAAATAAGTTGCACTATCATTATTAACCTTGCATCTTTTGGCTTCAATATTATGAATATGTGTATCACCACGATCGAGATCCAACAAACAATTTTCATTGGGTGTATGACCATCGAAGGTTTTATTCATGTAAACAGAATAACAATTATTCTATGACTTTAAATGAATAACCGTATTGCAACAAATATGATCAAATCATATTCATGCTCAACGCAAATGCCAAATAACATTTATTTAGGTTTTACACTAATCCCGAAAGTATAGGGAGTGTGCGATGATGATCATATCAATCTTGGAACCACTTCCAACACACATCGTCACTTCACCTTTAACTAGTCTCTATTCATTCTGCAATTCTCGTTTCGAGTTACTAATTTTAGCAACTGAACCGGTATCAAATACCCAGGGGTTGCTATGAACACTAGTAAAGTACACATCAATAATCTGTATATCAAAATATACCTTTGTTCACTTTGCCATCCTTCTTATCCGCCAAGTATCTAGGGCAGTTCCACTTACAGTGACCATTTCCTTTGCAGTAGAAGCACTTAGTTTCAGGCTTGAGTTTTAGCTTTGGGTTTCTTCACGGGAGTGACAACTTGCTTGTCATTCTTCTTGAAGTTCCCCTTCTATCTCTTTGCCCTTTACTTGAAACAAGTGGTCTTGTTAACCATCAACACTTGATGCTTTTTCATGATTTCTACCTTCGCCGACTTCAGCATTGCGAAGAGCTCGGGAATTCCTTTCGTCATCCCTTGCATATTATAGTTCATCACGAAGTTCTACTAACTTGGTGATAGTGACTAGAGAACTTTGTCAATTACTAGCTTATCTGGAAGATTAACTCCCACTTGATTCAAGTAATTGTAGTACCCAGACAATCTGAGCACATGCTCACTGGTTGAGCTATTCTCCTCCATCTTGTAGGCAAAGTACTGTCAGAAGTCTTATACCTCTCGACACGGGCATGAGTATGAAATACTAATTTCAACTCTTGGAACATCTTATATGCTCCGTGGCGTTCAAAACGTTTTTGAAGTCCCGGTTCTAAGCCATAAAGCATGGTGCACTTAAACTATCAAGTAGTCATCATACCGAGCTTTTGTCAAAACGTTCATAACGTCTACATCTGCTCCTGCAATAGGTATGTCACCTAGCGGTGCATCAAGGACATAATTCTCTGTGCAGCAATGAGGATAATCCTCAGATCACGGAACAATTCCGCATCATTGCTACTAACATCTTTCAACTTAGTTTTCTCTAGGAACATATAAAAAATAAACGGGGAGCAACATCGCGAGCTATTGATCTACAACATAGATATGCTAATACTACGAGGACTAAGTTCATGATAAATTAAAGTTCAATTTAATCATATTACTTAAGAACTCCCACTTAGATAGACATCCCTCTAGTCATCTAAATGATCACGTGATCCAAATCAACTAAACCATGCCCGATCATCACGTGAGATGGAGTAGTTTCAATGGTGAACATCTTATGTTGATCATATCTACTATATGATTCACGCTCGACCTTTTGGTCTCCAGTGTTCCGAGGCCATATCTGCATATGCTAGGCTCGTCAAGTTTAACCCGAGTATTCTGCGTGTGCAAAACTGGCTTACACCCGTTGTATTTGAACGTAGAGCTTATCACACCCGATCATCACGTGGTGTCTCGGCACGACGAACTTTCGCAACGGTGCATACTCAGGGAGAACACTTATACCTTGAAATTTAGTAAGGGATCATCTTATAATGCTACCGTCGAACTAAGCAAAATAAGAAGCATAATAAGATAAACATCACATGCAATCAAAATATGTGACATGATATGGCCATCATCATCTTGTGCTATTGATCTCCATACTCAGGGATAAGCACCGTCATGATCACCTTCGTCACCGGCGCGACACCTTGATCTCCATCGTAGCATCATTGTTGTCTCGCCAACTATTGCTTCTACGACTATCGCCACCGCTTAGTGATAAAGTAAAGCAATTACATGGCGATTGCATTTCATACAATAAAGCGACAACCATATGGCTCCTGCCAGTTGCCGATAACTTTACAAAACATGGTCATTTCATACAAAACCGTATAACTCATCATGTCTTGACCATATCACATCACAACATGCCCTGCAAAAACAAGTTAGACGTCCTCTACTTTGTTGTTGCAAGTTTTACGTGGCTGCTACGGGCTTAGCAAGAACCGTTCTTACCTACGCATACAAAACCACAACGATATTTCGTCAAGTATGTGATGTTTTAACCTTCACAAGGACCGGGCGTAGCCACACTTGATTCAACTAAAGTTGGAGAAACTGACACCCGCCAGCCACCTGTGTGCGAAGCACGTCGGTAGAACTAGTCTCGCGTAAGCGTACGCGTAATGTCGGTCCGGGCCGCTTCATCCAACAATACCGCCGAATCAAAGTATGACATGCTGGTAAGCAGTATGACTAGTATCGTCCACAACTCACTTGTGTTCTAATCGTGCATATCATCTACGCATAGACCTGGCTCATGATGCCACTGTTGGGGAACGTAGTATTTTAAAATTTTCCTACGATCACGCAAGATCTATCTACCAGATGCATAGCAACGAGAGGGGAGAGTGAGTCTACGTACCCTCGTAGACCGAAAGCGGAAGCGTTAGAACAACGCGGTTGATGTAGTCGTACGTCTTCACGGCCCGACCGATCAAGCACCGAAACTACGGCACCTCCGAGTTCTAGCACACGTTCAGCTCGATGACGTCCCTCGAACTCCGATCCAGCCGAGTGTCGAGGGAGAGTTCCGTCAGCACGACGACATGGTGACGATCTTGATGTTCACCGTCGCAGGGCTTCGCCTAAGCACCGCTACAATATTTATCGAGGAGAACTATGGTGGAGGGGGGCACCGCACACGGCTAAGAGATCAAGAGATCAATTGTTGTGTCTAGAGGTGCCCCCCTGCCCCCGTATATAAAGGAGGGAGGGAGAGGCCGGCCCTAGAGGGGGCGCACCAAGTGTGGGGAGTCCTACTAGGACTCCCAAGTCCTAGTAGGATTCCCCTTTCCTTTCCGGAGTAGGAGAGAAGGAAAGAGGGGGAGAGGGAGAAGGAAAAGGGGGCTGCACCCCTTGTCCAATTCGGACCAGAAGGGGGTTGCACGCCTCCTTCCTTTTGGCCTCTCTCCTCTATTCCCGTAACTCCCCGGTACTCCGAAAATACCCGAATCACTCGGAACCTTTCCGATGTCCGAATATAGTCGTCCAATATATCGATTTTTACGTCTCGACCATTTTGAGACTCCTCGTCATGTCCCCGATCTCATCCGGGACTCCGAACTCCTTTGGTACATCAAAACTCATAAACTCATAATAAAACTATCATCGAAACCTTAAGCGTGCGGACCCTACGGGTTCGAGAACTATGTAGACATGACCGAGACACGTCTCCGGTCAATAACCAATAGCGGAACCTGGATGCTCATATTGGCTCCCACATATTATACGAAGATCTTTATCGGTCAAACCGCATAACAACATACATTGTTCCCTTTGTCATCGGTATGTTACATGCCCGAGATTCGATCGTCGGTATCTCAATACCTAGTTCAATCTCGTTACCAACAAGTCTCTTTACTCGTTCCGTAATACATCATCCCGCAACTAACTCATTAGCTGCAATGCTTGCAAGGCTTATAGTGATGTGCATTACCGAGTGGGCCCAGAGATACCTCTCCGACAATCGGAGTGACAAATCCTAATCTCGAAATACGTCAACCCAACAAGTACCTTCGGAAACACCTGTAGAGTACCTTTATAATCACCCAGTTACGTTGTGACGTTTGGTAGCACACAAAGTGTTCCTCCGGTATTCGGGAGTTGCATAACCTCATAGTCATAGGAACATGTATAAGTCATGAAGAAAGCAATAGCAGTAAAACTTAAACGATCATAGTGCTAAGCTAACGGATGGGTCTTGTCCATCAGATCATTCTCCTAATGATGTGATCCCGTTGATCAAATGACAACTCATGTCTATGGCTAGGAAACATAACCATCTTTGATCAATGAGCTAGTCTAGTAGAGGCATACTAGGGACACTCTGTTTTGTCTATGTATTCACACATGTATTAAGTTTCCGGTTAATACAATTCTAGCATGAATAATAAACATTTATCATGATATAAGGAAATAAATAATAACTTTATTATTGCCTCTAGGGCATATTTCCTTCATCACCAAGCCCTTGTTTTAACTTTTAAGTGCTACTAACACATATGCCCGTGCGTTGCAACGGGAGGAAACCTAGCACCCCATCCATGTCACCCCTTATCCTCTTTCTATGTAATTTGTAAATGCGATGATTGAAACATATACTAAGAGTTAAGGTGATAGGGCCAAAAATCATAACTATCACAATGTGTTCCCCAAACATTCCAATTGGCATGAAATATATAAAATTCAGAAAATGGCATGAAACAACTAATTCAAGAACTGATGTCATATTACGAGCTATACCCTGAAGTCGGTCTAAACCAGGTGTGTCTAATGCCCCCTATGTCACTTCTTAGGTCTAAAAAATATGCCTACACCTAGGTCTCACCGTGGTTCAAATGATGTGAATTCCGGATTCTTAATTTCTAAACCCAACTTAACTGTAAAACTACAATTCCTTTTTTTTTTGAATTCCCATATTGAAAGAATGTAAACCCCCAACGTTAAACAACATTACCACACACATTTTTCAATGATGGCAATTTTAACAATGGAACAAAGGAGCTTCTGAATTAAGTAAAAGATTGCATCATCCCTTCATAAATGTTTTTTAGTGAACCTAACAAACAAACACGGCAGTACTTCCACCAACCATCCAGAATTATAGAGCCAAAAAGATGCACTATAGATTTTAGATCAATTAGTTTCGTAATGATTTAAAATAGGATGGCTGTACTAAATAAAACAACATAAGTAGGCTGACCTAAAGTACTTGGTGCAAATAATTCTCAAGCGCTATTCATACATGACCTTTTTCCAAACCAGGATGCTGAGACAGAACCAAAAATACCACTCAAATCAAGCAGCTGCCTTTATCACAACATATATCTCGAAACCACAACTCTCTAAATAACTGTACATCATCAATGCCGCAAATAAATATTGCGTATGGCAGATCCAAACGGAAAGGAAAATGTAGTACAGGCTGCCTCAGCTAATTCATTAAGCTCGGAGATAGAAGAAACAAAGATTATCAATTGAGTTGTTACCAATTAGGACACGCTGATTTGTGCTTGAATATCCAATGCTTCTTTGTCCTTACACTTTCTTATAGTTAAGTTGAATTGATCGTCGCTGTACCTGTATTGTGACTATTGGACTACCATTGTTATGATATAACAAGAATATTTCACGATGTCACCTAGCATTGTCAAGTCGAAACAGAATGACATTTAGCACGAAAAGCTTAATCTTCTGAGCATCGTCCTTTTGAACAAATGTACTACTCCGATGTAGTACGCATACACTCAAGCAACACCAAACTGCATAAAAGAAAAAAAATCATATAATCTACTCCCTCCGTTCCTAAATATTTGTCATTTCAACAAGTGACTACATACGAAGCAAAATGAGTGAATCTACACTCTAAAACATGTCTACATGCATCCGTATGTTGTAACCATTTAAAATGTCTAGAAAGACAAATATTTAGGAACAGAGGGAGTACCAGGAAAATATATTGTTTAGAAATAGTAAGCAGGAGAACGATTAAACTGCACTATGGCCTAAAAGCATCTAATCAAATCTAAGTAGAACTAGTAAGATGCCCGTGCTACGCCACGGAATCACAAAAGATCGGGTGGAACATTATTTACATAAGTGTGAGAAGTCTAGTGAACAATAAAATATGTACCGACATTGATCAAAATGATTCCATCTTGTTGACAGGTACACATCTTGCAAAATCAAACATATAGTTTCCAACTGATAAACCCCCTCGTCCAAGCCAAACTTTTTTTCTTCATTTTCACCTTGCAGAAGACATGTTTTCCCTACCCAATATATGTTGTTACCTTTTATCCAAGGATTCAACAATGCTCATTTCATGCTAGTATATTAGGCAAACCAGACTTAAATGTAAAGATAAATGGCAGCAGTTAATATATCCAAATAACATATTAGTACATACTATAGCCTGAGAACACAATTATAAATGGTCCAGAAGAAAGAAACAAGAATGAATTAGAAGTGCTTTGACATAATACTTGGGCTCTCACTTCTATCTTCTCACCTAAAAGGACATCACACAAGCACCTGCAGTTTATATTTTTATAAGGGAAAGCAACAGCTATATTGCTAATACTTAGGCATTTCACCGACTACAACGACTGCCACATGGGCAGGTACTTTGGAGCCTCACCAGAGAGGTTCTCAAGAGGACTACAATGATGCCCTAGCCTGGCCAGTTCACGCGCAACATGGTTTGCTTCTCTTTTACATGCCAAAACTCTGCATCTAGAGAACCACAACCTCGTTTGGAACTTTACATCCTTGATGACAGCAGCATAAGTGGACAAATCATCACGTCGAGCATCCATGGCCTCAGCCAAGAGAGCAGAATCAGTTTCAAACTCCACCCCTAGCGCTCCTATTTCGGCCGCCATATCCACATCATTGGACATAGCAAGAAGCTCTGCCCCAAATGCATCATGGATATTTATCTCCTCTCCCAGCCCGTGATAGGATCAAAGTTCCTTCTTCATCGCGGGCGACAACCCCTCATCCAAGGATTCCTGCTGCGTATATATGATGGTCAGTAGTATATTTAGACAAAGGAAAAAAGGAGACTACAGAGGGTATGTACTCTATAGTATATTTAAGCAAAGGAAAGAACAATGAACAACACTTGTAGTACATTTTGTACTGGAGCAAAGAAATAAAATGTAAAGTAAAAGATGTTTTTGAATCATATGTATATAGAAGGGATGAGTGCATATGTATCTGTACTGGACAACTTGTAGCTTTTTTACATCAACCATGTTTCTGCAATGAAAAAAAATGCCGATAACAGACAGAAAGGAAACAAATATTCAGGGTGTGGCCTAAAAATTGGATGTGGAGCTACCAAGCAAAGGAAATGTACCGATGACAAAGCAACCTGCTGTCGGCGTCGGCCGATTTTTTTTAACAGAGGGGGTAACAAAGACAACTATTAAAGAACAATTCAAACACATAATGTTTTTACAAAATAAAATAAAATTCATGAACACTAAAGCAAGTATCTAAGTTGTGTTTTTGTAAATCCTCCACATGACCCTAGTTAGATAGATATAGTTTTTAATTGTACTTGAGTGATTCATACCTTGGACTACATGTTGAGAACTTCTTTGTAGACTATGTTCTTTGTAATATTTGCAATGGATTTGGACTGGCCTTCCTTTTTCTTATCCGGGACAGTGAGAATCTTCATATTACTTCTAGATGTAGCTCTAGAAAGAACAACATAGAGTTGCCCGTGTGAAAATATCGGTTCAGGGAGGTATACACCAACATTTGGTATAGTTTGTCCTTGTGCCTTGTTAATGGTCATAGCAAAGCTAAGTCTAACTGGAAACTGCTTCCTCTTGAACCTAAATGGAAACATCTCATCGTCTGATGGGCAAAGGGGAATTCGATGAAGGAACACCCA
>LR738712.1:803235451-803333052 GCA_902687465.1 Secale cereale
CCCCCCCGAAGACGAGTAACTCAAATGTGTCACACATGTCGGCTCGCTTATAAATAGACTTGTCTGAGTTTGTGGCATGCCATTTGGGCCATTACTGTTGGACTTATTATTTTCGCAGACCACTGTTTTATTTAAAGTTGGACCAATAGTCAGATAATACAAATTAAGAAATATGCAAACATATTGTTCCGCCAAGCGATAAGGGATAAGATAGCAACTTTTTTTGTTTTCCTTTATCGCTTTGTTGGCACAATGATTGTAACATTTGGGTGCAAGACCTGATTATTTCTCCCCAAAACAGAAGAGAGTATGAGGTTAGCCAAAAAAGAATTACTCCCCAAAACAGAAGAGACCTGATTATTTCTCCCCACATGGCAGGCTCAAAACACAAAAGACAATAAGAATGTTATATGTAATCTAACAAGAATACTATTCTTTGCCAAAAGACAACATGATAATTCGGTTTAACCCAACCACATGTATGATAGATTTAGAGCAATTTATATTTAGATCAAAAATTGCACATATGATAACTTTGATCGTCATTAAGTAACAATATGAACAAAACAACGGATATGCACAGGTATGGTAGACAAGAAGTGCAAATCAAAACATAGTAGTATATAGAAGTGATCAAGTATGAAATTTTTCATGGCATTTCCTAAGAACCTATCACAATAAATTCCAAGCGTGTATATTAATAAGTTTACAACTTGCAGTCGACAGTGGGAAAAGAAAATACGTTCACAGCAACATCACAAAACAGGGAAGTATGAAGCATGATGCACTCCTTATAAATCTATAACATAATCACCAATCTCTAAATGAGTGCACATACTGAATATTCAACCTAACTCAGCTAGTATGTCATGACCTTGTGGTTCTTCAGTTTCACACCTAAATCCAAGGGTTTCTCCTAGAGACTTCTAATTTCTGAGCTTGTTGAATATCTTTTGGACCTGCCATGTGGGTCGTCATTTTAAAAATAGGTGATTTGGTGAGAAACAAGTCCAATTGTAGTTGGAGCTGCCACCGAGTATTTATGTGCAGATTTAGTACCAATGCATATTTACTATTTGGTCAACTTAAGCAACAACTCCGAGATTTCAATTGTAAACAATACCACAATGCATGTCTAATGTGGTACTACAAAAGTATAAGATCAAGTGACAAGAATGTGGCTATCTGCGATCCAGCAATCTATGCCAATAGATGAACAAAAATTCAAACTACTATTGTATTCACTAATTTTCAGTGTTACCATTTATTGCGTAGAAATCATATTAGCATAGAAGTAGGCTATCATAGCAAATCTAAGGACAGTAACCTATTCCCCCTGTATTATAGGGAAAAGGTACTGGTGCTTGATCTCCTACTCAGATCAGCTATTTCGATCAAAGCACATATCTGCAATTGCACAAGAAGATTCACCCATACCTTGGTCCGTCACGAAGCAGAACAAAAGGCGAAGTCCTCACAATCCGTTCAATCTGAAGATTGGCGTAACCAGCATCTCTGGCTTCTTTGGGTGCAGCAGCGTGAGTCCCATATGCTTGCCCATTTCCTTTATATTGGTCCTCGAGAGTAGTTTCTAGATAGCTCTACCTTGGCGCGCGGATTTGAACTTAGTGTGACAGAAAATTTGATATATAGATTGGCCTGCAAATTGGCTTCTAGATAGTTCCGCCTGGGCGGGCGGGCTTGGCTGAAAATATTGAATTTGGGAGGCGGCACGGGTGGGCAGGATGGCAGTAGCAAAGAATAGCGCGCCCGTGAGGAAGGGGAAGGAGTAGTCGGCGCCGCCACTGAGGATGAGCATCTCGTAGCCGGCGGCGTACTTGCAGGAGTCAGCGTTGGAGGGGAGGGGAGGCGGATGAGACATCGAGGAGGGGGTGGCGATACTGGGCGGAGTTCGGTGGGAGCTCTACGACAGAGGAAGAGGGAAAAGAGGCCTTGGGGACGTACTTCGTCGGCGGCGTACCTGCGGCGGCCAGCGTTGGAGGAGACGGGTGAGCCGGCGAAGGAGATGGCAAGGAGGAGGGGAAGGTGGCAGTGATGGTCTATGGTAGGCCTGCTGCAGCAGAGGAGAGAGGAGGGGGTAGCAGAGGCGTCGGTAGACGGACGGCATGGTCGGCCTGCGTGCCGAGGTCGACATGGATGAGATGGGGAAGGGGGCAAGGGGACGGCGAGGAGGATGGGGTCATGGCGGCGGTCGGAGGTGGGGTCAAGAGAAGGCAGAAGTGGGGCTGGGGATGGACGGCGCCGGCAGCGGCCACGTCGCCGGATCCATTCCAGCGCGGCATGGTTCGTACGGCGCTGCTCTGTTTCCAATTTTCTGAAGAAGAAGAGATGGTCGGATAAGGTGGGGTGGAGAGTTGAATGGGAGAGACAGGTTGAGAGGGCTTATCTGCAAATGTGTGATAAGTAGCTGGCTTTTTTGCAAAATTTACCATAGATTGCTTATGATGCGTTGGATGCAGATCAAACGGTTGTAAGTGATGGATGGCAGGCACACCATCATCACCAACTCAGATTTTTATAGGAGTAGAGATAAAACATTTATAACTGATCCATGTCATCCATATTCTGAGTACGTGGTAACCTCTATCTCCAGGTATTCCTTTGCATCATATTTGTAGAAATTTGAGCACTGGAACACACGAATCCATAGGGAAAGCGGGGAAGAAAAAACACTCTGAAAGTGCACTGAAGGCAAGATGAAGATGGATGTTGCTTCCCGGTGGATTATCAGATCCAGTCCAGTAAGGTGTAGAGAAAAGCACGTCCTTGTGGGAAAGCTTGTGGACTAATCGATCTGTGAACCGGAGGTTGGACTTGAGAAAGGATTGCGGCCAAGTTAAGCCGCTACAGCAATGTGCTTAAGCAAGGGAGGGGCGTGAATGAGGAAACGGCCCATGTTCTACAGAAGGGCATGTTGCAAGACAACGGCGCACCATGCTGGGGCTGAAATTGCTGGCATACACCACCGCGTCCTCCGACCGGGCCACTCGCCGTACCTCCACCGTGGAGCTCGCGGCTCTGAGCTCCGGCAATGCCGACACCGTCGACTTGGTCAGCAGCGATACCACCATTGAGTCGTACGACACCTGTCGTCTTCATCGTCGAGCATCGGTGCCGGGAGATGCAACTTGGTATCCAGGAGAAATGCACGGCCGAGATAGGCCACACCCGTCATGAGCATCGTCCGAATTCATCATAGAGACCACGCAACAGCAGAGAATGATCGGGGATACACCGGTTGGGAGCCCAAAATTCTTCGTGGATTTCCAACCATAAACCAGCCATATATCCGTCGACATGTTCTGGGATCTAGACGGCGTCGCGCCTATGTCATGCGACATCGTGCCGTTGCTGCTTCCGTCGGAAGATTTGATGGGTAACCGTCAGCGATGCGCAGGCCCACACTTGTTCGTCCGTATAACAAACTGCAGTCGCTCCGCTCATCATCGAAGGCCTCTCGCTCAGCTATGCCATCTTTGCACAGAAAAATCCGTTTACAAAAGACGTGGGATATAGCAATGGTTGTGGTCGAGGCCTATTACATGGGATCGAACATGGGAGAGGAGACGGCCGGCTAGACGGTGACGACAGGGCCGACGGCTGGCATGTCCTAACCTTAGAGACGTGGGGTGGGAGCCGCTCAAGGAGAACGTGTGCGTGGATTTCAATCGTCTGTTTTTTTTTTTTTTGTTGTTGTTGTTGTTGTTCTCAATCATGCGATGTGGATACGAGTCCATTATGACCTGTCCAAACCGTTACCCAGATCTACTAAATCTCAGCTGTTAATCTTAATGATTATTGAATATAAAAAAGGTGACGGATAAAGAACTATGAAATCTTCCATCCTTTATTATCAGGTAAAGATTATTCATTACCTGTAGCAAAATGGTATGTACAATTTATGGGTTTGTCGGTAACTCCCGTTTTCTCTTGCTTGGTGGGGTTTATTAATTCCGTGATCGAGGAAAACCTCTGAGTGACTGCTAGTGACTTAAAATCTTTTATGAAAACTGAGCTTCGGCTGAGCTGACTATGATTTTCGTCTACTACGTCAAAGACTTTTACCCTCACGAGCAGCCTCACACTCCTCAGCCCTGAGCCCGCGACGCTCCCCGGATCTTAAACAAAAGCCCAAACATGCTGAGCAATGGTCTTCTATCTAGGTTAGTGTGCACGTGGACATTCGCAGAGACGTTGCATCCCGCTAGCTCCTTCCGTTGCCATGTCATTTCTTCTTCAATTGATGGAATAACCATGAGTGCTTTTGAGGTCGATTGTGTTTCTGTATCTATCCATGGGCTGGCATTTTTTGATAAATGGTGGATTTTATTGACTCAAAATAAAGCATCAAGTTGATACAAACAGGATGAGAACACACTCAGCCTCTGCATAACTAAGATGCACACATCCAACACAAACAAACACAAAAAACCGCTAGCAAATAGCAAAGTCATATAAGACCAAAGCTATCGCTAAGCGAGAGAAAAAAAAAACCGAAGCGAACAAATCCGCGATCGACAAACTACAACAATGATCATATCCACAGCAACCATCTCATGACATCATACGGACAACGGGGTTCTTCAGCAGCAATGCCTTCATGAAGGGAGCAACACTGTCATCGGATCCAACCACCAAAGGTAAGACTCTAGGTTTTCATCCTGAAGAATCAGTCTAAGCATATACGAGCAATGCCTTCAACAAGAAAATGATGCAAAAACATTACCATTGCCATGTATGACCACTAGTGTCACATATAGGTTTTCACCTCGAAGCTCGAGACCGGGTACTTGAGAAGCACAACCATCGAAGTCAATCATACGTTATCACTACACTAGTAGAAAACGGGCCTTTAGTCCCAGTTTCGGAGGGCCTTTAATTAGTCCCGGTTCTGGAACCGGGACTAAAGGATCGGGACTAATGCCCAAACCTTTAGTCAACTAGGACTAAAGGGGCTCCACGTGGCCGTTGTCTGGAGCTTCACCTTTAGTCCTAAAGGGATTTTTTTGGAAAAAAAAATTGGAATAAATTTGAATTTTTCCCCGATTTTCAAATTTCTGAATTATTTGAATGTAATCTCTAATCACCCCACATCACTGCTCAATTTAGTCTCTAATCTCTAATCACCCCTCATCGTTCCAAAACGTGTAACTTCCGGCCAGTCACCCATCGTCTCACTACTCCAGCCTGAGCACGTTTAACTTCCGAGTTCTATTCCCTCTTGATTCCAAGTCTGCACTTGTTGTTTTCCTGACAATAGTAAGCTGTCAATCCTATTAACCCTTAGGAGTTGTACTTGAGCATGAAGTCACACATTACGTCGTTTGAGTTTGAACTATTATTCTTAAAACTAATAATTATTTAGTAACACTAATATTTCTTGAATAAGTAGTTTGATCCGGCGACAGGCGTGGCGTTGGCGCGGCCCTCGGGAGGCGGTGGCTAGCGGCAATGATCGGCGGGGTGCTGGCGGCATCGACGCCAGCCTGGCAGTTTTTGTAAAGAGGATTGCATTTTTTATTATAACTAGCAAAAATGCCCGTGCGTTGCAACGGGTACAAAATAAATACATGTGTGTGCTTCGAAATTTGAAGAAAAAAACCACTTTGCATACATGGCATGATTGCAACTCAGATCAGAATGAAATTTTCCATGTATATGAAATAGCAAAGTTTAACACACTGCCCAGTGATGTACCAGTATAAGTTTTGTCTTTCCTAAGTCAGGAACAGGTCTTGTATCTCTTGTGATGTGATTCCTCCCTATGTCAGGAGATAGTTAGAAATCAAAGCAGGGTGTGCAAAGAAACATGTAAAAGAGCGCTATAGTGACTATTGTTGGCAACAGGGAGGTAGTTATAGACACAGTAAAATATGTTGGCATGGCCTATGATTTTTTCTTGGAGAAAATAACTACAGAAAAGAGCACAAATACGCAAAAAATTTGGTATGATGGCCCAACTAATATATATATGTTGCTCTAATAAATTGATTAGACATTGGCTAAAACCTAAATAATCCCTTTTTCACTACACACAACAGCTAGAGCAAGGGATTAATGTATCAGGTAAAGTAAACTGCCAAATCCCTCTTTACTATTGGATATTCTTCAGAAAACATAGCCCTGCATGTATATATTGAGCAAAATGAATGAAGAAAAGGAAACATATTCACTCATGGTAAAAGTAATTGCACTATGACAACTAAGAGAATAAGTTAGAGCAAGGGAGATTGCTCTTTCTAAGCTATAATAGCATGCAAAAATGGGCCCTTTATGAAGATGAAGGTATACCATCAAGTTGCAGTAAGTGATGTGCTGGACAGTGATATACAGTATGGTTGTTTTGTAATGTGTCCCCTCGTATTTAAATATGCGATGTGATGCAACAGTAGACAGTAAACAAACAAAAAATGGCCGTCATACATGATTGTTAGAAAGAGGCCTCACATTTGATCGATATCATGATTGTTGCGCCATGATACACCATTTTCAATCTTGGAAAACCGACCGGCCTTATTCATGTCAGACCTGCACAAAGGTTATAGACGTCTTAGATTCTATTGAATTCACTACTGGTTTAATTCTCAAAATTTGGTCTCAACAAATAGAAAAGGTAAGTACATATTAGCAGAACGAAATGTAATTAATGTCACTTAAAAAACAAAATAGTCCACCCAAATGCAGTTATAAAAATACCACGGAATCGGTATGATCTCTGTGCTTGTTTGCTTGCCACCGGTCTATTCTTCTAATCCTTGTATATTGTACAACAGAGAATAACTAAACATATGCAAAAAGGTTTACATGTCACTGGAAACTAAATCAAGCTGGATGGTTAGTCAAGTCGTTCTCAAATAGCGAAGCATGTGTAGGAGTAACCCGAAGATATTGGTCTATTTTCTCTACCAACTCACATAAAGAATTTAATGAGAATGCAAAATATGGAAAAAGAGGATCACACGAATAACTGTTATCTAACATCATCTATATCAGCTCTCCATTATTGCCCGCAATGTACATCAAGGCTTTTTCTGTTAAGGCTTGGAAGTACCAATAAAAGATAAAATATGAAACTGTACAAAACATAGTGTGGTATATATGAGTTAAAAATGTAGTTCTGTTATGTACAACCCATGACGCTCATAAATGACAGTAGATAAATGAAACTGTACAATACACGACCAATGGTTCCAAAATTCCAGTCTAACAAGGCCACCAAATTCTTCTTCGGGGAGCTTGACCTACCCATTGCATATAAAATCGTCACCAATGGGCAATGGACAAAGAAAGTATGTCAACCATGCTTGGAGAATCACAACATACTATTTGGTTTATTGGACTATTATCGCATAGTTAAGATACAACATAAGCATTAAGACGGAATTTCATAAGAAATAACACATAAATACAATAAATATGATAACTACCTGTGGTGACATGGTCACCATGTACAACATTAATCTGTTTCAAGAAAAAGGATAAAATAATTAAATTGTCCAAAGATAAAAATGCATGTATATACCCAAAACATTTATTTAAAAAAAGTCATAAACTTGAGAAAATATATCACATGCCAACTATAACGACAAATAGTGAATCGTATTTCACATGTTTTTGCAGGTAATCCATGACAAACAAAAGAAAGCATAATCGATGAAGGGAGAAGACAACTTCATAAATTGTTGATTAGGGCCATCCTTGGAAACTTAACAGTTTACACCATAGCACCACAGAAAATGGAATAATTAAACATGCCCTTACAGATCTGAACAATCACATAAGCAATTTTCAACAGGAAGCCATTCAGAATTGACAGCATAGGGAATAACATTGATAGTGTATATGATGGCTGCAGTTTTATTTTGATTCAAAAAATTGTTCTTTTTTATTTGGGAACCATAATCTGGATAAGCTCACTGATGTACCATACACGCATATGATTGTGTTAATAATTGAATTCTCTGACCACAAGATACACAAACATGAAGGAATTTTAGAGAGGATAAGAATATAAGACTACTACTTGT
Organism: Secale cereale; assembly: GCA_902687465.1. Classification (NCBI taxonomy): domain Eukaryota; kingdom Viridiplantae; phylum Streptophyta; class Magnoliopsida; order Poales; family Poaceae; genus Secale; species Secale cereale. The sequence continues at coordinate 803,243,500 of LR738712.1, forward strand.
TGGAGCAGAAGGTGATGATATAGTCGGGTGACTGGTCGTGGGTGAATATGCTCCTAGGTTGTCGTAGATATAGCTGTAGACAGCGGGGTCGCCGCCTTGAACCACTTGGAGTAAAACGTCGGCTCACTCCCAGGTTCACGTACTGCCACGGCAGTAGTACTGCCGGTTGAAATGTGAAGCAAACCATTCTGGTTAGAAATTTTAAGCTAGAATAAATCCCCAATTATATGTTCGTGTGCACTACTACATAACAAAATTATATTATCCAAGTAACAAAGTTAAATATGAATAGCCTCGTATCAGTGTTGTCCTAGGGTTCTAGCACCATAGCACTACACCATGACGATGTCTGCTATTCGTATAGCACAACCAACAATTTTCTTCGGCGAGCCATCTCCCACTTTTGGCACCTATTTTTGGGGGAAAAAAAAGAAGAAACAAAGACCATTACAATTGATTAGAGATGGTGTTTTACTATTCTGAGACAATACACCATATTCCTTATCCATATGCTGAATTATACAATATCATCTTATAAAAATTAAAGCTTGATGATGCATTATACCAGCAAAACATGGACAAAACGTAAGCTCAATCTTGACCAAACATATAATGAAAATGAAAACTCAAATAAAATACAACTGAGGCCTTTTCTGTTACCATGAGAACTAAAAAACTTTGTATTATCCAGTAACCGAAACAATTTTCTATTCGTCATTATTCAGTTATCAAAACAATTATCTAGCTACTCTGTAGTGTATCGAAAAGGTTTTGATTTTATCAGCCTACAATATGCATCAAAGACCCGTTGTGCAGATATCTCAGCTTTGACATAAAAATTCCACTTGCTCTTAATCTAACATCATTTTTAGAACGGATTAACATGAAAATAAACTAAAAGGAAAATTACCGAGTTGTTTATCGCATTGGGATGCTTGCGGTCCTGATTTTGTGCCATGTCGTTGTGTACAGAGCATTGAACTGCATACATGTCATCTTCAAACTTTACAATTTGGTTATGTTGTTCTTCAATCGTTGTATCTCAAATCAACTCTGAATCATCAAAATGATGGAAACTAACTTCTAAAGTATGTTTATGTGGACATAAAGGGAAATTAATGGCCTAATTCGGATCTTTCTAATACAGTATGAATTATGAAGACGGTTTCGAAGAAAATAAATTGTTGATTCCAGGCACATGCATCATACCTTTGCATATTGTGTTGGAATATTGCTCTGAAGGAGATCTAGTTTGTAGTAAACAATTATATGTAGCCTGCAGATCGCCAATTCTTTGGTTGCAACTATTCTTCGTTGGTGACATGGAGCACATTGTAGATGAGGATGAGGGCGCTGGATGATTCCGAGGATGAGGTCGTCGAGAAGCAGGCTGATTCTGTCCTCATCTTGGCCGCTGTTAATCCTGTAGGACGCGACTAATCCTCCACCTCTGACGTGCAGCCTCGATCTGGAAGGAATTGGGCAAAGAGCGGGGCGGCCTCGGCCAGAGCTTCCGCGTCCGTGTCGTAGTAACCGTCGGCCGGGTCCGAGGCACGCTGATTATGACGTTGCACCGCCTCCCACGCGTCCTCCTCCTCCTCCCGGCCATTGCCCGTGGCGGCGAGTAGCGTATTGAGCAGCCCGTCGCGGTCGGCGGCGCGCGCTCGAGCCGGCCAGCGCGAGCCCAGAGCGCGGCGGCCTGGGCCTCGGCATTTGCGAACCGCGCGCGAAGGATTCGGATGGCGGGGGGAGGAGGGCGAGGCGGAGAGTAGGCAGGCCGGGGTTCGGGGAGGACCGGCGCGGCGGACTATGCAGGCCGGCGGCGCATCCAGATGGGGGTGACTCGGGGTGGGGAAGCAGCCTCAAAAAAGACTCGGGGTGGGTTATTTCCTTTTTTTTGTTAAATACGAAACGTTTTTCACTTATTTACTGGACCACGGGTAAATTCCCACCGAGGACTCGTGTGGATGAATAGTACCACCTCGTTTATATTACAATTTTGTATATACAAATCGTAAAAGCGTATTACGACTGGGTGAAAGCGTATTGTGACGGTGAACCCGACGGACTCGTTCCGTGCTTTATTATTAGGTATAGATATAGATAGGATGACATTTTTTTAGGAGGTTTATATATCTATTGTCATTTTCTCCTTTTTCTATGTAAGTGGGCTGCAAGGCTTGGGAAAGGACCTGACTTGGGCTGGGCTGATTCGTCTGCGGGGGTCCTCAAGAAAAAAAAGTGAGTCCATGAGACGGCTCCGGAGGTGACAGACAGTGAGCCCAGATCGGACGATCGATGTCCGAGTTTTGAGTCCATCACCGAGTTGTGATTTACTACTCTACTATCAGCTGCGCCTACGCTACATAGGTACATACGATCCCCCTAAAAGTCAGAAATCCATCGAAATCGGCGTACCAAACAGAAGATCGCTCCTGTTCCTCCACTGTTTCTGTTTGGATCGAAAGAGAAGAGAAGAGATGGAGAACGCTATGCTGGCTAGGGTATTGGCCGTTACTAGCGTTGGTTTGTCATGGGCAGTAGTGTGGAGCCTCTTGTCACAACAGCTCAAGCCCATTGTGGAAGTATGGAGCCTTTGTACGTGGATGGATTTGTTGAGGTGTACGCTAATTAAGGGAGAGAAGTTAAACGATGGCAGTTTGCATGGCGTGCGTGATTGCAGGAGTTGTGGACGCGAGACGTGGGATATTTTTTTCCACGGGTGGAGTATCGGCAATGCTAGAGTTGCGGAGAGTTACAGAGCTTTTACGGGCAAAGGCTGATGTGGATTGTTTTAGTTGGTTATTAGATGAGGCAGACCCCACCCAGGGGGAGTGATTAGTGAGGGGAGGAAGGGTCAGTCCGTTGATCATGTAAAATCTCCCTCGTGAGTGTAGCATTTTTGGGTAGAGTATGGTCAGTCAACCTAAATTGCTAAATACACAAAATCAGATTAAGACTAACGTTAGATCGAGTTTTGTGGACCTAATCTTAGGGTGGTAATTAGTCCCTGTATATTTTATGGGGAAGTGATAGGCGCTGGCGCACCGGCCCAATTTTCGGCCGGTCGCGTCCCGTGCGTCCGATGTGGCAATTTCTAACTGCCAGATCTAGCCTCCCACTTCATCCCCAATCTCTAACTCTCACATATCTTTGACTTTTCCCAAACAAATCTGGCCAACGCACCCCTTGCGGGAAGACGACGGGGCAGCGAGCCACCGGCCCCAGCCATGGACGCGCAGGCGACCAGCCATCGCCGGTGAGCTCGCGGTGGTCCCTTGCCTCGGTTCCAATATGCCCTTCCAGCTTGCCTCCTCCCATTGTCGCAACTCTGACGCCCGTGTTGTAACATCTCTCCCGGCGTCGGCATCGGCTCACCGTCGACTAGAACCGTCGGGTTCCAGCGGAAAAACCCAATGGACAAAAATCTCCCGATGATCAGTTGAAGCAAAAACAGTAGCTGTTTCCAGCCATAATTAACAATGGTTCCAGCACAAAAAAGTTACAGTAGCAAACTTCAAAAACTCATTGTAGCAAACGAACTAACCGATTCCAGCGAAAACTTATGCTAGTTCCAGCAAAAAATATTGTTAGTTCCAGCAAAAACACGCCGCCGCCGCCGGTCACACCAAAAACTCTCACCATGTCATCGCAACAAAAAATCTTGCCGGTACCAGCAAAAAAAATTGCCGATTCCAGCAAAAATGATCTCGACGCCGTCTGATTCCAGCACCGGCCAATAGTAGTTGCAGCTTTCCTCCCACCTGGTTCCAGCAAAAAAAACTGTGATTGCAACACCGGAGCCGGTCATCTTTGCCGCCAACAGCTGCTGGTTCCCGCCTCTGGTTCTAGCATCCTTGGACTCCAGTTCCAACAAAAAAAATCCGGTTGCAGAAACGGAGCCCTCCCATCTCCACCATGCCTGCTGGTTCCAGCATCGCTGAACTCTGCAAGGCACAAAAGTGGAGAGGAGCAGACAGTACTGGGAGCAGGGAGTGGGAGGGCAACACCACAAGGACAGAAAGGGGGGCGGGTACCGGCTACGACCACCATGGCGGAAGCGAAGGGGGGGGGGGGCGTCATCGGTGGAGGCGGACATGGCGGAGAAAGGAGGAGAGCTTGGTGGGGAAAGAAACAGAGGAAGAAGAGCTAGATCGATGCGTCGATGGATAAGAAAAGTACCGGGCGTTGTGACCTCGCCGACAACTCCAGCACCCATTTTTTTTTCTGCCGCGCGGGTCTTCTTCTCCGTCGCATCGGCAGCCCCAATAGGCCAATAGGCACCAAGGTGTACTGGGATATCTCAGGCTGCAGGTGGGAGTGGATTTAAGTGGGACTAATTAGCCCATCCCACTTAACTTGCTTTAGTGGGATCCCATTGGATAGAAAAAAATTTAATCGGGTTATCTCACTTAGCCCACTGGAAGCCCACCTTGCCCTATTAGCTAGCCAATCCCTATAGTTTCTTCCGCACTATAGAGAATAGAGCGGGTGCCGCAGCGTGAGCCCATCGCCCCCGCCGATCATGCTGCTACTGCAACTTGCTCCCACCGCCCCGTCGATCAAGCTGCCGCCGCCGCATCCCCTGCTACTTCCTCTTGGCACCACACCGCAAGGTGTAGCAGGTAGCTTCTTGGCCATAGCAAGCGAGTTGCTTCTTGGCCATGGTGGTCTCCAGCCTCCAGGATACTCGATAACTTTGGATTGTGATTGCATTACATCTGATTTAGAGAGTACAGGCATATATATACAAGCTGTACGTGCTAACTGAAGATTAAAGGTGGTGGGAGTACTGGGGAGATTGTGGACAGGTGTGGCTTGACTGAGTCTTCAGTCTAATACCCATGTGGCCGGAGAGTAGTCGCACGCGCTGACGGACCTCCCGTGAAGGCTAAATCCGTATGTTTCAGTCGTGCTCCCACTTGTTCCCACCTAATTTCTGTACGTTCTACTGGGATCTCTGATTATTTCCACTTAATGTAATGGGACCAAATGGGCTCAAGGTGGGACGCCCATGTATAGTCCCACTTGCAGCCTGAGGGATATCCGCTCCTGACCGAGCCGACCACGACTCGGCGAGCACTTCTTTACCTATACGGGGACGAAAGATTGATCCTACATATACACCCACCCAATCTTGTGGAGGCGGGTCGACCGAATCAACCAGATCTTCGGGCACCATGACGTCGTCGTGGTCAGGCTTCGTCTCCGCTGTAGCCTCGGGAGTCACCGGCGGTGTTGTGACCATGGCGGCGACGGCCTTCTACCAATCGTACTTGAAGCCGTCCTACGCCTTGGACACCATGTCCCCGGATCCGGACGCCCGCGCCCAGAACACCGACGAGGCAGAGCAGGCCGCCGTCACTTCCCACACCTTCAACACAATGCCCCCGCATGCGGCCTTCAGGGGCAACGTCTATACCCGCCTACAGCTGCTCCACGCCAAGTCGGACACGGCCGTCATCTCCGGCGGCGCCCGGAATGCCGCCAAGGCGAACACTGCTGTCGGCTCCGCCAGCGTCCCGGACGGCGCTAAGGTCGCCTCTGCTGTCCAGAATGCCACCAAGGCGGATATGGCCGTCAGCGACCACGCCTACGCCGGGGTCCTGAACACCCTGGACCCTGGCAGGGCTGACCCGGTCATAGGCCGGGACGATGAGATCAACCGCCTTATCTGCATCCTCTGCCGCCGCACCAAGAACTGTGCTGCGCTCGTCGGCGCTGCAGGGGTCGGCAAGACAGCAATTGTCGAGGGCCTTGCAGAGGAGCGCGCATCATGGAGATCGACATGGGAGCGATGGTTGCAGGGACACGCTGGCGTGGCATGTTCGAGGAGCGTTTGAAAAACGCCATCAAGCAGGTGGAGAAGGCAGAAGGCAAGGTGATCCTCTTCATCGATGAGATGCACATGATTGTTGGTGCTGGGGATACAATGGGAACTATGGACGCCGCCAACATACTCAAGCCGGCGTTAGCCCGTGGTCGCATCCGCTGCGTGGGCGCCACAACCTCAGAAGAGTACCACAAGCATATCCAGACAGATGCTGCACTTGAGCGCCGATTTCAGAAGGTTGTCGTTGAGGAGCCGAGCGTGCAGGCGACTATTTCCATCCTACAAGGGCTGAAACAGCGGTACCAAGAGCACCATGGCTTGAAAATCCAGGACGATGCTCTCATTGCCGCAACACAGCTCGCTGCCCGATATATTACAGGTTTGTACCTTAAATCTTCAAAAGACATTCCGTTTACTATTGTGTTGGTTGCATGTATCAGTCAGTGTATATGTTGAAGATAATTGATGGATTTTATCTTGTTGTCAGGTCGTCAGTTTCCTGACAAGGCTATTGATTTGATTGACGAGGCATGCTCTACCGCAAAGATGAATTTTGACCCGCAGAAAGAAGTGGAGAATATACAAAATAGCTTTACAAATGCATCAACGGAGTTAACTGTTGGTCCAAATCATGTCGCACAGGTAAGTCATAATCAGATATGTTTGAATAATTTTGATCGTTACCAATGTAACATCCCTTTAATATTTCTAACATTATTTGAAGGTTGTCAGTCTATGGACTAAAATTCCTCTCACCGCACTATATCAAGAGGAGAAGGAAAAGTTGATCCACCTAGCTGAAAAATTGCATGAGCGAGTTGTTGGTCAGGATGAAGCGGTCAATTTGGTTGCGCAAGCAGTGCTACGTTCTAAGGTCCGTTTTTGTCAATCTAGCCGACCAATAGGTTCATTCCTATTTTTGGGCCCGCTTGGTGTTGGAAAAACAGAACTCGCCAAAGCTCTTGCCGAGAAGATATTTGATAATGAAAACATGCTGATTCGATTTGATATGTCCGAATATGCTGAGAGTGGATCTGCGTTGCGTCTCATTGGAGGACCTAGAAGGTTTGACTCTTACTCTTTATATGCGCATGTTTTATTCCTTCTTGGCACACTGTATTTCCATATCTCACTAATTGGTTTGACTTTCTAAAGCTATGAAGAAGATGGACAACTCACCGAGAAAGTCAAGAGGTGTCCATACAGTGTTATCCTTTTCGACCAGGTGGATAAGGCAGATCCCTCAATATTCAAGGTTTTTATCCAACTCTTTGATGATGGTACGCTGACCGATGGCAAAGGACGGGTCGTCGATTTTAAAAACACTATCATCATTATGACCTCAACTCTAGGAGCAGAGCACCTAACAACGAGAATGTCCATAGAAAACACAGTCAAAGCTGGACGGGATCTTCTTATGGAGCAGGTCTGTAAATCTCAAAGTGCCCTTTTTGAAGGTCTTAACGGGTGCCCGCTGATTGTCATATGCACTTGTTCTTGCAGGTTGAGAAACGCTTCAAGCCTGAACTTATCGACAGACTTAGTGAGGTTGTGATATTTCAACCGCTTTCACACGTTGAACTGAAGGAAATAGTGAAAATCCAGATGAAGCATGTCATTGCCACAGTAGCTAACAAGGGAGTCTCTCTATTTTTAACTGATACTGCGCTGGACGTCATTTCGTTGGAATCATACGACCCAGTAAGTGTAGCTTTTAGAAATCTCCACACGATTAACATCCCCAATTTCTGTAGAATTAATGATGTATTTGTGTACTTTCTTTGATGTTTATATATGATAACCGTGTTTGCTTGGGTTTTCTTAGGTGCGTGGCGCAAGACCCATGAAGAGATGGGTGGAGAAGAATGTGACGAGAGTTCTTTCGGACATGCTGGTCAATGGACAGGCTTGTGAAGGCTCTACGATCTCCATAGATGCTGAAGAACACATGGGGCTGAAGTACCAAGTACTGAAGCAGCAGGTGATCACTTGAGTATATAGCCAGCGATGAGTTTTGTCCATATATAGCAGCATCTTACTGTAGTGAATGTATAGGTCGTTGGTGATTTGTGATGTGTACTTTTTAGAAACATTATAACCGAGCACTTTTCCAACCATCTCAGACCATTACCAATTTTACCGTTAGATGCATTGTCCTGGACATTCCTGTCTGTCAGATGCCCCTTGCGGTCCCGCTTGGGCTTTGTTACAATGACCACAGAGCGATGGATGGTACTGGGCCACTGCTTCGATAACTATTTTGGACGTCTGTCATCAATTTGGCCCAGATTTGCTAGATGTGATCTGTTGACCATGAGAAAAGTACTAACGCATCGTCCGCACAGACGCAGGTGCCCAGCTTGGGCCGAGCGGCGGACACGCCTCGCCTGGGGCCGAGCCTACGGTCGGGCGGAGAATGGCTCGCATGGACGCCACGCCTGCGGTCCAGTCTCGTACTCCGAGCAACGCAATGGGGCGGTGGGGGAAAACAAGCATCAGCCGCGATTGGAGTCGATTCGCACAATGGACTTGATGATCTTCTGTGAGGTGGCGGAGGAGCTGGTCGGTGTCTCTGCTGAGGAGCTGGTTGATAAGATCAAGAAACAAGATGAGTGGTACACCCTGCCAGGTGCAGCGGCCGGGTCGGAACAACTGTAGCTTGAGTGCTAGGGGTGAATTGATCTCGTATGTACTACTCCCTCCGTCCCGAAATACTTGTCGAAGAAATGGATAAAAATAAATGTATCTAGAACTAAGATATGTCTAGATACATCTATTCCTCTGACAAGTATTTCCGGACGGAGGGAGTAGTAGTATTGTACCAAACAATCCTAAGCTGGGTTGCTTCCTAACCCACTATGAGATGGCGTATGCAAGGACTTCTCCATGAATGCTCCTTTACTTGCACTTGCATAACCAGTTTTCATCTCAAAGATTTGTCGCAATTTCTCTGGATCGGATGTCCGCGTGAATGCTTCAAGGCACTCTACTATGCTGCAGAGTTTGTTATCTGATTTGGCCTCAGTGTGCGGATTGTTGATCTGAACATCTGTTAGGATATGTTACTGTTTTCCATCTCAACTTATAGTCAAGTCGACTTATTTCATACTCATACATGGATGGGCAGGAGCATCGTTGTACTACTCCTCCTATGGTGATTCACCCATATTAAAATCGATGTTTGGTTAAAATCATTATTTTGTTTATTTTATAGTATTAAAATTCTTGTTCTCTTTTTGTGTTATGATATTTTTTTATATTAAATCATTGTTTTTCTCCATCATATACTAGTTTTTTTTTAAATCGTGATATTATCCAGATGATTTATTAATTGTAATTTCATCACTTGTAATAATTGGAAAATAGTTTTTGTGCTCTTCCATATGATGCATAAAAAGGTTAGGTGCCTGACATCTCGAGAAAACGAATCCATTATTGGCACAGTAAAACTTTCTTTTTTCCTTTTGAAGAGTAACAATATACCGGGGTATGTTTTTAAGCAAAACAGAGGGTAAAAAGGTAGCGAGCTATATTTATGTAGCCAACCTACCATTACCAATGTGAACTGAAGACTTTGAATGCCGGAGCCCATATGTCTTCTACATCCAGATCAGGACATGTTCCCTTGAGCTCAGTGTACCGTTGGCTCGCCATCACATCATTCATATCCGTTTTTTCCAAAGAGGCAATAAACTGAATGCAAGCATCACTCAACCGCCCGCAACGATGCTGCTTAGCCAAAGCTAGTGTGGTAATCACGGTCTTCACATCAATGCTATCACAAATAATGCTTTCACACATCACCTTCAGCCTTTCCACGGCATATCGATCCGCCGCGACAAGAAAATGCCTAATTGTCTCTTGATAGTCTTCGCGGCCAAGAGCATCCATGTTGGTGGGCAGTGAGTCGGTGTATATGAAATAGAGCAGGGCCTCAAAGACAGAGGGTTTGCATGTCAGCGATTGTAACACGATTCATGTCCTTTTCTCTCATGGCGCCATAGAGCCCCGCTTTGAAGACCGGCGAGCGCATCGCGAGTATCGTCTTGTGGGCAGCAAAAGCCTCCCCTTCAACCTCGAAAACCACGTCGGCGCCGTCTTTGCCCTGCAACAGGTTCCGGAGGTGCTCCATGATATCGGAGTATCGGACGGGGGCACCTCCAAAGGAGATTGGACGGAAGACGATTCCTTGTAAAGAGTGATGACACACCGAATGACGATGCCATCGTCGCGAAGGTATGGAGGCGCCTCCAGCTCGCTCCTCTTCTTGAAATTTGAACGAGCGGTGAAGGCGCCGACCGAGTCGCTGCCGCAATCGAGCTCCATTGTCGCCGTATGCGGGGGTGAAGATCCGGTGACGTCCACCAGACTCAACTCAATGGATGCCCTCACCTTGTCGCAGTAGTTCTCCTTCCTCCGTAAGGAGATGCACAAAGCGACGTAGTCGCGGAGAGCATGGGTGACTCCTCCCGGGTAGATTGTGATCTGCCAGTCGTGACCGCCGACGTCGAACAGGGCCGATTCCACCGTCTTGGAAACCCCGAGCCGCTTGTCGTGCAGGCTGTATCCTGAGATCTCCAACACGTGGGAGCCCTGTACCGTCATGCCGGCGCCGCGCCGGCACGCCGTGACTCCCATCGCCGCGCGTTTCCCATCGCCGCCGCATCACCAGTCCTTTTGTGCAGAATAGCCGAAGGCCACGTGGGCCGCGGGCGCTATATATGTAGTATGAGCTGGACCTGGACTTCGACCGTGCTTTCGATTCCCGTGTACACTCCTGATTAGGGTTTTTTAGAACACAAGGATACATGCGTCATGCGCGTACTGCTGCATATAGGAATCTTCTACTCTTAATGGAGCAGTTGGTAATCTCCGCCGGTCAAATTTCGTCCCACCTCCCTTGGTTTTTTTGGTACCGCCTCCCACCAAACGAACCCTGCATCCACCAGCTGGTCCGACGATAAAAACCCCATGCGCACGTTGTAAAACACTACGGTTCGTCGATTTAAACCCCATGCGCACGATGGTTAACCTACGAAATGACGAAAATTGACCCAGCCGTAACCATCGCACGCCCCCATCTCCATCAGTCGTCCCTAAAACTTTCCATCTGGTGGACGTGTCTTTCGTCGCCGTCTCTCTCTTTCGCCTGTCAAACCCTTCGCCGCCGCTCGAACCCGTCTGATCCGCTCTACCCTCCCAGGTTGGCCAACGCTGCCGATCATCGGATCCGCGGCCGATCACGTGGAGTGCCCAATATCAGGATCTACCTATCACAGATTGGCCGACGCCTCTGATCATCGGATCTGCGGCCGATCCCGTGGAGTGCCCAAGATCAGGATCGGCGCTACCCTCACCGGTTGGCCAACGCCGCTGATCATCGGATCTGAGGCCGATCCCGTGGAGTGCCCAAGATAATAATCGGCTCTACCCTCCTTCTAGGTATTGGGCGACATATTACAATTTCTGTGTGTTAATCCTTATACAAATCCTTATACAAACCCTTATTACAACAGTACAAGTCTATTTATAACCTGCAATGGAAAAATACGGGATCCTGCTGCGTAAAATGTTTCTGTACCTGAGAAAATACACGTAACTGACTCATTTGATCGGGCTTTACCTGATCTTGGTTATTTTGTCAGGTGCAGCAACATATCAATCAAGAGGTAGGAAGGACGTAATTGTAAGTTTCCTCTTCACGTGACTGGCACCTGGTTAACAATCAAACATCATCAAGAGTGCAGCTCACAACAACAAATTATAGGTATTTACAACAATTCTGGAAACTCCACATACTCATACGCAGATAGTTCCATTGCAGGTTGTGTCATCAGAAGCAGCAATTGTCATCAAAAGGTAGGACGTATAGTATTGCAAGTTCAAGTTCAGAAGAGATCCAAGTTTGCAGGTGGCGAGATCCAAATTTGCATCTCACAAAATATCATGGCCAAGATAAATATTAAAGGTAGTTAGGACACTTATAATAGAGATAAATATTAAAGGAGCATCCTTAATGCTAGAAAGACAAACTGATATGCTAGAAAGACAAACTGGTATTCAAGTTCACCATCATTTGTAGTTTGCAGGTGGTGCCATTAGAAGCATTATGGTGGCAACAGCTTCCGATTTTGCAACTCATAACAACATCACAACCAAGATGTATGAAGGAACTGAATCCCACATTGCATACAAATAGCAGCAGCATAAAATAGTATTAAGAAACTGAGTGCTTTTTCAATTTGGAAGCAGGCCAAGCAATTTATGAAAGTTTACAATTAGCAAAGTTTGTTCCATTCCATTCATCACTTCAGGCAAAGGTCATTTAAGGATGGGTAATTCAAAAAGCAAGGCAGTTCTACAGCAACCAGATCAGGACGTTACTACGGGTATTCTGAGTTTATATCATTAAGTTATTCACATGTTTACTGCGCATTTGTGATATTCGTAGTCTTTACTGATCATGATTTGCAGGCCTTACAAACCGGAGAACTGTTGAAGTTAATACTACTGGTATGCTGCATTGCTATAATAAAGTGCTACACATGCGTTTTGTGCATTTCTGATATTCATATGTTTTTCAGGCCTTACAAGCGGAACAATTGTTGAAAACGTGGATGCAAGCAACATACCCGTAGTTCTAAATGAATATGCTCTGGTTGCAGGTATAATGCTTGAGTGAACATTCTTGCGAATGATGCCATATACATATATTCATCCTTGTTACGACTCTACAGATGGATCAATATCGTCAACGGTTGTAGAGCATAATGATGCTTCGTTCACTACTCCGAGTATACTAACGGATGAATATGGTGCCACAAGTGTAGAGGACAGCAACATTTTTGGTACTGGCTCATCCTTAATTCATTAGCCTTTTACTACAATTATGGGTGTTCAACATCATGTCCAACATACCGCATTTTTTTATTGATAATCTATAGGATGTGAGCCTTCTAAGAATGAGAAAGATGGAAAGACAAATCTAACAGGTATTCCCATGCATGCCAAATCCACCATCCATACTTACGTGTTCGGTATGGCCTTTGTGGTTTTTACTTTTGACATCATATAGACGACATAACTTGCATAGATTGCGCTGGCAATGCAAAGGAGCATTTAAACTCACAAAGGTGTGCATCTTATCGGAAGAAAAAGAATCATGACAATGTGTTGTTGCAAGAGGTTCATCAGCCCTCCTTGTCGAATTCTGGTAAGTAGTTTACCGTGACTATGCTGACTAATCATTGCTGCATACAAGTTTTTAAGCTGTAAATGTAACCTTACTACATGCTTGGTTTTTTTATTCATTTACTAACGTACTTTGGATTCATCTTATAGACCATAGAGAACTTAACAATGCGTGGAGGCGGGAATCTTATCGCATTAGCAATTCGAAATGTTTGAAAAAACAACAAGATGATTGCCACATTGTTCAACGTCGTACGCTAGGTGATATCATGAATGTTCGACAACCTTCACATGTGATCCCAGGTCGATCAAGTACTCATATTATATCAAAACTCTATGTCATCGTCCCCTTATTATATCAATTAGGAATACTGACCATGCTTTTTGAATGAAGATCACTTGAATGATGCCAAAGAGAATCCGCAAAGAACGGAAGAAGATCGCAAAAGAGACCACAGAAACGCCCTCAGGAGAGCTTCTTATCTGCGGAGAAAAAATGGTGGTATCCAAGAAGAGGAACTTCGGGCCCTTAATTTATCAGGTAAGAATTAAAATGTACTAAGCATTATATTTAATACCTTCAATTCATGTCTTAACCAGCAATTCTTGAGTATGTTTTATTCACCATGTTTAACCAGACAACCCTACTAGCACCGACTATACAACATTAACGCATAATGATTTAGCACAATCTGCTACAACTACGGTCGCTTCTGATCTGGTTGATGACAATTATCTACAAGGTAATCAACTTGTGCGTAGTGTGTCATCAAATCTGGTCAGTTTGAGTTTTACTATATATATTTAAATGCTGTCCTGGATGACACCAGACGTTGACGATAATGTACTTGAAGAAACAAATCAAATAACCGAGGAACAGCGCAAGAGAGATCATAGGAATGCACTTAGGAGAGCTTCTTATCGGAGGAAAAAGGATCAGATGAAAGCAGATGAAAATCTGCAGCCACTGTCAACATCAGGTAAACATGGTTATTATTAACGCACGTAACTTATCGTGTCATACCAACTGCTTCCTTACTTTCAGTTCCGTACTTTCAATTTTACCTATAAATTACTGTGATCTCAAAGCAACATCCTCCTGCTGATTTATATTAGGCATAGAGATTGATGCACGAAGCATACCGTCAAATGATGGTTCTTAAGTCACATGATTTATATTTTAGTAGCAAAAGAATGTTCTAATGTTCTTTTGTCACTAAAACAGAATGTGTTAATAATGTTTTCACTGAAATTTGCATTAAGCCAGCGCTGATAGCCCTATCTATACAGACTTATTGCGTGATGATGGAACATTACCCCCCTCATCATTGGACGCCACTGGTGTTACCCTTGACAACGAGCAAGCTAAGAGGGCACAGAGAAACTCGCGGAGTCGAGCATGTTATCAAAAGAAAACTTATGATCTAACGGTTGATGATAGAGAGAATCTGAATGAAAAGGTACGAGGGAAGCGCGTGCAACGCCGCAAAAGCATGACCGTAATTGAGAAAGGGTAGACAAGTGCTGAAAGGAAGGCCAGTTATGCTAGGAGGAAAAACACCCCTTGCAAAGAATCACTCGCTCTCCCATGTCCATACCTAGCAAACTAAACCTCTGAATGTCGCCCGATACCCCTCTCTTTGTCCGCCGAAGATGATTCATCGGATGGCGATCTTCCGCCCGTCATGCCGAATAACCGTGTGGGCACCAATGGTAATGTAATTCTTTTGAATGTTCTTATGCGGCTTTCTTTGAACCATTGTTATGACAAGTTGGTGTCTGTTCTCACATTCAAGACAACTATAACGCAGATGACTACGATATGTCCCGAGACCCAGTCATGGGCTATGAGCCGACACCGGACGCTCAGCTGGATGAGGAGTACTACATGTTTTTGAACCAAGGTACGGCTGACTCGGAACTTGTAATTATATTTAATTAGGAATATTATTTTGAACATTATGTTTCAAAAAATGCCTGTAGGATCCGATAATGACACATTTGAGGATGACGAGGAAACGAGCATGTCTAATCCGGTACCTAGCTATGATGATCCATTAGACTTTGTCTACACAAACATCCCAGACACCACTCACATACTAAAGCTCGACGCAAACTGCCAACACTGCAAAGCCAAAAAGTTTGTGTCTGAGACTGACTGGTTCTACTGTCGCAATGGACAGATAGAACTTAAACAACCGGAACCAGTCCTAGAGCTGATGAGGCTATGGTCCAGCATGGATGCAGATTCTAGACATTTTCGTGAGAACATACGGTTCTTCAACGGTCATTTTTCCTTCACAACCCTTGGCGTCAGCCTTGATGAGAACTACACAAACATGAAGTCTGGGGTGTACACATTCAGGGCACACGACACCATCTACCACAATGTGCATTCGTTCGGTCCCAGCTCCCGTCCTGAACATCTACAGTTGTACTTCTATGATGATGACCCAACCATAACTCATCGTAAGGCGGCAACCAAGCAATTAGACCAGGATGTCGTTAAGAAGTTGGTAGACACACTCAAAGAAAACCCGTACTCATAGCAGTTTAGGAGTTTGGGTGCACACAAGGACAATCTCGATGATTATAGGATAGACCTAAACACCGATAAGAGGCTTGACCAAAGAAGACATAATAAACCTTTGTCCTCTGAGGTCGCTGCAATTTGGGTTGAGGGCAGCGACCTAGCAAAAAGGTTTGACCGGAGGATAACACTTTGTGGTAACAACAACGAAAGGCATAGTATACGGGTGACATCCGGAGCATATGACCCGTTGTCTTATCCCCTGTTCTATACAAGGGGGGAACTAGGTTGGCATCCGAAGCTACCTAAACGTAATGTTTGTTGGGAGGCTGTGCTACATCCTCAACTGGTCAATGATGATGAGGAGGATGCAGGTATGACGTCTGTGTCCCATTTTGTTATTAATAAAATATTACGCATACATATATATCCTCATTTTAATGCTACTCAAATATGTGCAGAGGGTAATAGCAGGTTGTGCGTCTCTGTCAGAGACTACTACTGTTATATGCTGCAGACACGGCCTGCGATTTTCAATCCCATACTCTATGGAGCACGCCTGCTGCAGCAATGGGCGGTCGACATGTACGTCAAAATAGAAAGCTGTCGATTGAGGTGGTACAGGAAGAACCAGACGCAGATTCGTGCCGACTTGTATAAAGGAGTTGTTGATGCGATCACATCCGGGGAGACGCGAGCAAGCGCTGTTGGTGTAACAATAGTGCTCCCTGGAACTTACCCCGGTGGCGACCGTGACATGAAGAAGAGGCATATGGATGCCATGGCAATTGTCCATACATACGGGAAGCCTGACATCTTCCTGACCATGACTTGCAATCCAAAATGGGAGGAGATAACGAATGATTTGCTGCCTGGTCAGACGGCGCAAGACCGACTTGACATTGTGGCTCGTGTGTTCTATGGCAAACTAGAGGCTATGAAAGACATGTTGTTCAAGAAGCAGATTCTGGGTGTTGTTGTCGCCTACGTATACGTAGTCGAGTTCCAAAAAAGAGGCCTGCCCCACGCACATTTTTTGTTGATCATGGACTCAACGTATAAGCTTCTCGTCCCGGAGCAGTATGACCGACTCATTTCCGCAGAGCTCCCAGACAAGCATAAGTATCCGGAATTGTATGCAATGGTGGTAAAACATATGATGCATGGACCATGCGGTGCTCTCAACCCGAAGAATGTTTGCATGCAAGAAAACAGGTGCAAGTGCAGATACCCACGGCCGTTTAACAAGAACACATCACAGGGGAAGGATTCATACCCAGTTTATCGGCGTAGAGATGATGGAAGATGTGCTAAGGTCCGAGGGAAAATGTTTGACAACAGATGGGTTGCGCCTTATAACCCATACCTTCTACAGATGTTCAATTGCCACATCAATGTTGAGGTCTGCTCTAGCATAATGGCCGTCAAATATCTTTATAAGTACATTTACAAGGGTCATGATAAGGCTTCTTTCAGCATCGACCAGCCCGACACCGATGGTAACATTGATGAGATAAAGAGATATGTTGACGCAAGGTGGGTCACCCCTCCGGAGGCTATGTGGAGGATATTTGGGTTCCCACTTTGTGCCAACCACCCGCCTGTCTTGCAATTGCCTCTTCATCTCCCGAATATGCACAGGGTTGCATTCAATGCGCAAACTGACTTGAAAAATGTTGTCGCGTCCGAAAATTCTTCAAAATCCATGTTAACGGAGTATTTCAAGGCTAGTAATGAACACCCTTGGGCTAGGCATGTTTTGTATAAGGATTTTCCCGGAAGATTTACATGGCAGAAGAAAAAAAAGTTTTGGAAGCCCCGGGTCGAGCGTTTTCAAACTGGTCGCATCGTTTCTGCCAATCCTGCCGAGGGTGAGCGATACTACCTGCGTGTGCTGCTAAACCATGTTACGGGCAAAACATCCTTCGACGACTTGCTCACCGTGGACGGCGTGCTATGTGGTAGCTTTAGGGAGGCTGCTGAAAGGTTGGGACTCATCAAGGCAGACAACACGCTCGACGACTGTCTTAATGAGGCTGAGCAGTGGGCGATGCCATGTTCACTTAGGAGGCTCTTCGCAACCATCTTGGTGCACTGCGAACCAGGCGACGTCCGTGGTTTATGGGATCGGCACTTTGAGCCTATGTCAGATGACTATCGTCGAGCACGCTCGTCGCCTGCAGAGGTCGAGCAGATGGTGTTGCTTGACGTTAGGGGTATGTTACAGTCCATGGGAAAAGACATTGTTGATTTCGCTCTTCCAATCATAGACGATGTGTTTGACCCAACCGAGGGCGAGGCAAGAGAGGTCATCGAGGAACAAACCGTTGAGTTTGACATAGATGACACTAAGTTAGCATCTTCCCTGAACTTGGAGCAGAGGGCCGCATACGACGAGATATTAGGGACTGAAGAGCGCGGTGATGGGGTGTATTCTTTGTTGATGGCCCTGGAGGTATAGGGAAGACCTTCCTATACAGGGCAATGATTGCTAAGGTGAGGAGCCAGGGCAAGATTGGTATCACTACCGCGACGTCGGGCGTCGCCGCTTCTATCATGCCTGGCGGCAGGACTGCCCACTCGAGGTTCAAGATCCCATTGAGTTGCGATGATGGAGCCTCGTGCAGTTTCACCAAGCAAAGTGGGACCGCCAAGCTTCTAAGGATGGCCTCATTGATAATATGGGACGAGGCCAGCATGACGAAGCGACAAGCGGTTGAGGCATTGGACAATAGCATGCGCGATATCATGGGAGTACGTGACAGACCCTTTGGAGGAAAGACTGTTGTTTTTGGCGGGGACTTTAGGCAGGTGCTTCCGGTGGTCAGAAGGGGGTCAAGAGGCCAGATTATTGATGCAACCCTCCGAAGTTCTCATCTATGGAAGGGTATGCGGCAGCTTTGGCTCATCACCAACATGAGGGCTCATAATGACACGTGGTTTGCCGATTACTTGCTAAGGATCGGCAATGGCACTGAGGATGTCGATGATAAAGGCAACATACTACTCCCTGAAGACATTTGTCTGCCGTCTACAGGCGAGGTTGACGACCTGGAGAAGCTTATTGATCACGTGTTTCCGAGTCTAGATGAGAACATGTCAGATTCTAACTACATGACATCTCGAGCAATCCTTTCCACGACAAACAACAATGTCGACAAGATAAACATCCGCATGATAGAGCGTTTTCATGGAGATGAAGTAATCTATCATAGCTTTGATAGTGCGGAGAACGACCCGTATGGCTACTACGCACAGGAGTTTCTTAATGGATTGACTCCTAACGGTCTTCCTCCGCATGCACTCAAGCTAAAGCTGAACTGCCCTGTCATACTTCTAAGGAACATTGATCCAGCTAATGGACTGTGTAGCGGCACTAGGCTTGTTGTTAGAGGTTTTGAGAGGAACACCATTGATGCAGAGATCGTCATTGGACAACACGCTGGCAGGAGGGTCTTCCTTCCGCGAATACCTCTCTACCCATCTGAAAACGACATGTTTCCGTTCAAGTTTAAGAGGAAGCAATTTCCAATTAGGCTTAGCTTTGCTATGACCATTAACAAGGCCCAAGGGCAGACCATCCCGATTGTTGGTGTGTACCTACCCAATCCCGTGTTCTCTCATGGTCAGCTCTATGTTGCTTTGTCTCGAGCCACCGCCAAGAGAAACATAAAGATACTCATTCAGAAGGAGAAGCCAAAGGAGAAGTCCAACAAGCAAAAGGACAATACAAAGAAGTGAAAAAGAACGATCGTGTCCTTGCTGACCTCAATGAAGAACATCGTCTACAAGGAAGTCCTTACAGGCTGAAGACCGGTCTCAATAGACCGGCAGGATTTGTAATGAGATAGCATTTACTTTAGCGTTTGTCAAGATATGCTGTAATTCTGTTTTTAGGCATATATTTTTTATTTGGTATTTTGATAGTTGGATGTCTATTACAAAAACTTGAGCTACTAACTGCATTTCAATAATCAGCCGTCATATTGGCCCCATCATCGCTGTTATAGGTTTTGTACTATAGCAATGTTTCGACCGATGTACATGTCACGCAGCTTGAATGTATTACTTACGTATGGCTCCAAGTTTATTAGTTGGATGTCTTAATAGTTGGATGCCTATTACAAAAACTTTAGCTACTAATTATCTAGAGCAAGTATATGTATTACTTATGGATATTTTCCTATCACATTCTACATCTCATTATATGTAGCTACAAGTCCATGCTACATAATCAAACCGTAGCAACCTGAATCTAAGAAAGAAATTAGTAGAGGTAGAATAGCTCCTAAAAGATAAGCTTGGAGGACTTTCTCTTTGTCACCTAACCGTTTGTGACAGAGTTGCCATGTGGTAGTGGCCATAGTGCCCAAATGTTGTCTGTTACAGGAGACTTCATTCTTCAAGTTTATTTATCTTAACATTGGGCAGATGGTTGACAATCCAACATTGAAATGCAATTATCTGCAATCTTTATTCAAGTGTACTCAGATTGAAATCAACCTACGGATGCTCCAGGAAACAATTTGGCTTTTTGGACAGATTCATCCTGAGTGTTTCAATCTTGCAGTTCGTAAGCTTGCGAACGTTGAAGTAGAGAGCACTGCAGGTACAAGAATGCTTGGAAACAAACATTTTTTCGACTTACAGTTTCATTCTCAGGCACGTGCCCTCAGACACTCTTGGATGGAGCAAGAAACACGCACCGCAGTGCTGATTGACAATGCCGTTGTCCGGCCGTTTCCTAAATATGATGTGTTCAACTCTAACATTGTAAGAGACTCATTTTTATAATTTAATTTGCTTATTATATTAGCTACTAACATTGGTCTATTCATCATAGTATCTACTACCATTAGTTTCCGTCGATTCTTCGTACGGACTACTTGTAGTCAACATGGAAACTAGGAGGGTTCTCCCAATTGATCCATCTATCGACGCCTATGGTGGGCCATACAAATTTCATAGGTCTGAGGCGAGGAAGGAAATCACAATGTTGAAGCAAGAGTTCAACAATGTGTTGCATACTAGGATCCCTGGTTGGAATACCAATCTCATGGACTGGACAGCAAACGGCATATCGTCTACCGGCAGGCAGTAATATTAAGTCTTTTGATCACATACATTATAAGCACACTGTTATTTTTATAATATAGTTATTATTTTTTGTAACAGCAACGACTCCGCTTTCCTTGTCCTACAGGAGATGGCCCACCAGAATGGTACTACTCATTCTGGTAGGAAAGAAACTCACGTAAGTACACAATAATGAGATTCGTTATGCAATTTATTTTCCAACAATTTATTTAATTATTATTTTTCCATGTTATATAGGATTCAATACAGCTCCGAAAGAACCTGATGGTCCAGATGCTGACTATCAAGAATAATGAAGCAGCTGGAAACATACCGGATGAAATTCGAGCGGCCTTGAGTGTTTTAAACGACTGATGTCGGACCGATGCATATTCATAAGTCGCATATAAAATGCTACCACAGCTTTGTTATTGATCGATTTGAGAATTATCTATTTGGCAATACGAGTAACTATATAAAGCATTTGATTATAGATATTTATGTTTTATTACTTTGTACGATTACGGTGCGTGCAACATTTCGTTGCCAAGTGTGAAAATTAGTGTACACAAAATTAATGTTCGTTTTGAAAGTTGGTGGAGGGAGCGGGATCGTGAACTGGATGCGCCATTCACAGAGATGATATGTTCGAATTAGGGAGGCTGAGAGATGAAGGCAGTTGACGAAATATAAGAAGAGAAGAGTAGTGCCTCATGATTATTGTTAAATCACTAGAACAGTATGCCCCGTTGCAACGCACAAGCGTTTACCTATTGATATATAAAACATTGCTTTTGCGATGTACCCTACAATTCCTCCTATCATATAACTACTTGAAATAATATGTCTGGTATAACTCTAAACATCACATCAATGAGAACAATAGTCATTAACTATATATTTGGCAATAAGAACTATATTCATCGCTTAAAGAAAAGCAGTTTTCGTAAATAGATTGATGATGAAAAGTATGTACCTCGTGTTCAATGCTTATTGAAAGCCAACAATATTATCCTGCGTGCTTTGCCTGCAAATTAAATAGGAGCATATTGTCATGATGTAATGGACTTGTTTATCAAAAGTTATGTAATGCCCAGGATGGAGTTATACCTCCTACGTGTCGAGGCACGACTTAAAGGCATAAGTCCATCCTAGAATGATCTCAAGTTTGGTAATCTTTGCACATCTCATGTAAAAGAGGGGATTCTAAACATAAATAGTTGGCTTACACTCGCCACGTCACACAAATACAATACATGTCTCAACATCATACATTAAGAACATCACAACCCTCTAAGGGCAAAATCCAAATGTCAAGATACCAAACTTAAATAAAATCTACAGGTCGGATCGAATCCTAGTAGAAGTCTCCACTACTGATCATCCGGATAACGAACATAGTATCGACTACGCTCCTCGTCGTACTCCCAGTCAAGTTCGGTGCCATCACCTGCATAGCTCATAACTGGACCTGCATCTGGTGTGGTGAAGTAACTGTGAGCCACAGAGGACTCAGCAATCCCGTTCCCGGGTAACAAGACTATTTAAGCCTTGGGAGAGGATAAGGCTGAAGAAAAGAATAAGTGTCTGCAGCAGCAACTAGCAACTAGCTTACGTGAGAGAGAGCGAGAAGAGGAAGCCTCGGCGAGAAGTGATCACGAAGTGATCCTAACTACAAGCTCAACAAACATAACCCCTCCGTGTTCAACTCCCGAATCCCTATTCGGAAATTGACAGTCACGAAACACACGCTGGTAGTGTATTAGAAACATTGTGTCAAGTTATCTACAACCGGATATTAACAAGCTCCCATCTGCCACATAACCGCGGGCACGGCTTTCGAAAGTTCATAACCCTGCAGGGGTGTTCCAACTTGACCCATTACAAGCCCACGATCCGCGGAGTCACAACTCCAAAGTGGGAAGACCCGAGTATTCTCGGAATCCCGTGCTCAAGATACTCCGAACTAAGGTAAGGCTAATCCAGCAAATCCTCCCGGCGTGCCGACACCCTGATAGTAGCCGCGCGTATCTCGTCTCAGGCCACGACCGGATGAGTCATTCTACAGGTTTTTACCAGACCTCAAGTTTCCTTGAGGTGGCCCCGCAGTCTGCTCGTTTCGGACCAACACTCATGTGGAGCACTGGCCCGGGGTTGTTGATTAAGAAAGAGGGTTAATTACTCCCTATGCAAGTTTAGTTTGTTATTAGGCAAATAGTACCAATGTTGGGACTTGCTGGAAAAGACTTAGCACTTAGCGGTTTATCGAGGGGGTCCCATACACCCCAACCGTGTTAGGAACGCATAATCAAGGAACATAACACCGGTTTATACGGTTCCTAACGGCATGAGTGTAACAAATCACCAAGCAAAAGGCTTAGCCTTCCACCCTTGCCAATATATAGATGATTTCATTTTAAGCATTTATATAGTGTGATATAACCCAACAAAACTTCAACATGAAGCAAGCATCTTCGATCTTCACCTGCAACTAGCAATGCTATAAGAAGGGCTGAGCGAAGCGTACTTAGCCAAGCAACGGTTTGCATAGGTAGGGTGGTTAACATGGCAATGGTTACAAGTAGGAGGCTGACAGGAAGAACATGGGCATCGAGGCAAAACTATAGAGCGGAACTACTAGCAATAGGCAAAGATAGTAATGTTATCGGGGTTCGGTCATCTTGCCTGAAGAGAAGTCGTTCGGATCGTAAGAAGGGTCCTCGTGCTAAACCTCGTTGGTAACCTCGTGCTCGTACTCGTACTCGGTCTCAGCTTCCGGCTCTAAACAATACAATCACACAAGGCACAAATCAACAAGATGCAATGCGCACCCGAAAATGATGGATGCATGAAGGATGCACTAAGGATGCACACGGAGCACGGAAAATAGCACTCAAGCAAAACACCTCAAAACATGATAACAATATGAGATTAAGAATCTACACAGAAAATCAAGCAAGTTTCATATAAGACTCGCTGAAAACGGAGCTACGGGCTAAAAGTTATGCCCGAAACAAGAAATGAGCGAAAGCTGAAAATTACAGCAACATAGCAACTTCGGAGCACAAAATAATTAAGCTACAGCTCTCAAACATCATGGCAAATGACATGAACATAAACTAGACATATCCTACAGCAAATAAGTCCAAAGGTGCACCCCCAAAGGAGCCACGGATCAATAGCAATAAGCTTGGACATGTTGAACTTGACAATAAAATTCTGGCAGCAGAATTTTATTGAAACTTTGGAGCAAAATATAAACATGCTACAGCCACTTAAATAAGCATGTGAGTACATGAATGGAAATCCAACAATATATACTACAAGGAACAATCAAGATCCACCCCAAAACTATCATGGTTTGTCCTAGAGCAGCAAGCAAACATGGCATCGGAACGTTACAGATTTCAGACTTGGTGAAAAACCACTAAGTCCTAAAACAGCAGTTTCATCATGGCATCTAAAAGAGCAAGTTTAAGTCACCTCCAAACTAAACATGGCAAGTGGTAAGCACCACATCAAAGTACACATGATGGTGATCCCGAAACATACAAGCATGCATCAAGGAGATAAACACAATGATAGCAACGAGCTCAACAAGATGGCATTCCATAACATGTGAAACAACATGACAGCCACATAGCACTTTGCAATGATGATAAACATGGCAAGAATAAATCTATCATGCAACCTAAAACAAGCAACATGTAGAGCATGGCAAGACGAACACGTGGACATGTCATTTGCATCAATCGGACAAACGAGCTAAAAGTTATCACATGGCAAAGATAGCATAAAAACATCACATAGCAGCAATTATATCACGATGCACTATTGCAACAGAAAAACAAGCACCTAGATGATCTCTAACATGCATGACACCAAAAGATAAAACGTAGTGCTAATCACCACGAACGTCTGGACATGCTATTTGCGCGAAACGGACAAACACACTAAAAGATATCAGCAGTTGAACATTGCATCAGAAATTAAACACAGGGACTAGGGTTGGAAAAGAGGTAAACCTCAGGATTTGGAAAAAAAAACACCAACGGCCCGGAAATCGGCCCGATCTGGCGGAGAGGGCGGCCCAGCCGGATGGCGGTGCTGGCCCGGCCGGCGGCTGAGGCGAAGGGCCCAGCGATGCGGCGGCCCAAGCTGGCGACGGGAGGCTGATGCGGCCCAGGCGACGGGAGGCTGATGCGGCCCAGGCGACGGGAGGCTGGCCCGGCGCGGATCGGGAAGTGGTGCGGTGGAGCGGGCCGACGGGGATGAGGGACGGAGGGGCCCACGCGGGGCGCCTGGCCTGGAGACTCGTCGGTGATGTGGTCCTGGGCCCGCGCCTGGCCTGGTGGATCGGGGGGGACTGGCGACGAAGGACCCTGGCGATGTGGTCCTCGGGGCCAGTAGGACCGAAGCGGAGGGAGACCCGACGAGGGGAGGCCTGGGCCGACGCGGTCGCCTCGCCTGGCCGATCGAAGGAGGCGCCTCGAGCGTTGACTTGCGGGATCCAGATCGGATCAGATCGGTCGCTTCGATCGAGAGGAAACGGCGGCTGCTAGTTCCCTCGGGAGGAAGGCCAAGTGGCAGAGAGGTGGTGGTGGATCTGAGAAAAATTAGGGGAAGGAGGAGGAAGAAGCTAGAGATGCCTAAAAATAGACCTAGGGTCTATTATATAGCAGATTTTTAGGGTTAGGGGAGATTTAGGGGTGTTAGGAGCCCTCCGATCGCGATCCAACGGATCCGATCGCGGGGTAGTTTAGATGGGCCTAGGAGAGGGTAGTGGGCTGCTGTAGGGGATGTTTCTGGGCCACAAGTGGAGGCACTTTGGACCCACACGAATAACTGTTGGGATAGCAAACGGAGTCCAAACGCGACGAGATTTGACAGGCGGGTTGCACACAACAAAACAACAACACACGACAAGTCTCGCGCCACACCGGCAACGTTACACGGCCAAACAACAAAGTAGGCCTACAGGATGCCACGGACACGTGAGGGAGCTCCGGAACGCGAAACGGACAACGGGAAGAAACACGCGGAACCGGATGCAACCGACAACACAAATGCAATGCAATGCACAAGTCTATATGATATGAATGAATGCCACACACTCACACAACAAAACGACGAAAACCCGAAAGACAAAGAACCCGGAATGGAAATAGATGAAGCCGGAGATATATTATATACCCAAAAGGGAAAGTATTACATCCGGGGCATTACAAACTCTCCTCTACTACAAAAGATCTCGTCCCGAGATCTAGGACTGGAAAAAGGAAGGGTACTCGGAACGAAGATGATCTTCTCGTTCCCACGTAGCTTCTCGGTCGGTGTGATGTGACCACTTGACTTTCAGAAATTTGATGGACTTGTTGCGGGTCTTGCGTTCGGTTTCTTAGAGAATAGCAACGGGATGCTCTCGGTAGGACAGGTCTTGTTGAAGATCAATCTCTTCAAACGGAATCATGCGCTCAGGTGCCTTGAAGCATTTGCGAAGTTGAGACACATGGAAGACATCATGAACATTGGCGAAGTTTGAAGGGAGCTCAAGTTGATAGGCTAGGTCGCCTCTTTTGCCAAGAATCTTGAAAGGCCCGACGTATCTAGGAGCAAGCTTTCCTTTGATACCGAATCTTTGGGTGCCTTTCAGCGGAGACACACGGAGATAAACATGATCATCAATGTTGAATGCCAAATCACGATGCTTGCCGTCATAGTAGCTCTTCTGACGCGACTGAGCGGCCTTGAGATTCTCACGTATGACTTTGCACATCTCTTCGGCTTGTGAGATCAAGTCATTGCCAAGAAGTTGACGTTCGCCTGTTTCAGACCAGTTGAGAGGGGTACGACACTTTCTGCCATAGAGGATTTCAAACGGAGCTTTGCCTGCACTTGCTTGAAAGCTGTTGTTGTAAGAGAACTCGGCAAATGGAAGGCAGTCTTCCCATTTCATGCCAAAAGAGATGACACAGGCTCTGAGCATGTCTTCTAGAATCTGATTCACTCGCTCGACTTGACCACTAGTCTGAGGGTGAAAAGCAGTGATGAACCTGATCTTAGTGCCCATGGCGGACTGAAAGGAGTCCCAGAACCTTGAAGTGAACAAACTTCCACGGTCTGAGGAGATGACTTGAGGAATGCCATGTAAGGACACAATTCTGGAAGTGTACAGCTCTGCCAATTGAGCTGCATTGATTGATTCTTTGACTGGCAGGAAGTGAGCGACTTTGGTAAGCTTGTCAATCACCACAAAGATAGCATCATTTCCTCGCTTGGATTTAGGGAAGCCAGTGACGAAGTCCATTTCAATGTGGTCGAACTTCCACTCTGGAATAGGAAGAGGTTGGAGAAGACCGGCTGGACGTTGATGTTCTGCTTTCACCCTTCTGCAAACATCACATTCATTCACGAATTGGGCAATTTCCCTTTTCATGCGTGTCCACCAGTAAGACTGCTTGAGGTCTTGGTACATCTTGGAACTGCCAGGATGAATGGAAATGAGAGAATCATGTGCTTCTTCCATTATGAGCTTCCTGAGATCACCTTTGGGAACAACGAGTCTGTCCTCGAAGAACAAGGTATCTCTCTCATCAACACGAAAGCACTTGTATTTTGGAGTGCCCTTTGCAATACCATGTTTCACCTTCTTCACCATGGTATCCCTGAGTTGGGCCTCACGGACCTGATCTTCCAAGGTAGGAGCAACTTGAAGATTTGCAAGAAAACCCTGCGGAACAACTTGGAGGTTGAGCTTCCTGAATGCTTCACAAAGCTCAGGCTGAAACGGCTTGATAAGAAGGCTATTGCAATATGCCTTTCTGCTCAAAGCATCCGCAATCACATTCGCCTTGCCAGGAGTGTATTCAATGCTGGGATCATACTCTTGGATCATTTCGACCCAACGAGTCTGGCGGAGGTTCAGATGCGGCTGTGTGAAGATGTACTTCAAGCTCATGTGATCAGTGAAGATGTCGACCTTTCTGCCCAATAACAGATGTCTCCACGTAATCAAAGCATGTACCACAGCTGCTAGCTCGAGATCATGTGTGGGATAGTTCTTCTCACTTAGCTTGAGCTGACGAGAAGTGTATGCCACAATTCTCTTGTCTTGCATAAGCACACCACCAAGTCCTTGAAGAGAAGCATCACAGAATACTTCATAGGGCTTGGACTCATCTGGAGGAGTCAGAACTGGAGCAGAGACGAGCTTTTCTTTGAGGGTTTTGAATGCCACTTCACACTCTGGAGACCAAAAGTATTTGACATTCTTCTGAAGCAAGTTGGAAAGAGGCTTGGCAATCTTGGAGAAGTTCTCAACGAACCTTCTGCAATAGCTGGCAAGACCAAGAAAACTGCGGAGTTGCTTGACGTTCTGAGGAGCTTCCCAGTTGACAATTGCTTCAACTTTCTCGGGATTTACCGCAATACCGTCAGCTGAGATGATATGGCCCCGGTACAAAACCTTATCGAGCCAAAACTCGCACTTGGAGAACTTGGCATAGAACTTATGCTCACGGAGTCGATCAAGAACCAGACGTAAGTGCTTTTCGTGATCTTCTTCATTCTTGGAAAACACCAGAATATCATCCAGATACACAAGCACAAACTCGCCAGTATAGGGGTTGAAGATGTAGTGCATCATCCTCGAAAAGGTAGGAGGAGCATTGGCGAGACCAAAAGACATGACGGTATACTCGTATGAACCGTAGCTCGTTCTGAAGGCCGTCTTGGGAATGTCTTCCTCGCGAATGCGAATTTGATGATAGCCCATTCGGAGGCCAAGCTTAGAGAACACTTTAGCTCCTTTGAGCTGCTCAAAGAGTTCGTTGATGTTGGGGAGCGGATATTTGTTCTTAACCATCTTCTTGTTCAATGGCCGGTAATCAACATAGAGACGCTCCGTGCCATCTTTCTTCTTGACAAATAAGCACCACAGCCCCAAGGAGACGTACTAGGCCTGATGAGACCCGTACTCTCCTGTTTATCAAGCTGCTTCTTCAATTCCTTCAATTCATCCGGAGAGAGCTTGTACGGACGCCGGCATGCTGGCTCAGTACCCGGCTCGAGTTCAATGACGAATTCCACCTGACGGTGTGGAGGCATGCCTGGAAGTTCTTCAGGAAAGACGTCTTGATATTCGTTTACCACCGGAATTTGAGATATGGCATTAATTTCGCCCTTATCATTGAGAGAGAAAAGCCTGATAGTGTTATCCCTGGAGGCAAAGATAATCACATCTTCATCAGGATGAGTCATCTTGACTTCCTTCTGTGCACAATCAATGTGAGCATCATGCTGAGAAAGCCAATCCATTCCGAGGATGAGGTCAATGTCAGAATTGCCGAGAATCACCGGTTTAGCCAGAAAGCGATAATCACCCATGCGAATAGACACATTCGGAGCAAATATGTTGGAAGTCATGCACTTGCCCGGAGAAATTACTTGCAACCTCTGAGGCAGACTTTGGATGTCAACATTATGCTTGGATGCAAATGGTTGAGACATGAAAGAACATGAAGCACCCGAATCAAATAACACTTTAGCAGGAAAAGAGTTCACTGGAAGGTTACCCAAAATGACATCAGAAGAATTCTCCGCTTGTGCTGCATTCATCAGATTGACCCTTGCTGCCTTTGGATCATGCCTGACAATAGCTGAACTCACAGGTGGAGGAGGTGGAAGGCGCTTCGGATTCGGACATCTGTTGGCATAGTGACCTTTCTGAGTGCATTTGTTGCAAGTCACTTCTGAGAGAGGACGGAAATGAGAACCACTTGACTTGGAGCCTTGAGACTGAAACTGCTTCTTCGACTGGTTGCTCGGGTTGGGTGGGTGAGAGAAACCACGTCCACTAGAGTTCTTGTTGCTGTTGGAGTTGTTGGAGTTGTTGTAAGGAGCTCGAATCACTGGAGGAGGAGGAAGCCAAAATTTCTGTTGTTTCGCAGCCAACTGAGACGATGAGGAAGAATGAACGGCATCTCGAATTCTCTTCTTAGAAGCCTCCATCTTAAGCTGAGCTGCCTCTTGTTTCAAAGCCATGTTATAGAACTTGTCGAATTCATCGGGCTCGAACAGAGTGAGAGCAAGTTGAAGTTCATCTTTGAGACCTCCACGGAACTGGTAGATTTTGCTCTTGGCATCAGGAATGTCTTGCTTAGCATAACGAGCGAGGTTTTGGAACTTGACATTATACTGATAGACTGTCATAGAGCCCTGCTTCAGGTTGCGGAATTGCTCACGCATGCCCTCGATGACACTTGTAGGAATATGGTGCGAGCGAGAATCCTTGCAGAAATTCTCCCAAGAGATCACTTGACCTGGCCTGGAGTCTTTGTACTGCTGCCACCAGTCAGCTGCTTGATCTTTAAGTTGGAAGGCTGCAAACTTCACATAATCCTCTTCTCTTACGTTACTGCACTCAAAATGCTTCTTTATGTCGGTTAACCAATCTTCAGCATCAAGAGGGTCGACACAGTAACTGAAAGCTTTTGGATTATTGGCCAAGAACTGGTTGAGAGTAGCATGGTGCTGCTGGTTGAAGAAGTTGCCTTGATTCCCTGGAACACCCTGATTAGCTTGATTAGCTTGCATCTGTTGCATCATCTGCATCAACATCTGGGTGTTCTGAGCTGTAGTCTGCATAATCGCTCTCCAAGCCTCAGACGGAGGAGGAGGGGAAGGAGGACGATCTGGGACCTCTTCACCCTCTGGGTTAGCGTTGGGAACCCTTTTCGGAGCCATCCTGAAAGAGATGACCACGAATCAGCAATTGATTGACAAATGGAATAAGCTGAATCAATGGAATGAATTGCAACAAGTCTTCACAATAATCATTCGAACAATAGGAACGAATGAAATCATTCGAACAAGAGGAACGAATGAAATTCTCAGTTAAATGATAACATCAATCTTCACGAGAAGCCACATAGGGGACAAAAGGTAAAATAAGAAAAACAACAAGGTACGGATGGGAACAAACACAAGATAGGAGCTTCATTCTAACATCTTTGTGCTGAAAGCATATGAACGCGTTACGAAAAGGTTTTGCAATCCCCGGATCAGCATAGCCAAGGACCCTTTAAGATGCAACTCCTGATAGTAACATCGGTCATAAACCACTTCACTCAATGTAGAACCCCGAACTCACTAACCTGCATTCGTTGGAAGAATGCCTACGATCTACTGGAATAACCCACCTATAAATTTCCGAAAGATTCCAGTTATGCAATCAGGTGTTGGGGATACACGGGAAGCACCGCGCAATCAAATCTAAACCTACATCCAGGTGTATCCATCCTTCAACACATAACCAGTCTTTCCCGGAAACTGTCTACCTCGGACCTTCGAAAAGCATCCACTATAACAAGCTATGGCAATACTCCCGAACTACCTCCCCAGTACTGGGTGATGTCGGGGTTATCTTGCCACTGGCCGTATAGGAGAGATTTTCGATGTCGGCCGTCTTAAGTATTTAGTACTGCCGCGATATGCTTGTGATGACAATACCCCGAAGCTCAACTCACCGGGACACTGCCACAACCCCTAATGACAGGAGGCATCGAGAACAATATCCTCGTCACAAGAACATCAAAACAATCCGAGAATACTCGCGGGATTCCTAAAAAAAAATTTGTGCAATTTTTGAAGGTAGGAGAGACAAGAGTAGTCGTCAGGAGTCCTCACCAGAGAGAAAGGGGATGAGAAGCAAAGAAATCCTACTCTCCGATATAATATATAGGACTCAAAATACTTTCAGTGTGTGCCTAGACTCGACCGTCAACGATTCGATCAATCAGTGGGGGCTCCTAGGTCGGAGAAGGCTCTGAATACCAACTTGTAATGCCCAGAATGGAGTTATACCTCCTACGTGTCGAGGCACGACTTAAAGGCATAAGTCCATCCTAGAATGATCTCAAGTTTGGTAATCTTTGCACATCTCATGTAAAAGAGGGGATTGTAAACATAAATAGTTGGCTTACACTCGCCACGTCACACAAATACAATACATGTCTCAACATCATACATTAAGAACATCTCAACCCTCTAAGGGCAAAATCCAAATGTCAAGATACCAAACTTAAATAAAATCCATAGGTCGGATCGAATCCTAGTAGAAGTCTCCACTACTGATCATCCGGATAACGAACATAGTATCGACTACGCTCCTCGTCGTACTCCCAGTCAAGCTCGGTGCCATCACCTGGATAGCTCACAACTGGACCTGCATCTGGTGTGGTGAAGTAACTGTGAGCCACAGAGGACTCAGCAATCCCGTTCCCGGGTAACAAGACTATTTAAGCCTTGGGAGAGGATAAGGCTGAAGAAAAGAATAAGTGTCTGCAGCAGCAACTAGCAACTAGCTTACGTGAGAGAGAGCGAGAAGAGGAAGCCTCGGCAAGAAGTGATCACGAAGTGATCCTAACTACAAGCTCAACAAACATAACCCCTCCGTGTTCAACTCCCGAATCCCTATTCGGAAATTGACAGTCACGAAACACACGCTGGTAGTGTATTAGAAACATTGTGTCAAGTTATCTACAACCGGATATTAACAAGCTCCCATCTGCCACATAACCGCGGGCACGGCTTTCGAAAGTTCATAACCCTGCAGGGGTGTTCCAACTTGACCCATTACAAGCCCACGATCCGCGGAGTCGCAACTCCAAAGTGGGAAGACCCGAGTATTCTCGGAATCCCGTGCTCAAGATACTCCGAACTAAGGTAAGGCTAATCCAGCAAATCCTCCCGGCGTGCCGACACCCTGATAGTAGCCGCGCGTATCTCGTCTCAGGCCACGACCGGATGAGTCATCCTACAGGTTTTTACCAGACCTCAAGTTTCCTTGAGGTGGCCCCGCAGTCTGCTCGTTTCGGACCAACACTCATGTGGAGCACTGGCCCGGGGTTGTTGATTAAGAAAGAGGGTTAATTACTCCCTATGCAAGTTTAGTTTGTTATTAGGCAAATAGTACCAATGTTGGGACTTGCTGGAAAAGACTTAGCACTTAGAGGTTTATCGAGGGGGTCCCATACACCCCAACCGTGTTAGGAACGCATAATCAAGGAACATAACACCGGTTTATACGGTTCCTAACGGCATGAGTGGAACAAATCACCAAGCAAAAGGCTTAGCCTTCCACCCTTGCCAATATATAGATGATTTCATTCTAAGCATTTATATAGTGTGATATAACCCAACAAAACTTCAACATGAAGCAAGCATCTTCGATCTTCACCTGCAACTAGCAATGCTATAAGAAGGGCTGAGCGAAGCGTACTTAGCCAAGCAACGGTTTGCATAGGTAGGGTGGTTAACATGGCAATGGTTACAAGTAGGAGGCTGACAGGAAGAACATGGGCATCGAGGCAAAACTATAGAGCGGAACTACTAGCAATAGGCAATGATAGTAATGTTATCGGGGTTCGGTCATCTTGCCTGAAGAGAAGTCGTTCGGATCGTAAGAAGGGTCCTCGTGCTCAACCTCGTTGGTAACCTCGTGCTCGTACTCGTACTCGGTCTCAGCTTCCGGCTCTAAACAATACAATCACACAAGGCACAAATCAACAAGATGCAATGCGCACCCGAAAATGATGGATGCATGAAGGATGCACTAAGGATGCACACGGAGCACGGAAAATAGCACTCAAGCAAAACACCTCAAAACATGATAACAATATGAGATTAAGAATCTACACAGAAAATCAAGCAAGTTTCATATAAGACTCGCTGAAAACGGAGCTACGGGCTAAAAGTTATGCCTGAAACAAGAAATGAGCGAAAGCTGAAAATTACAGCAACATAGCAACTTCGGAGCACAAAATAATTAAGCTACAGCACTCAAACATCATGGCAAATGACATGAACATAAACTAGACATATCCTACAGCAAATAAGTCCAAAGGTGCACCCCCAAAGGAGCCACGGATCAATAGCAATAAGCTTGGACATGTTGAACTTGACAATAAAATTCTGGCAGCAGAATTTTATTGAAACT
Source organism: Secale cereale (assembly GCA_902687465.1). NCBI lineage: Eukaryota > Viridiplantae > Streptophyta > Magnoliopsida > Poales > Poaceae > Secale > Secale cereale. The sequence goes on from LR738712.1 coordinate 803,277,127, forward strand.
TTGGAGCAAAAGATAAACATGCTACAGCCACTTAAATAAGCATGTGAGTACATGAATGGAAATCAAACAATATATACTACAAGGAACAATCAAGATCCACCCCAAAACTATCATGGTTTGTCCTAGAGCAGCAAGCAAACATGGCATCGGAACGTTACAGATTTCAGACTTAGTGAAAAACCACTAAGTCCTAAAACAGCAGTTTCATCATGGCATCTAAAAGAGCAAGTTTAAGTCACCTCGAAACTAAACATGGCAAGTGGTAAGCACCACATCAAAGTACACATGATGGTGATCCCGAAACATACAAGCATGCATCAAGGAGATAAACACAACGATAGCAACGAGCTCAACAAGATGGCATTCCATAACATGTGAAACAACATCACAGCCACATAGCACTTTGCAACGATGATAAACATGGCAAGAATAAATCTATCATGCAACCTAACACAAGCAACATGTAGAGCATGGCAAGACGAACACGTGGACATGTCATTTGCATCAATCGGACAAACGAGCTAAAAGTTATCACATGGCAAAGATAGCATAAAAACATCACATAGCAGCAATTATATCACGATGCACTATTGCAACAGAAAAACAAGCACCTAGATGATCTCTAACATGCATGACACCAAAAGATAAAACGTAGTGCTAATCACCACGAACGTCTGGACATGCTATTTGCGCGAAACGGACAAACACACTAAAAGATATCAGCAGTTGAACATTGCATCAGAAATTAAACACAGGGACTAGGGTTGGAAAAGAGGTAAACCTCAGGATTTGGAAGAAAAAAACACCAACGGCCCGGAAATCGGCCCGATCTGGCGGAGAGGGCGGCCCAGCCGGATGGCGGTGCTGGCCCGGCCGGCGGCTGAGGCGAAGGGCCCAGCGATGCGGCGGCCCAAGCTGGCGACGGGAGGCTGATGCGGCCCAGGCGACGGGAGGCTGATGCGGCCCAGGCGACGGGAGGCTGGCCCGGCGCAGATAGGGAAGTGGCGCGGTGGAGCGGGCCGATGGGGATGAGGGACGGAGGGGCCCACGCAGGGCGCCTGGCCTGGAGACTCGTCGGTGATGTGGTCCTGGGCCCGCACCTGGCCTGGTGGATCGGGGGGGACTGGCGACGAAGGACCCTGGCGATGTGGTCCTCGGGGCCAGTAGGACCGAAGCGGAGGAAGACCCGACGAGGGGAGGCCTGGGCCGACGCGGTCGCCTCGCCTGGCCGATCGAAGGAGGCGCCTCGAGCATTGACTTGCGGGATCCAGATCGGATCAGATCGGTCGCTTCGATCGAGAGGAAACGGCGGCTGCTAGTTCCCTCGGGAGGAAGGCCAAGTGGCAGAGAGGTGGTGGTGGATCTGAGAAAAATTAGGGGAAGGAGGAGGAAGAAGCTAGAGATGCCTAAAAATAGACCTAGGGTCTATTATATAGCAGATTTTTAGGGTTAGGGGAGATTTAGGGGTGTTAGGAGCCCTCCGATCGCGATCCGACGGATCCGATCGCGGGGTAGTTTAGATGGGCCAAGGAGATGGTAGTGGGCTGCTGTAGGGGATGTTTCTGGGCCACAAGTGGAGGCACTTTGGACCCACACGAATAACTGTTGGGATAGCAAACGGAGTCCAAACGCGACGAGATTTGACAGGCGGGTTGCACACAACAAAACAACAACACACGACAAGTCTCGCGCCACACCGGCAACGTTACACGGCCAAACAACAAAGTAGGCCTACAGGATGCCACGGACACGTGAGGGAGCTCCGGAACGCGAAACGGACAACGGGAAGAAACACGCGGAACCGGATGCAACCGACAACACAAATGCAATGCAATGCACAAGTCTATATGATATGAATGAATGCCACGCACTCACACAACAAAACGACGAAAACCCGAAAGACAAAGAACGCGGAATGGAAATAGATGAAGCAGGAGATATATTATATACCCAAAAGGGAAAGTATTACATCCGGGGCATTACAAGTTAGTGGAGCATACTCTTACATGAGAAGGTTACAAGACTCCCCCTGTTTGTACATTCATCAAGCTTTAGTTGATCAAGGAGCACATTTACACTGAAAACAGACATATGTAATACTATAATTAGGGCAAGGAAATCCCATGTTACGAGGAGGACGACGAGTACAAGAAAATAGAAGATTCGTCATACCAGTTGAACGGGGTGTATTTTATAAGCTTCATGTCGAATGTCTTGTGAACTCATACAATTAAGTAAACCTTATAAAGATGTGTGTCTAGAAGTTTAGCTTCATAATAAATGCTGCCAAATCAACACATGATAAGATTACTACAATCAGTTAATATATAGTCAACCACAAAATAAAATACATAAAAGGCCAAAGCATTATTTTTCAGTGATAAATAATTTGATCAAAAAAATTCACTATTATTTCACCGTTACCACTTTAGTGTGCACGCCATGAATTTGCTATTGCGGTATATAATCTTGGCATGCAAAATAATGTTCATTATTTAATGGATACAGTAATAATTTACTTATTTAGAAAGTTGTAATTTCTGTCATCTTTTCTAATTTATTAACAGGTGCGCATTGCAGCTAGAAAGGAAATAAATCTGGACCATGCAGCAATATATGGTAGGATTGGAATAAGGCATGATCTCCTACCCAGTTGTACTGCGCATGGCCTACCTATATATGTTAACCTCTGCCATCCCTCCTCCCCCTCCTTGCTCTCCCTTCGCCCCTCGCAGATAGCACATGTTCAATTTAGCCAGTCCTGGAGGAAAAGTTACCGAGGAGCATCAAGGACATGTCATCTAGGTATGGATATTTCTGGATCTGTCTAGTTTCTAAAAGTATAATAGCAATGAGGTATATTAGAATTGGTTATGATCATGTCATGTTAGCTGTGCTGCAACCGAATAAATATATATTCATCATATATTTTAGACTACATAGCCAAGCAAACTTGGATCAAATATTTTAGACTACATAGCCAAGCAGTTTTCAGGGCAAGCAGTCATAAATTGCCTATGCAAGTATATCCCCTGACCTCACAAAATTGATATATATGCCGTCCCTCAACAAAGAGTTGATATGTATGCCCAACTTGACTGTAAGTGTCCAATATTTCCCTGAAGCTAAGCAAACTAATATCAGAAACTGTACCTTGAGTCTCATTGATAGGCACATCGATGAGCTTTAAACAAATTATACTTGTAGCAACTACTCCTGCTGCACAGAAAATTGTTGAAATTCAGTGCAACTACTAGAAACAAAATTCAGTAAATTTCTAACCATTTATTATGAGGTTTTAGTGCATGAATTGTGTGAGGGCAGAACATATTCAGTTATATTATTGGCAAAAAAGCATAAAGCTCATGATCACAGTCAATGCCCGTGCGTTGTCACGGGGCATGAATATATTTTTATCAGTTGCATATATAAATGTAATGCATGTCAAAATTTGCTTGCATAGAAATGTTAGCGTTCTGAAGTAATTGAAATCCACTTCACTGTGAATGTACACATAGAGCATTCATCCAACTAATTACCTTTTACAAATTAAGATCTACTTGGTGTGTTTAAGATATTTATGTTCAATGTGAGGAAGTTGTTTTTAACTTCATTTCCCTCGTGCAATGTAGGTAACATCCTAATATTAGTGAGTTTTAAACTGTAGTGTACCTATAGAAAAATTGGTTGGTGTTTTCCTACATATGACTGTTAACATTAGAAGCTGGTGCCGCTCCTCTCTCCACCATCTCCCCCTCATCCACGGTATCACCAGACCCCTTCTCTCCCTGCAAATTACAAAGGATTAATATCTTGACAAATATTGAAAAACTAATTGATCGCATTTGTACTCTCAAGGTTTAACAACAAGCAGATCAAGGATTTTCCAAACAAACAAGAAGTAGAAGTCTTACAAATGTGATAATACAGGAAAACTAATATTCATTAGTTTTGCTGATATCGCAAAGATCCTTTATCAGCACAACAATTACCTTGAAAGAAGGTGCACAAGAAACAACACTTTAAGTGATCATGGTCGATTCCTTGGAGCCAATTTTGATAACAACCCATTTAGTTCGGGTTCCTCTTCTTAGCAACTGTTGCCCTGCCTCAATTGGGTTTCTGATGTTGGTTAGTGACTGTGCATATCAAAGCAATAAACAGGAATATGTTAGAAATGAGGCGACTTAATGCTAGACTATGTGACATTGATGTCATTGCATAGAAGCTGCTTCTTTCTTCTTTTATTACGGAAAAAAAAGCAGCCTCTACTCACTCACCGCATAGCCGCCTCCTACTCTTCCCACATAGCCAGCCAATCACCGGGTGTCCTCGCATCTCATCTCCCCGGCACAGTGTCGTCGACGCCATCTCTCCCAGCGACCTCCCCTCCACGCCATAGTGAAGCCCACCCGCTCCTCTCTCCACCATCTCTCCCTCGTCCACATTGTCCTCGTAGTGAAGCCCATTTGAAACAGGAAGAGGTGAGAAACGAGGCGACAAAATGCTAGAATAAGTACAACACACTCAGTCACTGTCCTCTAAGCCAGGTTGAAATCAGCAATTGAAAATCTTCAGAAAAGCAGTTGACGTTTTCCAGTGGAGTGCCTCTCAATCCTATTTCTAGAAAAGTGTTCTGCATTTGATTTTATTACTGCAAAATGCAATTTTTCAGAGAAGCCCATCAAGAAAATGAATGTGACTGCAAGATATCTATTGCACTGGATATATATGATGGCCCTTCTGTAAACAGAAGTACACCAACTTTTAGTAAGGCTTGCAAAGCTGCTTCAGTGACAAAGGTTTACAAAGGTAGACAAAACACTAAATCAACACATAATTTGAATATACAATGGGTGAGGACTCAATAGCAGACGCGATCACATCAGGGGAAAATTCATCAAAAGCATGTCCATTAATAAACAAAATTTTAGAGTGATGAATGGCTATCTTGGTTTCTGCAGGAAGTTAACGTATCCAACTGAAAGGGAGTGATTCTTTGCACAAAAATATGTTAACAAAAATATGTTAACTAAAGTCATTGTACATGAATATAAAAGCAACAAACCTACCAAAAAATGGCTTTAAGGTTTACAAAACTACATTGTAAAGGCTGTAAAAAGCATTCAATACAAGATTTAGAGTTTAATGTATTGAAAGAAGGTACTTATTATAGTCAGTTCTTTAAAGAGCAAAATGTTGCCAATAACAGGTTTGGCCATAGAAAATATATTTATATAGAGAGAGTGCAAATTACAAAGGATTAATATCTTGACATATATTGAAAAACTAATTGATCGCATTTGTACTCTCAAGGTTTAACAACAAGCAGATCAAGGATTTTCCAAACAAACAAGGAGTAGAAGTCTTATAAATGTGATAATACAAGAAAACTAATATTCATTAGTTTTGCTGATATCACAAAGATCCTTCATCAGCACAACAATTACCTTGAAAGAAGGTGCACAAGAAACAACACTTCAAGTGATCATGGTCGATTCCTTGGAGCCAATTTTGATGACAACCCATTTAGTTCGGGTTCCTCTTCTTAGCAACTGTTGCCCTGCCTCAATTGGGTTTCTGATGTTGGTTAGTGACTGTGCATATCAAAGCAATAAACAAGAATATGTTAGAAATGAGGTGACTTAATGCTAGACTATGTGACATTGATGTCATTGCATAGAAGCTGCTGCTTTCTTCTTTTATTACGGAAAAAAAAGCAGGCTCTACTCACTCACCGCATAGCCGCCTCCTACTCTTCCCACATAGCCAGCCAATCACCGGGTGTCCTCGCATCTCATCTCCCCAGCACAGTGTCGTCGACGCCATCTCTCCCAACAACCTCCCCTCCACGCCGTAGTGAAGCCCACCGGCTCCTCTCTCTCCACCATCTCCCCCTCATCCACATTGTCCTCATAGTGAAGCCCATTTGAAACAAGAAGAGGTGAGAAACGAGGCGACAAAATGCTAGAATAAGTACAACACACTCAGTCACTGTCCTCTAAGCTAGGTTGAAATCAGCAATTGAAAATCTTCAGAAAAGCAGTTGACGTTTGCCAGTGGAGTGCCTCTCAATCCTATTTCTAGAAAAGTGTTCTGCATTTGATTTTATTACTGCAAAATGCAATTTTTTAGAGAAGCCCATCAAGCAAATGAATGTGACTGCAAGATATCTATTGCACTGGATATATATGATGGCCCTTCTGTAAACAGAAGTACACCAACTTTTAGTAAGGCATGCAAAGCTGCTTCAGTGACAAAGGTTTACAAAGGTAGACAAAACACTAAATCAACACATAATTTGAATATACAATGGGCGAGGACTCAATAGCAGACGCGATCACATCAGGGGAAAATTCATCAAAAGCATGTCCATTAATAAACAAAATTTTAGAGTGATGAATGGCTATCTTTGTTTCTGAAGGAAGTTAACGTATCCAACTGAAAGGGAGTGATTCTTTGCACAAAAATATGTTAACTAAAGTCATTGTACATGAATATAAAAGCAACAAACCTACCAAAAAATGGCTTTAAGGTTTACAAAACTACATTGTAAAGGCTGTAAAAAGCATTCAATACAAGATTTAGAGTTTAATGTATTGAAAGAAGGTACTTATTATAGTCAGTTCTTTAAAGAGCAAAATGTTGCCAACAACAGGTTTGGCCATAGAAAATATATTTATATAGAGAGAGTGCAAATTACAAAGGATTAATATCTTGACATATATTGAAAAACTAATTGATCGCATTTGTACTCTCAAGGTTTAACAACAAGCAGATCAAGGATTTTCCAAACAAAATAGAAGTAGAAGTCTTATAAATATGATAATACAGGAAAACTAATATTCATTAGTTTTGCTAATATCGCAAAGATCCTTTATCAGCACAACAATTACCTTGAAAGAAGGTGCACAAGAAACAACACTTTAAGTGATCATGGTCGATTCCTTGGAGCCAATTTTGATGACAACCCATTTAGTTCGGGTTCCTCTTCTTAGCAACTGTTGCCCTGCCTCAATTGGGTTTCTGATGTTGGTTAGTGACTGTGCCTATCAAAGCAATAAACAGGAATATGTTAGAAATGAGGCGACTTAATGCTAGACTATGTGACATTGATGTCATTGCATAGAAGCTGCTGCTTTCTTCTTTTATTACGGAAAAAAAAGCAGCCTCTACTCACTCACCGCATAGCCGCCTCCTACTCTTCCCACATAGCCAACCAATCACCGGGTGTCCTCGCATCTCATCTCCCCGGCACAGTGTCGTCGATGCCATCTCTCCCAGCAACCTCCCCTCCACGCCGTAGTGAAGCCCACCCGCTCCTCTCTCCACCATCTCCCCCTCATCCACATTGTCCTCGTAGTGAAGCCCATTTGAAACAGGAAGAGGTGAGAAACGAGGCGACAAAATGCTAGAATAAGTACAACACACTCAGTCACTGTCCTCTAAGCCAGGTTGAAATCAGCAATTGAAAATCTTCAGAAAAGCAGTTGACGTTTGCCAGTGGAGTGCCTCTCAATCCTATTTCTAGAAAAGTGTTCTGCATTTGATTTTTTACTGCAAAATGCAATTTTTCAGAGAAGCCCATCAAGCAAATGAATGTGACTGCAAGATATCTATTGCACTGGATATATATGATGGCCCTTCTGTAAACAGAAGTACACCAACTTTTAGCAAGGCATGCAAAGCTGCTTCAGTGACAAAGGTTTACAAAGGTAGACAAAACACTAAATCAACACATAATTTGAATACACAATGGGTGAGGACTCAATAGCAGACGCGATCACATCAGGGGAAAATTCATCAAAAGCATGTCCATTAATAAACAAAATTTTAGAGTGATGAATGGCTATCTTGGTTTCTGCAGGAAGTTAACGTATCCAACTGAAAGGGAGTGATTCTTTGCACAAAAATATGTTAACAAAAATATGTTAACTAAAGTCATTGTACATGAATATAAAAGCAACAAACCTACCAAAAAATGGCTTTAAGGTTTACAAAACTACATTGTAAAGGCTGTAAAAAGCATTCAATACAAGATTTAGAGTTTAATGTATTGAAAGAAGGTACTTATTATAGTCAGTTCTTTAAAGAGCAAAATGTTGCCAATAACAGGTTTGGCCATAGAAAATATATTTATATAGAGAGAGTGCAAATTACAAAGGATTAATATCTTGACATATATTGAAAAACTAATTGATCGCATTTGTACTCTCAAGGTTTAACAACAAGCAGATCAAGGATTTTCCAAACAAAATAGAAGTAGAAGTCTTATAAATATGATAATACAGGAAAACTAATATTCATTAGTTTTGCTAATATCGCAAAGATCCTTTATCAGCACAACAATTACCTTGAAAGAAGGTGCACAAGAAACAACACTTTAAGTGATCATGGTCGATTCCTTGGAGCCAATTTTGATGACAACCCATTTAGTTCGGGTTCCTCTTCTTAGCAACTGTTGCCCTGCCTCAATTGGGTTTCTGATGTTGGTTAGTGACTGTGCCTATCAAAGCAATAAACAGGAATATGTTAGAAATGAGGCGACTTAATGCTAGACTATGTGACATTGATGTCATTGCATAGAAGCTGCTGCTTTCTTCTTTTATTATGGAAAAAAAAGCAGCCTCTACTCACTCACCGCATAGCCGCCTCCTACTCTTCCCACATAGCCAACCAATCACCGGGTGTCCTCGCATCTCATCTCCCCGGCACAGTGTCGTCGACGCCATCTCTCCCAGCAACCTCCCCTCCACGCCGTAGTGAAGCCCACCCACTCCTCTCTCCACCATCTCCCCCTCATCCACATTGTCCTCGTAGTGAAGCCCATTTGAAACAGGAAGAGGTGAGAAACGAGGCGACAAAATGCTAGAATAAGTACAACACACTCAGTCACTGTCCTCTAAGCCAGGTTGAAATCAGCAATTGAAAATCTTCAGAAAAGCAGTTGACGTTTGCCAGTGGAGTGCCTCTCAATCCTATTTCTAGAAAAGTGTTCTGCATTTGATTTTATTACTGCAAAATGCAATTTTTCAGAGAAGCCCATCAAGCAAATGAATGTGACTGCAAGATATCTATTGCACTGGATATATATGATGGCCCTTCTGTAAACAGAAGTACACCAACTTTTAGTAAGGCATGCAAAGCTGCTTCAGTGACAAAGGTTTACAAAGGTAGACAAAACACTAAATCAACACATAATTTGAATATACAATGGGTGAGGACTCAATAGCAGACGCGATCACATCAGGGGAAAATTCATCAAAAGCATGTCCATTAATAAACAAAATTTTAGAGTGATGAATGGCTATCTTGGTTTCTGCAGGAAGTTAACGTATCCAACTGAAAGGGAGTGATTCTTTGCACAAAAATATGTTAACAAAAATATGTTAACTAAAGTCATTGTACATGAATACGAAAGCAACAAACCTACCAAAAAATGGCTTTAAGGTTTACAAAACTACATTGTAAAGGCTGTAAAAAGCATTCAATACAAGATTTAGAGTTTAATGTATTGAAAGAAGGTACTTATTATAGTCAGTTCTTTAAAGAGCAAAATGTTGCCAATAACAGGTTTGGCCATAGAAAATATATTTATATAGAGAGAGTGCAAATTACAAAGGATTAATATCTTGACATATATTGAAAAACTAATTGATCGCATTTGTACTCTCAAGGTTTAACAACAAGCAGATCAAGGATTTTCCAAACAAACAAGAAGTACAAGTCTTATAAATGTGATAATACAGGAAAACTAATATTCATTAGTTTTGCTGATATCGCAAAGATCCTTTATCAGCACAACAATTACCTTGAAAGAAGGTGCACAAGAAACAACACTTTAAGTGATCATGGTCGATTCCTTGGAGCCAATTTTGATGACAACCCATTTAGTTCGGGTTCCTCTTCTTAGCAACTGTTTCCCTGCCTCAATTGGGTTTCTGATGTTGGTTAGTGACTGTGCCTATCAAAGCAATAAACAGGAATATGTTAGAAATGAGGCGACTTAATGTTAGACTATGTGACATTGATGTCATTGCATAGAAGCTGCTGCTTTCTTCTTTTATTACGGAAAAAAAGCAGCCTCTACTCACTCACCGCATAGCCGCCTCCTACTCTTCCCACATAGCCAACCAATCACCGGGTGTCCTCGCATCTCATCTCCCCGGCACAGTGTCGTCGACGCCATCTCTCCCAGCAACCTCCCCTCCACGCCGTAGTGAAGCCCACCCGCTCCTCTCTCCACCATCTCCCCCTCATCCACATTGTCCTCGTAGTGAAGCCCATTTGAAACAGGAAGAGGTGAGAAACGAGGCGACAAAATGCTAGAATAAGTACAACACACTCAGTCACTGTCCTCTAAGCCAGGTTGAAATCAGCAATTGAAAATCTTCAGAAAAGCAGTTGACGTTTGCCAGTGGAGTGCCTCTCAATCCTATTTCTAGAAAAGTGTTCTGCATTTGATTTTATTACTGCAAAATGCAATTTTTCAGAGAAGCCCATAAAGCAAATGAATGTGACTGCAAGATATCTATTGCACTGGATATATATGATGGCCCTTCTGTAAACAGAAGTACACCAACTTTTAGTAAGGCATGCAAAGCTGCTTCAGTGACAAAGGTTTACAAAGGTAGACAAAACACTAAATCAACACATAATTTGAATATACAATGGGTGAGGACTCAATAGCAGACGCGATCACATCAGGGGAAAATTCATCAAAAGCATGTCCATTAATAAACAAAATTTTAGAGTGATGAATGGCTATCTTGGTTTCTGCAGGAAGTTAACGTATCCAACTGAAAGGGAGTGATTCTTTGCACAAAAATATGTTAACAAAAATATGTTAACTAAAGTCATTGTACATGAATATAAAAGCAACAAACCTACCAAAAAATGGCTTTAAGGTTTACAAAACTACATTGTAAAGGCTGTAAAAAGCATTCAATACAAGATTTAGAGTTTAATGTATTGAAAGAAGGTACTTATTATAGTCAGTTCTTTAAAGAGCAAAATGTTGCCAATAACAGGTTTGGCCATGGAAAATATATTTATATATAGAGAGTGCAAATTACAAAGGATTAATATCTTGACATATATTGAAAAACTAATTGATCGCATTTGTACTCTCAAGGTTTAACAACAAGCAGATCAAGGATTTTCCAAACAAACAAGAAGTAGAAGTCTTATAAATGTGATAATACAGGAAAACTAATATTCATTAGTTTTGCTGATATCGCAAAGATCCTTTATCAGCACAACAATTACCTTGAAAGAAGGTGCACAAGAAACAACACTTTAAGTGATCATGGTCGATTCCTTGGAGCCAATTTTGATGACAACCCATTTAGTTCGGGTTCCTCTTCTTAGCAACTGTTGCCCTGCCTCAATTGGGTTTCTGATGTTGGTTAGTGACTGTGCCTATCAAAGCAATAAACAGGAATATGTTAGAAATGAGGCAACTTAATGCTAGACTATGTGACATTGATGTCATTGCATATAAGCTGCTGCTTTATTCTTTTCTTACGGAAAAAAGCAGCCTCTACTCACTCACCGCATAGCCGCCTCCTACTCTTCCCACATAGCCAGCCAATCACCGGGTGTCCTCGCATCTCATCTTCCCGGCACAGTGTCGTCGATGCCATCTCTCCCAGCAACCTCCCCTACACGCCGTAGTGAAGCCCACCCGCTCCTCTCTCCACCATCTCCCCCTCATCCACTTTGTCCTCGTTGTGAAGCCCATTTGAAACATGAAGAGGTGAGAAACGAGGCGACAAAATGCTAGAATAAGTACAACACACTCAGTCACTGTCCTCTAAGCCAGGTTGAAATCGGCAATTGAAAATCTTCAGAAAAGCAGTTGACGTTTGCCATTGGAGTGCCTCTCAATCCTATTTCTAGAAAAGTGTTCTGCATTTGATTTTATTACTGAAAAATGCAATTTTTCAGAGAAGCCCATCAAGCAAATGAATGTGACTGCAAGATATCTACTGCACTGGCTATATATGATGGCCCTTCTGTAAACAGAAGTAACACCAACTTTCAGTAAGTCATGCAAAGCTCCTTCAGTGACAAAGTTTTATGAAGGTAGCCAAAACACTAATACAGCACATAATTTGAATATACAATGGGTGAGGACTCAATAGCAGATGCGATCACATCAGGGGAAAATTCATCAAAAGCATGTCCATTAATAAACAATATTTTAGAGTGATGAATGGCTATCTTGGTTTCTGCAGGAAGTTAACGTATCCAAATGAAAGGGAGTGATTCTTTGCACAAAAATATGTTAACAAAAATATGTTAACTAAAGTCAATGTACATGCATATAAAAGCAACAAACCTACCAAAAAATGGCTTTAAGGTTTACAAAACTACATTGTAAAGGCTGTAAAAAGCATTCAATACAAGATTTAGAGTTTAATGTATTGAAAGAAGGTACTTATTATAGTCAGTTCTTTAAAGAGCAAAATGTTGCCAATAACAGGTTTGGCCATAGAAAATATATTTATATAAATAGAGTGCAAATTACAAAGGATTAATATCTTGACATATATTGAAAAACTAATTGATCCCATTTGTACTCTCAAGGTTTAACAACAAGCAGATCAAGGATTTTCCAAACAAACAAGAAGTAGAAGTCAATGTGACAATACAGGAAAAATAACATTTATTAGTTTTGCTGATATCGCCAAGATCCTTTATCAGCACAACAATTACCTTGAAAGTAGGTGCACAAGAAACAACAATTTTAGCCCATTTAGTTCGGGTTCCTCTTCTTAGCAACTCTTGCCCTGCCTGAATTGGGTTTCTGATGTTTGTTAGTGACTGTGCCTATCAAAGCAATAAACATTAATATGTTAGAAACGAGGCAACTTAATGCTAGACTATGTGACATTGATGTCATTGCATAGAAGCTGCTGCTTTATTCTTTTCTTACGGAAGAAAAAAAGCCTTTACTCACTCACCACATAGCCACCTCCTACTCTTCCCACATAGCCAGCCAATCACCGGGTGTCCTCGCATCTCATCTCCCGGCACAGTGTCGTCGACGCCATCTCTCCCAGCAACCTCCCCTCCACGCCGTAGTGAAGCCCACCCGCTCCTCTCTCCACCATCTCCCCCTCATCCACAGTGTCCTCGTAGTGAAGCCCATTTGAAACAAGAAGAGGTGAGAAACGAGGCGACAGAATGCTAGAATAAGTACAACACACTCAGTCAATGTCCTCTAAGCCAGGTTGAATTCAGTAATTGAAAATCTTCAGAAAAGCAGTTGACGTTTGCCAGTGGGGTGCCTCTCAATCCTATTTCTAGATAAGTGTTCTGCATTTGATTTTATTACTGCAAAATGCAATTTTTCAGAGAAGCCCATCAAGCAAATGAATGTGACTGCAAGATATCTATTGCACTGGATATATATGATGGCCCTTCTGTAAACAGAAGTACACCAACTTTTAGTAAGGCATGCAAAGCTGCTTCAGTGACAAAGGTTTACAAAGGTAGCCACCGCACCAAATCAACACATAATTTGAATATACAATGGGTGAGGACTCAATAGCAGACGCAAGCACATCAGGGGAAAATTCATCAAAAGCATGTCCACTAATAAACAGTATTTTAGAGTGATGAATGGCTATATTGGTTTCTGCAGGAAGTTAATGTATCCAACTGAAAGATGGCTCTTTATTAAAGTCTGCACGGTTGAAGTTGGAACGAAGGAAAGACCAATAAATAGGAAGTAAATAACGCGCAAATCGCATGAGCAAGAATATTGGCTAATTCATTTTTAATACAATATGGAAATATGTTTGAACTAATCTACAGAATCCATGTCTCTGAAATGGATCTAGCATAACCGAGAATTTTCGAGCATCCCGACAACGCTAATGCCTTCGGCCTCAAGCACATCAACGCTAATGCCTTCGGCATCAAGAAATATTATGCAGTGTGGAGCAGTCGTCGTCCTCGCCGTGTATGCTAGGATTTGTCACGGCGCCAAGGAACAGAAAGAAGATATGCACCAGATCAGGGACGCTAAGATTCGAAGAATACGAGGAGGGGGCGGATCGGAGCAGGATTCGAATAACAGGAGCTCGTTGAATTGTAACGCATCGGGAGTGGCTTACCGAGGGTGTGGCGTTGCAGATCGTGACGACTCGCTTCGGATCTACCTGCGAGGAGGACGACGGGGAGCGCCGCCGCGGATCCGACCAGAACGGGAGCGGATCCAGCTCCCGCAGATGCATCAGGAAGCGCGTCTCGTCCGATTCCGCTCGGTCGCGGAGCACACAACACTTAGACCCAAGCTCCGTCGATGCAGGAGATCGATGCGGTGGTCGGCGGGCGGACGGTGCGGTGGATCTATGCGGTCGTCGCTCGTCGCCGTGGGCGGCGATGCGGCGGGGGGGAGGGTAAAGGTCGAGAGGGTTCCAGTGAGTGAGAGAGGAGAGGAGAGAGTGATGTGAGTGGGGATGCGGCGGGGGAGAGGATATGTCTAGGGTTCCCGTCCGCGGGGGAGAGGACATGTCTAGATCGTGACGCCTCGCTGCGGATCTACCTGCGACGTCGCAGGAGGGGAGCCCCGCCGCGGATCCGACCGGAACGGGAGCGGATCGAGCTCCCGCAGATGAATCAGGAAGCAAGGCCCGTCCGTTCCGCTCGGTTGCGGAGCACACAACCCGCAGCCCCAAGCTCCGTCGATGCAGGAGATCGATGCGGTGGTCGGCGGGCGGACGGGTGCGGTGGAGCGATGCGGTGGTCGCTCGTCGCCGTGGGCGGCGATGCGGCGGGGGGAGGGGAAAAGTCGAGTGTGTTCGAGTGAGTGAGCGAGGAGAGGAGAGAGTGATGTGAGTGGGGATGCGGCGGGGAGAGGATAAGTTCTAGGGTTCCGTCGCTCCCGTGCCAGGTGGGCCGTTGGGCCTGGGCCGGCAGGCGAACCCGCGTGCCTGGCCTGTAAGTGCCGGCCCATTTGTCCAGTATTGTTTTGATGAAAAAAGGCCAAAAGTATTCATAAAAAAATATTTAAAATATTTTTGTTTTAGACATATTTTTAAATATGGTTCATAGAAATAAATATATATTGGTTGCACAATAAAACTTGGTTGATGTGTACAAGTAAATATATTTGGTTGCATAGGGTTTGTTTGCATATTTTTTTCTTCCGGAAATGGAAAAATTTCCTTGTCCTATATAAATAATTTAAATAATTTTCATATGAATACTAATTAAATATGAACATCACTGTTTGTGTTATTATAATTATTTAAGTTATTTAATCAACATATTTTTCTAATAATGTCAACTATGTTTTTTATAGTCAAAATGACCGTGTTATTTTCACTAATGTTTTTTCATATATTATAAAACGTCATTTGTATTTCATCATATATACAGATTGTTGGGTTCCCACATATGCACTGATGTAACGATGACAGACCACAATGAAACACCACGAGAAGAGGTGCATATAGCTAACCTTCATCTTTATGGATATTATAAATGAAAACAAAAAAGTTATCTTTATTATATATTATTGTTTTTCAGAATATAGGAGACATGTATAAGGACTTTGGTGATGTAAAAAAGGATTCCACTGAGGGTTCCGATGGGAAGTTGCTAAAAGAAAACGTAAATTCACCGAGCTTTTTACAACATAATATTGTCAAAGCGGTGATATCTCATAACAAATCAAAAATGATTGCTAATTTAAATATTATCGCACAAGGTATTTTTTCAATGTTATTATCAATATTTACTTAGTGAAATTGCCTTCTTTATTCAACTGTTATGTCTTGTTTTATTGTCTAAGTTGGCTAACTTTTCGTTATGTCCATAGACTATGTTTGTACCCCTAGAGATGTTTCAGTTAGCGAATCAATCATGTCTGCCCCCAAGAAAACTTTGTTCGTGGACATTGAAGATGCCTTGTTATCAATCGACGATTTGGAATGCCTTCTGAAAGATGATATGTTCTTACACGATGGTGTAAGACCACTTCCATATATTGTGGAATTTATGATTGCAATGAAATATAATATTGTAATATATATATATATATATATATATATATATATATATATATATATATATATATATATATATATATATATATATATATATATATATATATATATATATATATATATATATATATATATTCTACATGCATTCTACAGGTGATAAATGCTTACATATATTGCATTCTTGCTCAAGACCATCTACGAGACAGGGCGGGCGAAAAGGTATACATTATTAGCACATTTGTGTCTGGCCAGTGGAAAGAAGAAGGCGTGAAAGAGATAGACCCATTGAAATTTCGTCACATCGTACATCATGTTAATACTTATCTACAACAAGATATGGTTAGTTTTGTCTCGTTATTCATGCGTATGATTATGGATTGTTTTTATTTACTTAATATGTTAATTGATTAATTAATATTTACAACTAATTGTGACTTCATTTTTTATGACATTTACACCAGCTATTCATTCCGATTAACATGCCGGGCTACCATTGGTATCTAGCAGTAGCCAATGCGAAAAAACATGAAATTCAAGTATTAGACTCCCTTGGTTCTCGTGTTAAACGCAGTGACCTTGCTACTACGGTAAACATCTATTGTTTTTGACATATTATACTTTGTTTTGTTTGTCTTAATCCCTAATATTTATCATGTAAAAATAGTTAGCAGGACTTGAGAAGCGTCTGAAACTTGCTGAGCAAGATCCGGAGTTTAGCAAAGACCATAGGTGGCCCGATCTCAATGTTACAAAATGGACGGTCGTAGAGCAGTTTCATGAGGCATTACAAACTGATGGGTAAGCAATTGTTATATTGGTTTGTTTATTTTTTTTCATCAACACAATATTAAAAATCATTACTTTATATTATTATAGCGTATCATGTGGACTATTTATGCTAAATTATATGGAATATTGGACATCAAATACTTTATCAGACCAATTCACACAGGTATTTCATTTTTACACATTATGTTAATGGTATATCTCAAAATATTATATCAACTTATATACATATATATAGGACTCCTCTTTTGTACTCCTGGGAGTATGTACTCCCATCCTCAATATACCTCATATACGCATTAATTATACCTCTTTATCATTCTCAATATACTTCATTAAATATTCTAAGATACCCCAATACGAGTTTTGTTGAAAAAATATCATCTGCGACGTACTTTTTGTAATATACCTTTTTCACGTACAAACACATCAGTATATACGTAAACATTTAAAATATGTAGACTCGCATGATTTTTTTCATGAAAATCATTTTGGGCTATCTAATAATTACTAATGAAGTATATTAAAAATAATAAAGAGGTATAAAAGATTCATCTATATGGTATATAAGGAGCGAGAGTACGTACTCCCAGGAGTACACAACCATTTCCCATATATATATATATGTTTGTAGGATGATATGAAACACTTTCGGAAAAAATTAGCTGTCATTTTGCTTGATTCGGATCTAAATAAGCTAAAAGGAAACCCCGTATACCATCAACCTGACGATGAAGAAATTTTAGCTAATTCCGATCTCGAGTGTTTGGACAGTCCACCTGACGTAGTCAAAGAAAAACGTCCTGCTCCAACCACCATCATTCCCACGGACCAACGTGTATTACTTGCTGGCTTATGCAACTACATCATGTCGGTGGATGATGTCGGATGTTTAGAGTAAGTACCATTTATCAATATTTAATGTGTGCGTGTATTTTATTTTTATTCTTATCATCCAATTATTATGAAGGAATGGGTCCGGAGCTCGACGCCCGATCCAATGGTTTTATGTCTTAGGAAACTTTGGTCCATACTTAACATGGAGCAGGCTATGGACAGTGATTGCTTCAACATGGCCGTGCGTATACTGGCATGTGACGAGGGGGTGTTGTTCACGGACCCTCCTATACACTACATGGATCTAAGATTTTGTGTAAGTTATCGTAGCTCAGCATTGTATGTGGCATTAGTATTAACAAGCTGAATCAATATTATTTTTTATTAGTCGATGATGCTAGGGTCAACAAGAGGTCAAAGGTTTTGCGAGAAGGAAACTATCCAGACGTTGGCAACATTATTTAATAGCTGTCCTGGGATGGACAAAAACATATCATCATGCAACATGGTAAGTAATGTATTTTGTCTACTGTTATCATTGTTTATTAATGTTTCTAATAGGCCCGTCTGTAGATTTATCTTCCCTATGCATCCATCGGACGATACATCTTATATGTGATTGACAAGGAGGCACTTCAGATATGTATTATGGACCCTATTGAAACATCACAATCGTTAGAGGTTACAAATTTGAGGCATTCACTCAAATTAAAATCTTTTGCAATGGATTTCAGAGAAGCACTCGAAATAAACCTGTCTGGTTGGAATTCCGATATTTCTAAATGGCAACGTTTATTTCCGAATGTTATTCCAACGAGTATAGACGGGTAATGAATTAATAATAAAATAAATTTTTGTTTTTGTTAACACTATATTCTATTCATTATTAAATTAAACAATTGCAGGAATCTGTCTGGCTATTTTGCTTTTTATTTTATGGTCTGGTGGAACGGGACAGAATTAGTGAAGCCGATTTGCGCGGTCAGTATTCTCCGTTACATGTTTTAAGACCTTCGGTGTGAATTTTGCATACTAACTACATATATTATTTTTACAGGATGGGTATGAGCTAAGGAAGCAGTTTTTATTATACTTGCTCAAACACCGGGGAATGAAGCTAAAGACAACTTTCCTGATATTGTTAAAGAATGTCTTAAGCGCATCACCTAGATATTGATAATTTTGTAATAGATGTTTAGATGGAAGATTGATCAGTTTGTTATATGGACATGTCGTTAATCTTTCTTTTTGTCACCAAACTTCATTACATGAATGGATTTCTATTATTCAGAATTGTGTTATATTGTTTATGCATATAACCCTTGCAAATTTTTTCAAGGGCCCGTGACAACGCACGAGCATTCTACTAGTTAGGAATAATAGCAAGCCTTATTCCTATTTTGGCATTTTCGATTTCAGAATTTTTAGCCCCGGTAAGAGCATCTCCAACAACCGTGCCAAAAGACGCGCGCGCACGGCAAAAATACCCATTTAGCGCGTGCGGGGAGTTTTTGCGCGCTCCAGCGGTAGCAGGAAACTAGCGCGCGGTAACGTTTGCGCGCACGCGGGAGAAAGCTGACGGTCGCGCGGTAGATTTGGCGCACCGCTTCCGGCGCGCCTATAAATTGCGGCGCTCGCCACATGGCTATCCACACTGCCACGCGCGCTCTCCCCCGCTTCCTCGTCGCTTCCTCTGCTCCCTCGCCGCTTCCTCTGCTTCCTCGCCGCTTCAGCGCCCCGCCACCGACATGCCACCATGCCGTCGCGTCGCCGGGCATCTTCAGGCTACCGTGGTGTCCGCGAACGCCCCTCTGGTGCGTACTACGCTGAGATCCGGTCCGGCGACGTCCGCCTCGGCCTCGGCATGTTCGAGACCGCGCACGAGGCCGCCCACGCGTACGATGCGGCGACGTGATGCCTAGAGAGGCCTCGCGGGCAGCTGAACTTCCACGACGTCAACACGCGCGAGCAGGCACATGCCGTCGCCCCTCCGCCTCGTCTGATAACATACCAGGGCCGTGAGGAACACCGTCGGTGGCGGCGCTGCCTCCTCATCGTCGAGGAGGACGAGCAAGCCATGGCGAAGTGGCGCCGGCGCCACCCAGAGGATGTCGTCGGCGCCTCCCAGAGGATGTCGCCAACGAGCACACCTTCTGGGTGAAGATGACAGCAAGGCGCCGCGCGGAGCAGGCGGGTCGGCATCGGCGGAAGGCGCTGGCCATATCGCAGTGCGATCTCGTTAACGCCGGTGGGAAGTCATTCTTCTCGATATACGATGATCATTGGGATGACGTGTGGCTCTCTACCTCGGACAACACCAGCGAGGGTGATGAGGACGACTCAGAGTAGGTTCTAGTTGCACCATAGTTCTTTAATCTATCTATATGCTATGAACTATGTAAAATATCTATGTATCCTTTTTATCTATGCTGAACTATTTATCGTTTTATCTATGTAAAAATATCTATGCACCGTAGTCCAGAGTGTTTATGCGAGAGCGCGCTGCATTTTAGCGCGCTTGCCGGAGCTATGAGCCCGCGCTAAATTTACCGCAGCCGATGGAGCCAGCGCTCCCCGCCGCGTCAAA
Organism: Secale cereale; assembly: GCA_902687465.1. Taxonomy (NCBI): domain Eukaryota; kingdom Viridiplantae; phylum Streptophyta; class Magnoliopsida; order Poales; family Poaceae; genus Secale; species Secale cereale. The sequence goes on from LR738712.1 coordinate 803,297,359, forward strand.
CCAGACGATGAACGCGCTGCAAATTGCTTTTTAGCGCGCCACACGTTGGGCGGCTATTAGAGATGCTCTTAGTGAAAGACCAGAGAAGCTTTCTCCTATCTGATGCTAACTGCATCCCAAGTGGATCTATCTTTGGTGGATTTGCTCGGATCTCGTCGTTGTTCGTCTACGTTCGTGTGTCTTCGGATTGGATCTTTCTGATCTACGTTATTCTTCATCCGCGGCGGTTGCTGTTCTGATGCGCTGGTCCTACGGGGCCTTAGCACGACGACTTCCCGACTGTCTACTACAACAAGTTATGCCCGACTCCGGCGATGGAGGGGTGATGACGGCGGCGCGCCTTCGGCTCGCTTCAGTACTGGTAGTTGTCGCTTGGTGGTCTACGGATATGGATGTAATTTCTATTATTTCTGTTATTCGTTGTACTGCCATGATTGAAGATGAATAGATCGGAAATTTTCTCGCGAAAAAAAAAACTGCATCCCAAGTGGGTCGGCCCTGCAGCGACTGGTACAATCAAAATTGCCAAAAAAATTAGGCGCACCAAAGAGGGAAGATGACAAGACCTTGCGATGATGTACTATCACGCCTAGCCACCGGAGCTTATATTCTACTCCCTCCGTTCCTAAATATTTGTCTTTTTAGGGATTTTAACAAGTGACTATATACGAAGCAAAATGAGTGAATCTACACTCAAAAATATGTCTACATACATCTGTATGTTGTAACCATTTGAAATGTCTAGAAAGACAAATATTTTGGAACAGAGGGAGTAAAATATAAAGCCACTGGCGCTGATTAAAAACGATCTACAACACGCAGCGCCGAGACATAAGAGTTATACCCAGTGACATATATTAAAAAGAATTTCTGACATTTCAGACGGGATATTAGAAAATTTTAAAAATGTTTTTTAAATTTTCAAAACGTGTTTTTTCTCTAAATTTTCATGATTTGTTATTGTTTTTTAAATCGCGAAAGATATTGGAGCCTGTGACCTTTCCGAAATTTGTGAACAAATTTTGAAATTTAAAAGATTTTTTCAAATTGTGAAATAAATTTGAAAATATAAACAAATTTCACAAAATTATACTTTTTCGTAAATATACAAACTGTTTTGAAAATCCTAACTTTTTTCGAAGTGTTAATCATTTTTGAAAATTTATTAGAAAATCTGAACTTCTGTAAATTCTAATTTTTAAAATATTATTTATTTTTGAAGTGTAAACCATGATCAATTTTGAAAACATGACCACTTTTGAATTCTAAATATTTTTCTGAAATACGATTTTTTTAAATACGTGATCAATCTTTAAATTTATTTATTTTAGAAAATTTGTGAACATTTTTTTAATGTCTCCATTTGTTTTTTTAAAAATATGTTTTTCTAAACGATATTTCTTTGAAAATTATGATTTAAAAAAGAAAAGAAAAGAAAAAGAATCATAAATAATGAAAAAAGACAAGAAAACACGAAAAACAAGGAAACCTTGTACAAAATGAAACACAAAAAACAGGAAAAGTCTTAAAAACAGCCGGATGATTTTACGTCCGCATCATCCGCGGTGCGCTGCCCGATGGCGTCTATCGCGATTTCCTTTCGCGTGCGCGCTGCACAGCGTTCACACGACCACGTTACCTTTTTAAGCGGTGGTCCCTGTCCTCACTAGCGTTTATTTTTTAATATTCAGCACTCCACGTCACACTAGCTAACTTTAGCTAGCTACTCGTTGTATTGTCAAACAAATGGCACCACTGTTGTTAGTCTCATTAACACAGCTATGCAAGCATAAAACAACAACCTATATTTGGTAGTCATGTTTTTTTTTGGCCGGCGCTATGAGTCAATCGATTGATTTTCTGTACAAGCCCTTAGATCTGCCTCATGTGGCCATCGCAGGCCCGCGCCAATGCAACATTGCCGCTGTTGTGCTCGTCTCCATCACAACATCACCAATGTTTGCCGGAGCCACTCTTGTTGCTGCGTCCTAGACCTGGTGGTAGCGCCGCCGCCATTGCATTTGCCGCTACACAACATCGTCCCATTGCAGTTGTCATAATACGTGGCAACGCTATCTCAATTGCAATCGCCATTGTGCAACGATGCCACCGCAACATCATCGGTGTTGCCATCGTCGTCGGCGTTGCGCCGCTGTCACAACATGACCACATGTTGCTGTCGTTTCGTGATGCCGATGCGGCGGGGGCATCACCATGCTGCAAGAGTGCCACTATGTTGCATGGTGTGCAACAAGCCGGTACTGCGATCGTCTCCATCATGACATCACCATTGTTTGAGGTAGTCATTGTTGTTGTTGCGTCCTAGACTAGGTGGCAGTGCCAGCACCATTGCATTGGCCGCTACGCAGCATCCTCCTATTGCAGGTGTCATGACACATCGCAACATCATCACAGTTGCATTCGCCGGTACGCAACAAATCCTTGTTGCACAACGCCACCGCAACATCATCGGTGTTGCCATCATCGTCCGGCAACATCGTCGGCATTGTAGTAGTTGCCACACAACATCGTCGATGTTGTGGTCTTCATTACTCCACATCTTTGATGTTGTGCCGCCGTCGCAACATCACCACATGTTGCTGACGTGGGGTGACGCCGATGCAGCGGGGGCATCCTATGCTGCAAGAAGTTCCACCGTGCAACATGGCGTGCTGCAAGCCAGTGTTTTGAGCCAAGCTACGGGAATGCCGCTGATGCTGCAAGCCAGTGATACTGGAGCGTCCTAGATATTGTGAGCCATATTTGTGAGGAGCGACCACATGTGCTTCGAGGTGGAGGTAGCCGACGAGGGAACTGTAAGATGTATTGAGCATGAGACACACTGCCATGACAGTGCGATCCAGCGGCTTGCCATACTACAAAGGGTGCTCGTCCATGCTGCAAGCTATGACACGCGATGTTGTTAGAACCGACAACCGCTGCAACAAAGCGCACTATCGTTGTCTCAAACCTTAATGCGCAACACGAGAAGGGCGAACAAAATTGATGCAAAGCCCAACGTGCCATGCTAAGAAGGTGGACATCCCTGCAGCAAAATCGGATGTGTGACGCTCAACGAAAAAATAGCGCGCTATCTAAAATATCGTGGCCCTTCTCCAAATGCTATACAAGTTATTGCGTGCTATATTTAAAATAGCGTTTTGAAAAAAATACCAAATATATCACAGAAATTAAGGATTTCAACGTCTAAAATTTTGTCTAGGAGCTATATATGCATACTGCTAGTGTACAAATTATGACATTAGGAGCACTTAAGAGAATTCTTCTTGTTTTCGTCCAGACAAATGCAATATTTTCATCCTAGATGGGCTTATTGTTGCGTCGCATTGGGCCGATGCCCAGTGGGCTGCTATGGGCTAAGCGCCTACTGTGTTTCTATCGCTCCACGCTAAAAACGCTAAAACGTTTTTGCGTTTAGCGCCATCATAGCGTGCTATAACGTGAATAGCGGCATAGCGTGTAAAATGACTAAAACGTAACGTGACACCCTCAAATATGCTATAGCGAAGTTTAAACGCCGAAATAGCGCGATATTTGTTTCGTTGGTGACGCTACAAAGACCGGCCACCCGAGCTGCAAAGCACAACGTCGTTGCTGCCATCGAAGTGTCGCAGTACAGGGGCTAGCCGCTTTTCTACAAAGCTCACTGGTACTATTGCAGGTGTATAAGCAAGTTTGTACTTCTTTTTGAAGAACCAACGAGACGCTGTTGTAGACAGGGTATGTACGTGGAGTCCAGCGTCATGATCCTGGTTTTTGCCGCCTGTACGTATGTGTGAAAGAACGAAAATCATGTGGTACGGCAGCGGCCGCGTAGACACCGAGGGCAGGGATCTGACGTCTAGCTTTTGTTTAATCGGACGGCTCGGCGGACGGTTTAACTTTCGTTGTAATAATCCAGATGATCCCTTAGAAAACAAAACAAAACACATCGTTGCGCTGGCTACACATGGGCCGGCCCAGTCTTGAGCTCTGCAGTGCGAATGTCCGGCTATTTGCCGCACTGCGCCGCAAATAAGGAAGTCTGATTTGACCCAAAATCACTAGTTGAGGGTTACTCCTTGCAAAGCTCACTCCGGCCTTCTCATATGCTGACAAGTGGTGTACAGCATATGCATCACTTGTCCCAATCTGTGAGTTTTTCTTATTTCGTAGATTCCTTCATTTAAGACGGTTTATCCCTTGAACCATGCGTTCAAATCCCAAACCTATTTTACCACCGGAAGATTTTCCGAAATAGATCTCATGTTAATTGACTTCGATGAACTTTTTTGTATGAAAAAAAAATCAGAAACGGGAAAAACCGACAAGAAAGGAAAACCAGAAAACAAGAAAAACTATGACAAAATACGGAAGAAAAAAGCTGGAGCCAGAAACAAGGTTGTGGTTTTTCACTTTTCTTCCCTTTTCGAGAAGTACGATCGTCCTTCTCACGAAAACAAATCTATGCTTTCATAAGAAGCAAATATGTGCTTCTTGTGGAAGCACTTTTTTGTGCTTCTTGTGGAAGCACATTTGTAGCTTTATGTCATTCATGTGGGCGACACGGGAGACGGTTCGATTCCTTTTTTCAAAGCCTCATCCCTGTCCTCGCCCCTCGCCGCCCGCCAACCAGCTCCGCCGGGGTTGCCCGCGTGGCTAGCAGTGGCTGCGAGGATCCATTACGAAGGCTTTATCGGCGGCGTGCGGCTTTTCGTGGTGTAGACCTGATGCATCGGAGGTGGATATTGTGACAGCGACGTCGAGTCGCAGTTAGATGGTGGCCATGGTGCAACGTGAGCATGGCACCCCCCTCTCACTAGTTTCGTCGACATCGACATGTAGCGAGCGCTCTAACATGCGGAGGAAAGAGGGTTGCTGCTGCCACACATCACGTCTAGAGAGCTAGATCGCCACAGCTGGCATTGCCCCTGGGGCGCCTTTTCGGCGTCTAGGCATGACGAGATGTGGCAGTGGTCATACAGTGGTTGCCGTTGTTGTCACACGCCCCGCCAGGATGGAGGCGTGGCATCATGGATCTAGCCATGACGGCGATAATGGCGGAGCTTGCGGCGGCGCATGATGGTGTTGTAATAAAGATAAGCCATCAGGCGACATTCATAGGATGCTACATTGCCTTCGGAGCCTCCCCTTGAATTTCGGCGGTGCTGGTGACCTTTCTCCCTCATGAATGACTTCGTTTTGTGGTGAGCAGCTCTTGTAGCGGGTCATGCTTGCTCGTGTGTGCATGCTCATCTTCTGTCATGAGGTACATGCGTGTTTGCAGCTATTAGGAACACGGCAGCTAGAGGAGCTAGCGCAAGATGAATTCGATTGGGTGGTGCATTCTGAGTGCTCGGTCTTGAGCCCAAAGTGAAGACCCTAATTCTGACCTCTTGTCGGGTATATCTTGTAATGGTGGTGTTTTGGCATCATTACCCTAGTGAAGACATTGCTCGGAGTTTGCTCAGACTTGATTTTTAGTGTGAAAATCTACGATCTGACCTTCTTGTGTTGGATCTGGTGACGGCGTCACTTGTGTCGTTCCCTTCCCGGATGCGTCACTTTTGAAGAATCTCTCTTGTAGTCTATGTGCTGCCATGAGATAGTTGGAGCTGCTGAACATCGCCGATTGCTATTTTTTACGTTGGGATTTTTCTTTTCTTTTTTCTCTCCGCCTAGGTATAGCTTTGGTCTAGTTTGACTTAGCTCTTTGCCGGTGAGATCTTGTGTGTGTGTGTGCATGCGTGTGCGCGCATGTGTCTGTGTTGGCTGTGTGCATCATGCAGAGGCTTGGTGTTGCTCATTATCGTGTATATACATAATCCGTTGCAACACATGGACATTCAATTATTCTCTAAATTGATCCTTATATATATCGTGAAGTATAGACCTTTTGGCCAAAGATGATTATGTATAAAAAAGAAACCGAGTCGTAATGAACCTTGTTGATTCTTGTTAAGACAACCAGTGCATATTTCCTTCTAAACTTACCATTGTTGTGTATTTCTGCTCAACTTAAGAGCTGAAATTTATGTTTCTAAGTCATGCATTAACTCAAATGAATCAAATCAAATTGTGCCTAAACATCAACCGAATCAATGTATAATCGAGGGATGTGAGTCAGCAGAGCAAATGATCCGGACGCCCGCCGCATCCAACATCACAAGGCAGGTGTGCCTGTGATACGTCTCCAACGTATCTATAATTTTTGATTGTTCCATGCTATTATTTATGAAGTCTTGGATGTTTAATGAGCTTTATCATTCACTTTTATATCATTTTTTGGACTAACCTACTAACCCAAAGGCCCAGTCCAGATTGCTGTTTTTTGCCTATTTCAGGGTTTTGCAGAAAAGGAATATCAAACGGAGTCCAAACGGAATGAAACCTTCGCGAGAGATATTTTTGGAGGAAATCACGCACGAAAGACTTCAGGGCCAACCCAGGGGACAGAGGGGCCACCCTCGAGGGTGGGGCGCGCGCCCCCCTTCCCGGGGCGCGCCCCCTGCCTCGAGCGCAGCCCGTGTGGCCCCCGGTGCCTCCTTCCTCCTATATATACCTACGTACCCCAGAAACTCCATACGCAGAGAGAAAACCCTAATTCCACCGCCGTAGCTTCTGTTCCTGTGGAGATCCCATCTTGGAGCCTATTCCGGGAGGGGGATCCATCACGAAGGCCTTCATCATCATCATCATCGCCCTCACCATGAGTTGTGAGTAGTTTACCTCAGACCTTCAGGTCCATAGCTAGTATCTAGATGGCTTCTTCTCTCTCTGGATCTCAATACAAAGTTCTCCTCGGTCTTCGAGGAGATCTATTCGATGTAATCTTTTTTTGCGGTGTGTTTGTCGAGATCCGATGAATTGTGAGTTTATGATCAAGGTTATCTACGAAAGATATTTGGTTCTTCTCTGAACTTTTTATGTGTGTTCATAATATCCTTGCAAGTCCCTTCGAATTATTGGTTTGGTTTGGCCTACTAGATCTATAGTTCTTGCATTGGGAGAAGTGCTTGACTTTGGGTTCAATCTTGCAGTGTCCTTTCCCAGTGACAGTAGGGTCAGCAAGGCACGTATTGTATTGTTGCCATCGAGGATAAAAAGATGGGGTTTTCATCATATTGCTTGAGTTTATCCCTCTACATCATGTCATCTTGCTTAAGGCGTTACTCTGTTCGTATGAACTCAATACACTAGATGCATGCTGGATAGCGGTCGATGTGTGGAGTAATAGTAGTAGATGCAGAATCGTTTCGGTCTACTTGTCTCGGACGTGATGCCTATATACAATGATCATGCCTAGATAGTCTCATAATTATTCGCTTTTCTATCAATTTCTAGACAGTAATTTGTTTACCCGCCGTAGAATACCGCTATCATGAGAGAAGCCACTAGAGAAAACTATGGCCCCCGGGTCTATCTTTATCATATTACTTTCCCGTCAATTTCTGCCGCCGTTGTTTATTTGCTTTCTTTACTTTCTGTTTCTATACCAAAAATACCAAAAATATAACTATCATCTCTATCAGATCTCACTATCGTAAGTGACCGTAAAGGGATTGACAACCCCTTATCGCGTTGGCTGCGAAGTTCTTATTTGTTTGTGCAGCTGCGAGGGACTGGCGCGTGGTCTCCTACTGGATTGATACCTTGGTTCTCAAAAACTGAGGGAAATACTTACGCTACTATGCTGCATCTCCGTTTCCTCTTCGAGGGAATACAACGCAAGTTCAAGAGGTAGCAAGAAGAATTTCTGGCGCCATTGCCGGGGAGGCTTACGCAAAAGTCATATACCAAGTACCTTTCACCAACCCTTATCCTTCGCATTACATTTATTTTCCTCTCGTTTTCCTCTGCCCCACTTCACCTTTGCCGTTTTATTCGCCCTTCTTCCGCCGTGTGTTTTTCGTTCGCTTGTTTCTTATTTGCTTGTGTGCTGCTTGTCTCCTTGTCATCATGTCTAGCACACCTATCATTATCACCACTCCTGAGAGTGAGGTCCTCAACTTTCAACAAAGGGAGGAAGAAAACTTAAAAGATGCCTGGTATAGAATTTGCAATGCTCAAAATAGATCTAATCGGAAGCTTTCCACTTCCGTGCTTCTTCGCAATTTTTATATTGGCATAACTCCGTGGAATAGATTTATCTTAGATACCATTACCGGAGGGAATTTCTTGGGTAGCCACACCGTTGATTCTTATAAAGTTATAACTGAATTATTTGGCCCACCACCTCTTATGGTTAATGGGACCGTTTTAACTTTGGAGCATGTTATGCAAAGGTTAGAAATTATTGAGAACAAAGTTGCTACAGTAGAATTGTTAGAGAACTTGGATAGAGAAATCCACAATGAAATTAGCCAATATGGATCTAAGGTAGGAGTTGTTCTGAAAAATCTTAAGGAAAAAGAACCCATAGTTAAAGAAAAGCTAGATCAGGATTTCACTAGAATCAATAAGCTTGAGGATGTTATCACTAATGTGGGTTCCACTCTTTCCGCTATAAAAACCACTCCAAATACCTCCACTAAATTATCTAAGTTCATGTATGTCCCTAAAGACAAGGGTGAAACTTCTAGACTTGCGGATCTCAAATCCATAAGTGTTCATCCTAATTTTCTTACTTTTGCAAGAGATCATGTTGACACTTTAGAATTTCTTGATTTCTTGCCCAAGAGTTTGATTATTCATAGGGACAAAGAAGTGCCCAAGAATCACAAGTACTTAATTAAAGAGTTGCTTTCCAAGGATGGCAATACCTAGATTTATCTTGTATCGTGCCTAGCTAGGGGCATAAAACGACAGCGTTTGTTGGGAGGCAACCCAATTTTATGTTTTTTGCTTTTGTTGCCGTTAGGGAATAAATATTGCATCTAGTCTCTGATTAGATGTGTTTTCATGTTTTGTTTAGTGTTTGTGCCAAGTAGAACCTTTGGTAAGACTTGTGTGAAGTTTATTTGACCTTGCTGTGAAAAACAGAATCGTTAGCGCTCGCTAAAGTAGTCTTCAGATTTTACTGGAGCGTGATTTTTAGTTGACACTTTTTGCTGCTGATTGGTAGACAAATTGCACAAATTTACCAATTTAGTTTGAATTTTTTGGAGTTCCATAAGTAGGTGAACCCAGCAGATTACTACAGATTGTTCTGTTTTTGACAGATTCTTTGTTTCATGTGTTGTTTGCTTATTCCGATGCATCTATGAGTAATATTGGAGGATATGAACCATAGAGAACTTGGAGTACAGTAGGTTTAACACCAATATAAACAAAGAATGAATTCCTTGCTGTACCTTTGAGTGGTGGTTTGCTTTCTCTTACTAACGGAGCTCACGAGAATTTCTGTCTAAGTTTTGTGTTGTGAAGTTTTCAAGTTTTAAGTATTGCTTTGATGGACTATGGAACAAGGAGTAGCAAAGGCCTAAGCTTGGGGATGCCCATGGCACCCCAAGTAAATTCAAGATAATCCAAAAGCCTAAGCTCGGGAATGCCCCGGGAAGGCATCCCGTCTTTTTTCTTCATCCATCGGTAACTATACTTGGAGCTATATAATTATTCGCAACATGCTATGTGTTTTGCTTGGAGCGTCTTGTATAATGTGAGTCTTTGCTTGTTAGTTTGCCACAATCATCCATACTGGACACACCTATTTGAGAGAGTTAAATATTGTTGGAAATATGCCCTAGAGGCTATAATAAAATGGTTATTGTTATATTTCCTTGTTCATGATAACTGTTTGTTATTCATGCTTGAATTGTATTGTATGGAAACAGTGATACATGTGTGAATACATAGACCACAATGTGTCCCTGGTAAACCTCTAGTTAGTAACTCGTTGATCAATGGATGGTCACGGTTTCCTGACCATGGACATTGGATGTCATTGATAACGGGATCACATCATTAGGAGAATGACGTGATGGACAAGACCCAATCCTAAGCCGAGCACAAGATCGTGTAGTTCGTAATGCTAAAGCTTTCCAATGTTAAGTATCTTTTCCTTAGACCATGAGGTTGTGCAACTCCTGGATACCGTAGGAATACTTTGGGTATGCCAAACGTCACAACGTAACTGGGTGGCTATAAAGGTACACAACGGGTATCTCCAAAAGTATCTGTTGGGTTGGCACGAACCGAGACTGCGATTTGTCACTCCGTATGACGGAGAGGTATCTCTGGGCCCACTCGGTAAGACATCGTCATAATGAGCTCAATGTGACTAAGGAGTTAGTCACGGGATGATGTATTACGGAACGAGTAAAGAGACTTGCCATGATGAGATTGAACAAGGTATAGGTATACCGACGATCGAATCTCGGACAAGTACTATACCGATAGACAAAGGGAATTGCATACAGGATTAAGTGGATCCTTGACATCGTGATTCATCCGATGAGATCATCAAGGAACACGTAGGAACCAACATGGTTATCCCAATCCCGCTGTTGGTTATTGACCGGTGAGTCGTCTCGGTCATGTCTACGTGTCTCCCGAACCTGTAGGGTCTACACACTTAAGGTTCGGTGACGCTAGGGTTGTAGAGATATATGCACACGGTAACCCGAATGTTGTTCGGAGTCCCGGATGAGATCCCTGACGTCACGAGGAGTTCCGGAATGGTCCGGAGGTAAAGAATTATATATAGGAAGTCCAGTTTCGGCCATCGGGAGAGTTTCGGGGGTCACCGGTAGTGTACCGGGACCACCAGAAGGGTCCCGGGGGTCCACCGGGTGGGGCCACCCATCCAAGAGGGCCCCATGGGCCGTAGGGGGAGGGGAACCAGCCCATAGTGGGCTGGCGCACCCCCTTGGGCCTCCCCCCTGCGCCTAGGGTTGGGAACCCTAGGGGTGGGGGGCGCCCCCCTTGCCTTGTTGGGGAACGTAGAATTTTTAAAATTTTCCTACGATCACGCAAGATCTATCTACCAGATGCATAGCAAAGAGAGGGATAGTGTGTCTACGTACCCTCGTCGATCGGGAGCAGAAGCGTCAAGTGACGCGGTTGATGTAGTCGAACTTCTTCGCGATCCAACCGATCAAGCACCGAACGTATGGCACCTCCGCGTTCAGCACATGTTCAGCTTGATGACGTCCCACGAGCTCTTGATCCAGTTGAGCTTCACGGGAGAGTTTCGTCAGCACGACGGCGTGGTGATGGATATGATGAAGTTACCGGCGCAGGGCTTCGCCTAAGCACTGCGACAGTATGATCGAGGTGTGTTTCTGTGGAGGGGGGCACCGCACACGGCTAAAACAATTCAACTTGTGTGTCTTTGGGTGCCCCCTGCCCCTGTATATAAAGGAGCAAGGGGGAGGCCGGCCGGCCCCTATTGGCGCGCCATGGAGGAGCAATCCTACTAGGAATAGGATTACAATCCTATTCCTAGTAGGAACTACCAAAAGGGAGAAGGGGGAAAAGGAAGGAGAGGCAGAAGGAGAAGGAAAGGGGCGCCGCCCCCCCCCCCCTTCCTTGTCCAATTCAGACCAAGGGGTGGGGGGCGCGCGGCCCAGCCCTGGGCCTCCTTCCCTCTTTCTCCTACGGCCCATTAAGGCCCATAGCTTCCCCAGGGGGTTCCGGTAACCCTCCCGGTACTCCGGTTAATTCCAAAACTTTACGGAACACTTCCGGTGTCCGAATATAGTCATCCAATATATCAATCTTTATGTCTCGGACATTCTGAGACTCCTCGTCATGTCCGTGATCTCATCCGGGACTCGGAACTACCTTCGGTACATCAAAACTCATAAACTCATAATACCAATCGTCATCAAACGTTAAGCGTGCGGACCCTACGGGTTCGAGAACTATGTAGACATGACCGAGACTCATCTCCGGTCAATAACCAATAGCGGAACCCGGATGCTCATATTGGTTCCTACATATTCTACGAAGATCTTTATCGGTCAAACCGCATAACAACATACGTTGTTCCTTTTGTCATCGGTATGTTACTTGCCCGAGATTCGATCGTCGGTATCTCTATACCTAGTTCAATCTCGTTACCGGCAAGTCTCTTTACTCGTTCTGTAATACATCATCTCGTGACTAACTCATTAGTCATTTGCTTGCAAGGCTTATTATGATGTGCATTACCGAGAGGGCCCATAGATACCTCTCCCACACTCGGAGTGACAAATCCTAGTCTTGATCTACGCCAACACCACGGACACTTTCGGAGACACCTGTAGAGCATATTTATGATCACCCAGTTACGTTGTGACGTTTGATAGCACACAAGGTGTTCCTACAGTATTCGGGAGTTGCATAATCTCATAGTCATAGGAACATGTATAAGTCATGAAGAAAGCAATAGCAGTAAAACTAAACGATCATAGTGCTAAGCTAACGGATGGGTCTAGTCCATCACATCATTCTCCTAATGATGTGATCCCGTTGATCAAATGACAACTCATGTCTATGGCTAGGAAACATAGCCATCTTTGATCAATGAGCTAGTCTAGTAGAGGCATACTAGGGACAAACTGTTTTGTCTATGTATTCACACATGTACTAAGTTTCCGGTTAATACAATTCTAGCATGAATAAAAGACATTTATCATGATATAAGGAAATACAAATAAAATCTTTATTATTGCCTCTAGGGCATATTTCCTTCATGCCTTGGGGGTCAAGCCGCCCCCCTAGGAGATTGCATCTCCTAGGGCCGGCGCCCCCCTGGCCCCTATATATAGTGGGGGGGGGGGAGGGCAGCCGCACCCTTGTCCCTGGCGCCTCCCTCTCCCCCCGTTATACATCTCCCTCCTCCCGCAGGTGCTTGGCGAAGCTCTGCAGAATTTTCGTTGCATCCACCACCACGCCGTCGTGCTGCCGGATCTTCATCAACCTCTCCTCCCCCCTTGCTGGATCAAGAAGGAGGAGACGTCGCTGCACCGTACGTGTGTTGAACACGGAGGTGCCATCCGTTCGGCGCTGGGATCATCGGTGATTTGGATCACGACGAGTACGACTCCATCATCCACGTTCTCTTGAACGCTTCCGCTCGCGATCTACAAGGGTATGTAGATGCACTCCTTTATCCCTCGTTGCTAGATGACTCCTTAGATTGATCTTGGTGAAGCATAGAATTTTTTTGAATTCTGCTTTGTTACCCAACAAATATGGCCTAGAAATTGTTAGAACACTCTATGTGCTTCACTTATATCTTTTGAGTTGAATAGTTTTTGCTCTAGTGCTTCACTTATATCTTTTAGAGCATGGTGGTGGTAATATTTTGTACAAATTGTTGAACTCTCATGCTTCACTTAGATCTATTTGAGAGTCTATTAAAACAGCATGGTAATGTGTTTAGGCTAAAGAAACTAGTCTTCACATGATAAACATCCAATGTCAATGTAGTAAAAAATTTCACACCAAGTGCATTGAATAGAAAGAGATGTTGGATGCTTGATAATTGTTTTGAGACATGAGGATAGTGATATTAGAGTCATGCTAGTGGAGTGATTATGAAATTGAGAAATACTTGTGTTAAGGTTAGTGATTTCCGTAGCATGCACGTATGGTGAACCGTTATGTGACTAAGTTAAAGCATGAGGTATTTGTAGAGTGTCAACCTTTGTGTGGAGGTCGGGCGCGCACGATGGTTAACTCCTACCAACCACCCCCCTAGGGGCATGCGTTGATTGCTTTGTTTTGATGACTCATAGATTTTTGCAATAAGTATATGAGTTCTTATGACTAATGTTGAGTCCATGGATTATACTGCTAGGTGGCTTCTCACCCCTCGTTGGTTACCCCAAGTGGAAGGTTTGAGATGCAGTGTAGCAGAAGTTTTCCCTTGGTATTACCAAGGATCGATTTCCCAGAGACTCCCAGTTTCAACAAGAAGGTGTCAACTGCTAACGGCGCCGGATATTAGCAATCAAGGTGGACCTGCACACATATACAAATAACTTTGCTCCCAACAAGTACAGAGAGGTTGTCAATCCCTCCGGCCTTGTAGTTTACAAAGGATCAAACGCAAGTGATAATAGTGATAGGTATAATTGCAATAGTAAGTAAATAGCGGAAAAGTAAATAGCGGATGTGATAAATGATGGTAATATGGACCGGAGTCTCATGTTGTTCACTATTGATGTCTCTCTCCCAAAAGACGATAAAACAACTATGTGAGGTAAACGAATTACAGCTGGGCAATTGACAGGACCATGTGCGCAAACCAATGCTGACTACATTGCAAGAAAGGTTGAGGTTCAAAGCATGGGCGGTACGCCAAAGTAAGTAGACCGAAATCCATCAATATCTACTACTAATCATCCACCTTGAGATATCTATCCAGAACATCTCGCTGGTATTAAGTTGCGAGTCCCACCCATAGTGTAAACTCAATGCAACAGACAACTGCATTAAAAGAACTTTGCGTAAAGTAAACAATCCTTGCACCCGCGGGCACATGCACTGTTGTTTTCCCCCTTGTGGCAACAGCACATCCCCTAGACTCATGTTTCTGTCACTCAAACTAGTCATCGAGGGGCATGAACCCACAATCGAGCATAACGTTCCCTCTTGGAGTCACTACCTACTACTTGGCCAAAGCAATAAATAACATGCAAGAATTACTTACGAACATAAACATAAAAGAGGTGAATCAAATATATTACTCAAACACAATCTGAACATAATCTCATAATCCATCGGATCCCAGCAAACTCATCATAGCAACAGCATAAGGATTACATATGTGCCTCGATCATGTAGGGCAGCTCACGAGGACTAATTAGTGAAGCACAAGAACGGGAGGAGAACATCACATAGCTACTGGTCATGGACTCATGGTCCAAGGGAGACTACTCATAACTCATCCGGGAGGCGTCCATGGTGGTGGAGAAGCTCCCGGTGGTGATCCTCCCCTCCGGTAGGGTGCCGGGAAGAGTTCTCCTGGTGCTCCCGATCTTGGAAGCGGCGGCGGCGGCGGAACAGAGATGGGATCGCGAAAAGAGTTCCTGTTTCGAGGGTTTCGGGAGACGCTTTAAGTATATGCCAAAGGGGGGCATCGGAGGAGCCTCGGGGGGCCCAGGCGCCCCCCCGGCGCGGCCCAGGGGGGGCACGCCGCCAGGGCGCCTGAAGCCCTGGTGGCCCCCCGGCTGTCCTTCGGGCGCACGGTAGGGAACGCTGATTTTTTATATAATTTTTCTGGATTTTTCCTGGCAGTTCTCGTAACGTGAAAACCTGAAATACAAAAACAGCCGAAAACAGAAACTGGCACTGGGGTGCACTGAGTTAATAGGTTAGTCCAAATATGATCAAAAGTGTATGGAAGTGTATAAATATCATAGCAATATCATCCAAAAGAGGCATGGAGCAAGCAGAAATTATAGATACGTTTTGGACGTATCAACATCCCCAAGCTTAATTCCTGCTCGTCCTCGAGTAGGTAAATGATAACAAGAATAATTTCTGTGGTGACATGCTATTAACCAGACAGGACTTTTTCATAGTCATATGACAAAAGCCTACTGAGACAATGATTCTATAGTAATTAAGTTGCCTCATGAGAAAATCACAAAGGACTGAAAGTTTTACAATATGATACTGAAACATCAAATAGATTTGCAATGAACATGATGTGCAAATATGATAAAGTGATATCTAGCTTGCCCCCTTTAGTGAAGCAAAACATAAATGCAGGGGCACCTTCAAGGTTTAAGTGATGACTGGATACAATGATTTCAGAATAAACGATATCACAATCATGCAAAAGACAATGCTACTTTGGGACAATGCACATTACACTCAGAATGACAATCATGCTCTCAGTAGTTGGTGCTTTTAAAAGAAGGTGGAGACTCAACATAAAAGTAAGAGAATGGCCCTTTGCAGAGGGAAGCAGGGATTACTCATGTGCTAGAGCTTTTTATTTTGAAAACATAAAAACAATTTTGTCAACGGTAGTAGTACTTCATATGTGTTATGCATAAGACATCCTATAAGTTGCAAGCCTCATGCATCGAATACCAATAGTGCTCGCACCTTGTCCTAATTAGCTCGGATTTCCATGGATTGTCATTGCATTACATATGTTTCAACCAAGTGTCACAAAGGGGTACCTCTATGTCACCTGTACAAAGGTCCAAGGAGATAGATCGCATTTGATTTCTCGTTTTTGATAGATCTCAACTTGAGGACATCCATACCGGGACAACATAGAAAATAGATAATGGACTCCTCTTTAATGCTTAAGCATATTCTCATAAGAGATTGAGGATTAATGTCCAAGCTAAAACTTCCACCATGATACACGGCTTTGGTTGGCGGCCCAATGTTCTTCTCTAACAATATGCATACTCAAACCATTCAACTCATGGCAAATCACCCTTACTTTAGACAAGACAAACATGCATAGCAACTCACATGATATTCAACAAAAGTGTAACAGTTGATGGCGTCCCCAGAAACATGGTTACCGCTCAGCAAGCAACTTATAAGAAAATAAGATACATAAACAACATATTCTTTACCACAATAGTTTTTAAGCTATTTTCCCATGAGCTATGTATTGCAAAAACTGAAGGTTTTAAAGGTAGCACATGTAAATTTACTTGGAGTGGCGGTGAAATACCACATATAGGTAGGTATGGTGGACTCATATGGCATAACTGGTTTAAAAGGATGTGGATGCACAAGCAGTCAGTCCGCTTAGTACAGGTGGAGGTTAGCAAAAGACTGGGAGCGACCAACTAAGAGAGCAATGACGGTCATAATCATGCAGAGCGACAAAGCAACATTGAATCAAGCGTGGAAGTTATATCGCTACTCAGAAATAAAAGATCGTCAAGGCTTGACCGTCTTTCTTCACAGTCTTAAATATGCGTGAGCATACGCCAAGTCAATCAAAATAAATTCTTGAGGGAAGATATTACTAAACCATACCACATCATTGGCAAACAAATCATGTTGGTACTCCAATAACACATTGGGAATCCCCCAGCTATTTGAGACTAACCATAAGAAAACCTGAACTACTAAGCGCCATCATGCACGTAGCGTCTTTATCATAGACATATTAACCAATGCAACGGAAGCAAACTCTCTTAATAAGATGAGCAAGGTAATTAAAGAGAGTTCAAGCAACCAACTAAACAAAAGCTCTTTAAAAAGATAAGCATGAATACTAAGAGCTGAGCATGATAGTAGCTATTAAAAGACAAAGAACACACACAGCAAAGATAGACATGAAAATTCTATGTTATGTTCTAGGTAGAAGTGGAGCGTGTTTCTCTCCCACATAAAGAACGCTGAGTTCTGACTCGTTATGAAAAACTAAAAAGGAAACTAAAAGCAAGACGCTCCAAGCATAGCACATAACACATGAAGTGATTAAAATATAGTGGAACGAAAGACGAACTGATAATGTTGATGGAGAAGGGGATGCACGGGGGCATCCCCAAGCTTAGACGCTTGAGTCTCCTTGAATATTTCTTGGGGGTGCATGGGGGCATCCCCAAGCTTGAGCGCTTGACACTCCTGAATCTTTTTATCATCTTCCCTCGCACACTTGAAAACTCCCTTCATACATAACTCATCATAATCTGATTAGCGAGGTTAGTACCCATAATAAAATAATTGTTCCTTGTTGGAAATAAGGATATTCTTGAAGTTCTACTGTTTCTCAAGATTGCCAAAAGGTTTTTTTTTTTGCAAAGAAAAAGCAAGCCCTTGGTTTGCAAAATGAAGGAAAAGCAAAACAGGACAGAATCTGTGAAAAACAGAAAAGCAGGTAGTAATTGATTTGTTCGGGGCACTTCTGCAACTCTAATAAAAAAACTCAGAACAGACGCACGAAAGACAATTATATAGAGAATGCTGTCGAAAAAATTCAGACCAAAAATATGATCTGGTGATTTTATACGAATTTTTCTATCCAAGGACAGAATCTGTTTCCTGGACAGCACCTCACAACTTTTGAACTTTCTAGCAATCAGAGGCTATACTTGGCACAAAATTGAAAAGTAAAGATACAATGATGATGCTACAGTAGTAAACAACATCAAGACACAACAAAAGCAAAATAAAAATTTATTCATGTGGGCTGCCTCCCAAAAGCGCTTTCTTTTATGCCTTTAAGCTAGGCATAATGCATAGAGATCAAGTTCTATCAAGAGTAAAAGAATAGCTAGCCCGTACAACGGACTCAAAAGGTAACTTGATCTTCTTTCGAGGGAAGTGTTCCATCCCTTTCTTCAGAGGAAACTGAAATTTTATATTACCCTCTTTCATGTCAATGATAGCACCAACGGTGCGTAAAAAGGGACGTCCCAAAATAATTGGACAAGAAGGATCACATTCAATATCCATAATATTAAAATCAACGGGAACATAATTATCATTGACAACGATAAGAACATCGTCGATCCTCCCCAAAGGTTTCTTTATGGAAGAATCAACGAGACGAACACCAAAAGAACGAGAATCATAAGGTTTCAATTTAAGCATATCATATATTCTTTTGGGCATAACAGAGGTACTAGCTCCAACATCACATAATGCATAGCAAGAGAAGTCATTCAATTTAATTTTTATCATAGGATCCCAACCATCTTCTAGCTTTCTAGGTATGGAGGCTTCTACTCTAAGTTTCTCCTCCCTAGCTTTGATAAGAGCATTAGTGATATGCTCTGTGAAGGCAAGGTTAATCGTGCTAGTGCGGGGGTCTCTAGACATCTTGTGAAGGAAATCAATAACTTCAGTAAGAGTGCAATTATCAAAATCAAGGTCACTAGCATCAAGTAAAGTGGTGGTGGTGTCCTTTAGGTTCACTTGTTTTTTAGTTTCTATAGTCATAGCATCACCATTAATAGGTCCATCGGGACCAGGAGTACATTGGGTGCTAAGAGTTTGGATATCCTCAACAACTTGGATAGTAGCAACAGTGTGGTGGGTAGGAAGGCTCTTAATTCTATCCTCTTCCTCCCTTTCTCTAGCCCATCTTTCTTTAAGTTTAGCCATCATCCTAATATTTTCATTAATTTGCACTTGAGTAGCATTAATAGGAGTGACCTTCCTCTCCTCAAGAGGAGAAGTTTTAATTTTAAGCAATTCTATCTCATTGGCTAAATGGTCTACCTTCAAAGAGAGATCATCTAGTTTATGTAGTTTTTCTTCTACACTCTTATTAAAGGCTTTTTGGGTAGTGGTGAAATCTTTAAGCATAATCTCTAGTTCAGTATTGGAGTTCTTGGTGCTAGGATAAGCATTGTTGTTCCCATAAGAATTAGAGGGGAACGGTCTAGGATTGCTACCAAAGTTACTCCTATAAGCATTGTTATTGAAATTGTTTCTAGAGATAAAGTTCACATCTACTTGTTCTTGAGCAATCAAAGAATTTAAAGGAACATCACGAGGATCAACAGAAGATTGCTTCGAAAGTAGAGACATGATCAAGTCAACTTTTTCATTAAGGGAGGAAATCTCCTTGACAGAGTTTACCTTCCTACCTGTTGGAGCGCGTTCGGTGTGCCATTGGGAATAGTTGGTCATCATCTCATCG
The DNA here is from genome assembly GCA_902687465.1 of Secale cereale. NCBI lineage: Eukaryota > Viridiplantae > Streptophyta > Magnoliopsida > Poales > Poaceae > Secale > Secale cereale. Next base: position 803,316,863 of record LR738712.1, read on the forward strand.
AGAAGTTTTGTGGCAGCACCAAGTGTAGTTGACATAAAAGTTCCTCCCGCGGCCGAATCTAACAAGTTCCGCGAGGTAAAGTTCAAGCCTGCATAAAAAGTTCGGATAACCATCCAAGTAGTCAAACCGTGAGTAGGGCAGTTCTTGATAAGAGATTTCATACGTTCCCAAGCTTGGGCAACGTGTTCATTATCGAATTGTTTAAAATTCATCATGTTACTTCTCAGTTGGATAATTTTAGCAGGTGGATAGTATTTTCCAATAAAAGCATCTTTGCACTTGTCCCATGAATCTATGCTATTTCTAGGCAAATACTGAAACCAAATTTTAGCTCCTCCTCTCAAGGAGAAAGGAAAAAGCTTAAGCTTAACAATATTACCATCTACTTCTTGGTACTTTTGCATATCACAAAGTTCAACAAAGTTGTTCAAGTGTAAAGCAGCATCATCTCCAGCACCGGAGAATTGATCTTTCATAACTAGATTCAGTAAAGCAGGTTTAATTTCATATGAAGGTGCTGAAGTGGCAGGTGTAGTGATAGGTGTGCTGATAAAGTCATCGTTGTTGTGACTAGTGAAGTCACACAACTTGGTGTTCTCGGTGGAACCCATTGTAGCAAGCAAGCAAGATAACTATTTTTGTGATTTTCGATAAAAGATACTAAAGCAAAACTGAAAAGTAAACTAACAAGACTAAAAGCAAAGGTAAAAGATAGCGTGCAACTCCCCTATCCTGAAGAGTGGAGTCCCCGGCAACGGCGCCAGAAATTGCTTTGCTAGGTGGCTTCTCACCCCTCGTTGGTTACCCCAAGTGGAAGGTTTGAGATGCAGTGTTGCAGAAGTTTTCCCTTGGTATTACCAAGGATCGATTTCCCAGAGACTCCCAGTTTCAACAAGAAGGTGTCAACTGCTAACGGTGCCGGATATTAGCAATCAACATGGACCTGCACACAGATACAAATAACTTTGCTCCCAACGAGTACAGAGAGGTTGTCAATCCCTCCGGCCTTGTAGTTTACAAAGGATCAAACGCAAGTGATAATAGTGATAGGTATAATTGCAATAGTAAGTAAATAGCGGAAAAGTAAATAGCGGATGTGATAAATGATGGTAATATGGACCAGAGTCTCATGATGTTCACTAGTGATGTCTCTCTCCCAAAAGACGATAAAACAACTATGTGAGGTAAACGAATTACAGCTGGGCAATTGACAGGACCATGTGCGCAAACCAATGCTGACTACATTGCAAGAAAGGTTGAGGTTCAAAGCATGGGCGGTACGCCAAAGTAAGTAGACCGAAATCCATCAATATCTACTACTAATCATCCACCTTGATATATCTATCCAGAACATCTCGCTGGTATTAAGTTGCGAGTCCCACCCATAGTGTAAACTCAATGCAACAGACAACTGCATTAAAAGAACTTTGCGTAAAGTAAACAATCCTTGCACCCGCGGGCACAAGCACCGTTGTTTTCCCCCTTGTGGCAACAGCACATCCCCTAGACTCATGTTTCTGTCACTCAAACTAGTCATCGAGGGGCATGAACCCACAATCAAGCATAATGTTCCCTCTTGGAGTCACTACCTACTACTTGGCCAAAGCAATAAATAACAACGGAGAACATGCAAGAATTACTTACGAACATAAATATAAAAGAGGTGAATCAAATATATTACTCAAACACAATCTGAACATAATCTCACAATCCATCGGATCCCAGCAAACTCATCATAGCAACAGCATAAGGATTACATATGTGCCTCGATCATGTAGGGCAGCTCACGAGGACTAATTAGTGAAGCACAAGAACAGGAGGAGAACATCATATAGCTACTGGTCATGGACCCATGGTCCAAGGGAGACTACTCACAACTCATCCGGGAGGCGTCCATGGTGGTGGAGAAGCTCCCGGTGATGATCCTCCCCTCCGGCAGGGTGCCGGGAAGAGTTCTCCTGGTGCTCCCGATCTTGGAAGCGCGGCGGCGGCGGAACAGAGATGAGATCGCGAAAAAGGGTTCCCGTCTCGAGGGTTTCGGGACACGATATAAATATATGCCAAAGGGGGGCATCAGACGAGGCCTGGGGGGCCCAGGCGCCCCCCCGGCGCGGCCAGGAGGGGGGCCGCGCCACCAGGGCGCCTGGAGCCCTGGTGGCCCCCCTCCGGCTGTACTTCGGGTGCCGGGAAGCTTCTGGAACGCTGATTTTTTATATGATTTTCCGGGATTTTTCTGGCAGTTCTCGTAATGGGAAAACCTGAAATACAAAAACAGCAGAAAACAGAAACTGGCACTGGGGTGCACTGAGTTAATAGGTTAGTCCAAATATGATCAAAAGTCTATGGAAGTATATAAATATCATAGCAATATCACCCAAAAGAGGCATGGAGCAAGCAGAAATTATAGATACGTTTTGGACGTATCGCCAGGGGGTCCGTCTCCGACCCCGCTTTAGCCTGTTACCTTCCTTTCTGTGCATAAATTTTTGCTATATATTTGCCCGGATTGTTCCGGCAACGTATCTTGCGATTGCATGTGTTTTCTTTTCGTTCTGTTTCTGCCAGGGAATCTTTCAGCTGAATCTAGGTGCCATGGCTTCTCCAAGTTCCCCCAAGGACAAGTTCGTCGTCAACGTCATCAACCCTTACCTCGCTGAGGTGAAGAAGCACCCTCAGGTTGTTCGGATGGAGGACGGTGTCCTTCATCAAGAAGATCTGAAGGGACCTATCTAGGAGGGGAGCATCCAGGCCAGGCTGGAAGAAGTGGAGCAAGAAGTCTTCGAGTACAAGAAGATGATCGAGCGTGGTGTTGAAGCTAACTTTGACATCATCAACGGGCTGAAGAACTACTTCCTGAAGGAGATGAAGGAGATGTGGAAAAGCATCACCGCGTCTGAAGAAAGAATTGAAGAGCTCCAAGGGCAAATTCATGGTACTTTTGCATATCACAAAGTTCAACAAAGTTGTTTAAGTGTAAAGCAGCATCATCTCCAGCACCGGAGAATTGATCTTTCATGACTAAGTTCAGTAAAGCAGGTTTAATTTCATACGAAGGTGCTGAAGTGGCAGGTGTAGTGATAGGTGTGCAGATAAAGTCATCGTTGTTATGACTAGTGAAGTCACACAACTTGGTGTTCTCGGTGGAACCCATAGCAGCAAGCAAGCAAGATAACTATTTTTTGTGATTTTCGATAAAAGATACTAAAGCAAAAACTGAAAGGTAAACTAACAAAACTAAAAAGCAAAGGTAAAAGATAGCGTGCAACTCCCCTATCCTGAAGAGTGGAGTCCCCGGCAACGGCGCCAGAAAACTTTGCTTGATGGCTTCTCGCCCCTCGTTGGTTACCCCAAGTGGAAGGTTTGAGATGCAGTGTAGCGGAAGTTTTCCCTTGGCAAAGATACCAAGGATCGATTTCCCCTGAGACTCCCAGTTTCAACAAGAAGGTGTCAACTGCTAACGGCGCCAGATATTAGCAATCAACGTGGACCTGCACACAGATACAAATAACTTTGCTCCCAACGAGTACAGAGAGGTTGTCAATCCCTCCGGCCTTGTCGTTTACAAAGGATCAAACGCAAGTGATAATAGTGATAGGTATTGCTGCAATAGTAAGTAAAAAGCGGAAAGTAAATAGCGGATGTGATCAATGATGGTAATATGGACCGGGGTCCCATGATGTTCACTAGTGATGTCTCTCTCCCAAAAGACGATAAAACAGCTATGTGAGGTAAATGAATTACAGCTGGGCAATTGACAGAATTATGTGCGCAAACCAATGCTAACTATGTTGCAAGAAAGGTAGAGGTTCAAAGCATGGGCGGTACGCCAAGGCAAGTAGACCGAAATCCATCTGCATCTACTACTAATCATCCACCTTGAGATATCTATCCAGAACATCTCGCTGGTATTAAGTTGCGAGTCCCACCCATAATGTAAACTCAAAGCAACAGACAACTGCATTAAAAGAACTTTGCGTAAAGTAAACAATCCTTGCACCCGCGGGCACAAGCACCGTTGTTTTCCCCCTTGTGGCAACAGCACATCCCCTAGACTCATGTTTCTGTCACTCAAACTAGTCATCGAGGGGCATGAACCCACAATCGAGCATAACGTTCCCTCTTGGAGTCACTACCTACTACTTGGCCAAAGCAATAAATAACAACGGAGAACATGCAAGAATTACTTACGAACATAAACATAAAAGAGGTGAATCAAATATATTACTCAAACACAATCTGAACATAATCTCATAATCCATCGGATCCCAGCAAACTCATCATAGCAACAGCATAAGGATTACATATGTGCCTCGATCATGTAGGGCAGCTCACGAGGACTAATTAGTGAAGCACAAGAACGGGAGGAGAACATCACATAGCTACTGGTCATGGACTCATGGTCCAGGGGAGACTACTCACAACTCATCCGGGAGGCGTCCATGGTGGTGGAGAAGCTCCCGGTGGTGATCCTCCCATCCGGCAGGGTGCCGGGAAGAGTTCTCCTGGTGCTCCCGATCTTGGAAGTGGCGGCGGAACAGAGATGGGATCGCGAAAAGAGTTCCTGTTTCGAGGGTTTCGGGAGACGCTTTAAATATATGCCAAAGGGGGGCATCGGAGGAGCCTCGGGGGGCCCAGGCGCCCCCCCCGGCGCGGTCCAGGGGGGGGGGCGCCGCCAGGGCACCTGGAGCCCTGGTGCCCCCCCCCCCGGCTGTCCTTCGGGCGCACGGTAGGTTCTGGAACGCTGATTTTTTATATAATTTTTCTGGATTTTTCCTGTCAGTTCTCGTAACGTGAAAACCTGAAATACAAAAACAGCCGAAAACAGAAACTGGCACTGGGGTGCACTGAGTTAATAGGTTAGTCCAAATATGATCAAAAGTGTATGGAAGTGTATAAATATCATAGCAATATCACCCAAAAGAGGCATGGAGCAAGCAGAAATTATAGATACGTTTTGGACGTATCATATACGCACTCTCACCCTTCCACCATTGCTAGCCTCTCTTGTACCGTGCAACTTTCGCCGGTGCCATAAACCCACTATACATCCTTCCTCAAAACAACCACCATATTGTTCCTCAAAACAGCCACCATACCTACCTATCATGGCATTTCCATAGCCATTCCGAGATATATTGCCATGCAACTTTCCACGGTTCCGTTTATATGACACACATCATATTATCATATTGCCATGCATGATCATGTAGTTGACATCGTATTCGTGGCAAGGCCACCATGCATAATTTATCATACATGTCACTCTTGTTTCATTGCACATACCGGTACACCGCCGGAGGCATTCATATAGAGTCATACTTTGTTGTTGTAGTATCGAGTTGTAATATTGTGTTGTAATGAAATGTGATGATCATCATTTTTAGAGCATTGTCCCATGGGAGGAAAGGCTGAATCTATAAAGCTCCTCCATAAAAAAAAGAAAAAGAAAAGAGAAAGGCCAAAAAAAAGGCCCAAAAAAAGGGACAATTGCTACTATCTTTTTCCACACTTGTGCTTCAAAGTAGCACTATGTTCTTCATTGTAGAGAGTCTCATGCTTAGTCACTTTCATATACTAGTGGGAATTTTCGTTATAGAACTTGGCTTGTATATTCCAACGATGGGCTTCCTCAAATGCCCTAGGTCTTCGTGAGCAAGCAAGTTGGATGCACACCCACTAGTTTCTTCTGTTGAGCTTTCATTCATACTTAGCTCTAGTGCATCCGTTGCATGGCAATCCCTACTCACTCACATTGATATCTATTGATGGGCATCTCCATAGCCCGTTGATACGCCTAGTCGATGTGAGACTATCTCCCTCTTTTTTGTCTTCTCCACAACCACCTCTATTCCACCTATAGTGCTATATCCATGGCTCACGCTCATGTATTGCGTGAAAGTTGAAAGGTTTGAAAAGATAGAGCATGAAAACAAATGCTAGGCTGAAATCGGGGTTGTGCATGATATGAATATTTAGTGTGATAATAAGGGAGCATAGCCAACACTATATGATTTTGTAGGGATAACTTTCTTTAGCCACAGTATTTTGAGAAGACATGATTGCTTTGTTAGTATTGCTTGAAGTATTGTTATTTCTTATGTCAATATAGACTTTTGTCTAGAATCTTTCAGATCTGAACATTCATGCCACAATTAAGAGAATTACATTGAAAAACTATATTGGTTAGCATTCTGATGGGCCTCGAACCCCTCGTTGGTTACCCCAAGTGGAAGGTGTAAGATGCAGTAAGTAGAAGTGTTTTCCCCTAGCAAAGATGCCAAGGATCGAATCCCCAGAGACTCCTAGGTTCAACAGGTAGGTGTCAACTGCTAACGGCGCAATTAGCAATCAACGTGGACCTGCACACAAATACAAATAACTTTGCTCCCAACGAGTACAGAGAGGTTGTCAATCTCTCCGGCCTTGTAGTTCACAAAGGGTTAAAAGCAATATGATAGTAGTGATAGATAGTTTTTGCAATAGTAAGTAAAATAGCGAAAAGTAAATAGTGGATGTGATCAATGATGGTAATATGGACCGGAGTCTCATGATGTTCACTAGTGATGTCTCTCTCCCAAAAGACGATAAAACAACCATGTGAGGTAAACAAATTACAGCTGGGCAATTGACAGGACCACGAACGCAAACCAATGCTGACTACATTGCAAGAAAGGTTGAGGTTCAAAGCATGGGCGATACGCCAAAGTAAGTAGACCAAAATCCATCAATATCTACTACTAATCATCCACCTTGAGATATCTATCCAGAACATCTCGCAGGTATTAAGTTGCGAGTCCCACCCATAGTGTAAACTCAATGCAACAGACAACTGCATTAAAAGAACTTTGCGTAAAGTAAACAATCCTTGCACCCGCGGGCACAAGCACCGTTGTTTTCCCCCTTGTGGCAACAGCACATCCCCTAGACTCATGTTTCTGTCACTCAAGCTAGTCATCGAGGGGCATGAACCCACAATCGAGCATAACGTTCCCTCTTGGAGTCACTACCTATTACTCGGCCAAAGCAATAAATAACAACGGAGAACATGCAAGAATTACTTATGAACTAAAATATAAAAGAGGTGAATCAAATATATTACTCAAGATCAATCTGAACATAATCTCATAATCCATCGGATCCCAGCAAACTCAACATAGCAACAGCATAAGGATTACATAGGTGCCTCGATCATGTAGGGCAGCTCACGAGGACTAATTAGTGAAGCACAAGAACGGAAGGAGAACATCACATAGCTACTGTTCATGGACTCATGGTCCAAGGGAGACTACTAACGAGTCATCCGGGAGGCGTCCATGGTGGTGGAGAAGCTCCCGGTGGTGATCCTCCCCTCCGGCAGGGTGCCGGGAAGAGTTCTCCTGGTGCTCCTGATCTTGGAAGCGGCGGCGGCGGCGGAACAGAGATGGGATCGCGAAAAGAAGTCCTGTTCTGAGGGTTACGGAGGACCCTTTAAATATATGCCAAAGTAGGGCACCGCAGGAGCCTCGGGGGGCCCAGGCGCCCCCCCGGCGCGGCCCAGGGGGGGGGGGCGCCCACAGGGCGCCTGGAGCCCCTGTGGCCCCCCCCCAGGCTGTCCTTCGGACGCAGTGTTGTTTCCGGTTCGCTGATTTTTTATATAATTTTTATGGATTTTTCTGGGCAGTTCTCGAAACGTGAAAACCTGAAATACATAAACAGCCGAAAACAGAAACTGGCACTGGGGTGCACTGGATTAGTAAGTTAGTCCAAATATGATCAAAAGTGTATGGAAGTGTATGAATATCATAGCAATATCACCCAAAAGTGGCATGGAGCAAGCAGAAATTATAGATACGTTTTGGACGTATCAACATCCCCAAGCTTAATTCCTGCTCGTCCTCGAGTAGGTAAATGATAACAAGAATAATTTCTGTGGTGACATGCTATTAACCATATAGGACTTTCTCATAGTCATATGAGAAAAGCTTACTGAGACAATGATTCTAAAGTAATTAAGTTGTCTCAAGAGAAAATCACAAATGACTGAAAGTTTTACAACATGAAACTGAAACATCAAAAAGATTTGCAATGAACATGATGTGCAAATATGATAAAGTGATATCTAGCTTGCCCCCTTTAGTGATGCAAAACATAAATGCAAGGGCACCTTCAAGGTTTAAGTGATGACTAGATACAATCATTTCAGAATAAACGATATCACAATCATGCAAAAGACAATGCTACTTTGGGACAATGCACATTACACTCAGAATGACAATCATGCTCTCAGTAGTTGGTGCTTCAATCATAAAGGTAAAAGAAATGGTTAAGTGCTAGAGCTTTTTATTTTGAAAACATGGAAGCAATTGTGTCAACGGTAGTAGTACTTCATATGTGTCATGCATAAAACATCCTATAAGTTGCAAGCCTCATGCATCGAATACCAATAGTGCTCGCTCCTTGTCCTAATTAGCTCGGATCCCCATGGGTTATCATTGCATTGCATATGTTTTAACCAAGTGTCACAAAGGGGTACCTCTATGCCACCTGTACAAAGGTCCAAGGAGATAGATCGCATTTGATTTCTCGTTTTTGATAGATCTCAACTTGAGGACATCCATACCGGGACAACATAGAAAATAGATGATGGACTCCTCTTTAATGCATAAGCATATTCTCATGAGAGATTGAGGATTAAGGTCCAAGCTAAAACTTCCACCATGATGCATGGCTGTGGTTGGCGGCCCAATGTTCTTCTCTAACAATATGCATATTAATTCAACCCACGGTAAATCACCCTTACTTCAGACAAGACGAACATGCATAGCAACTCACATGATATTCAACAAGAGTGTGACAGTTGATGGCGTCCCCAGAAACATGGTTACCGCTCAGCAAGTAACTTATAAGAAATGAGATACATAGGCAACATATTCTTTACCACAATAGTTTTAAGGCTACTTTCCCATGAGCTATGTATTGCATGGTTAGTTTGCTTAGTGCAGGTGGAGGTTAGCAAAAGACTGGGAGCGACCAACTAAGAGAGCAATGACGGTCATAATCATGCAGAGCGACAAAGCAATATTGAATCAGGCATGGTAGTTATATCGCTACTTAGAAATAAAAGATCATCAAGGCTTGACAGACTTTCTTTGCAGTCTTAAATATGCGTGAGCATACGCCAAGTCAATCAAAATAAATTCTCGAAGGAAGATATTACTAGACCATACCATATCATAGGCAAACAAACCAAGTTGGTACTCCAATAACACATTGGGAACCCCCAGCTATTCGAGATTAACCAAAAGAAAACCTGAACTACTAAGCACCATCATGAAAGTAGCATCTTTATCATAGACACATTAACCCATGCAACGGAAGCAAACTCTCTTAATAAGGTGAGCATGGTAATTAAAGAGAGTTCAAGCAACCAACTAAATAAAAGCTCTTGAAAATATAAGCATGAATACTAAGAGCAGAGTATGATAGTAGCTATTTAAAAGACAAAGAACACACACATCATAGATAGACATGAAAATTCTATGTAATGTTCTAGGTAGAAGTGGAGCGTGTTTCTCTCCCACATAAAGGAATGCTGGGTTCCGACTCGTTATGAAAAACTAAAAAGAAAACTAAAAGCAAGACGCTCCAAGCATAGCACATAACACATGAAGTGATAAAAATATAGCGGAACGAAAGACGAACTGATAATGTTGATGGAGAAGGGGATGCACGTGGGTATCCCCAAGCTTAGACGCTTGAGTCTCCTTGAATATTTCTTGGGGGTGCACGGGGGCATCCCCAAGTTTGAGCGCTTGACACTCCTGAATCTTTTTATCATCTTCCCTCGCACAATTGAAAACTCCCTTCATACATAACTCATCATAATCTGATTAGCGAGGTTAGTACCCTTAATAAAATAATTATACCTTGCTGGAAATAAGGATATTCTTGAAGTTCTACTGTTTCTCAAGATTGCCAAAAGGTTTTTGCAAAGAAAAAGTAAGTTCTCAATTTGCAAAGTGAAGGTAAGGCAAAACAGGACAGAATCTGTGAAAAGCAGAACAGCAGGCAGTAATTGACCTGTTCGGGATACTTCTGCAACTCAAATCAAAAAACTCAGAACAGACACACGAAAGACAATTATATAGAGAACACTGTCGAAAAAATTCAGACCAAAAAGATGATCTGGTGATTTTATACGAATTTTTCGACCCAAGGACAGAATCTGTTTCCTGGACAGCACCTCACAACTTTTGAACTTTCCAGCAATCAGAGGCTATACTTGGCACAAATATGAAAAGAAAAGATACAATGATGATGCTACAGCAGTAAACAACATCAAGACACAACAAAAGCAAAAAATTTATTCATGTGGGCTGCCTCCCAAAAGCGCTTTCTTTTATGCCTTTAAGCTAGGCATAATGCATAGAGATCAAGTTTTATCAAGAGTAAAAGAATAACTAGCCCGTACAACGGAATCAAAAGGTAACTTGACCTTCTTACGAGGGAAGTGTTCCATCCCTTTCTTGAGAGGAAACTGAAATTTTATATTACCCTCTTTCATGTCAATGACAGCACCAACGGTGCGCAAAAAGGGACGTCCCAAAATAATTGGACATGAAGGATCACATTCAATATCCATAATAGTGAAATCAACGGGCACATAATTATCATTGACAACAATAAGAACATCGTCGATCCTTCCCAAAGGTTTCTTTATGGAAGAATCAACGAGAACATTACCAAAAGAACAAGAATCATAAGGTTTCAATTTAAGCATATCATATATCCTTTTGGGCATAACAGAGGTACTAGCACCAATATCACAGAAAGCATAGCATGAGAAGTTGTTTATCTTAATTTTAATCATAGAATCCCAACCATCTCCTAGCTTTCTAGGTATGGAGGCTTCTACTCTAAGTTTTTCCTCCCTAGCTTTGATGAGAGCATTAGTGATATGCTCTGTGAAGGCAAGATTAAGCGTGCTAGTGTTGGGATCCTTAGCCATTCCTTGTAGAAAGGCGACAACTTCTGAAATACTACAATTATCAAAATCAATTTTATCATTAATGGGCAGAATTGTAGTGTCATCCTCTTTGTTTAATTCGCTCTCTATTATAAGAGTTTGAACATCTTCCCAAGTTTCGGGAAGCTTAGGAGCAATTTTAAACTGAGGCTCATACTTTTTTCCTGGAAGACCATGCCATGGGCATAACTCTCCGTCATAACTAGTGTAATCACAAGGTTTATCTTTTTTGTAAACCCCGTCAGAGATAAGTGGGGCAATGGAAGTAGGGGTGTACTCCTCCCATTTAGTGTTTTTGGTAGAACCCATAGTAGCAAGCAAGCAAGATAACTATTTTTGTGATTTTCGATAAAAGGAACTAAAGCAAAAATAAAAAGTAAACTAACAAGACTAAAAAGCAAAGGTAAAAGATAGCATGCAACTCCCCTATCCTGAAGAGTGGAGTCCCCGGCAACGGCGCCAGAAAATACTCCTTGATGGGCCTCGAACCCCTCGTTGGTTACCCCAAGTGGAAGCTGTAAGATGCAGTAAGTAGAAGTGTTTTCCCCTAGCAAAGATGCCAAGGATCGAATCCCCAGAGACTCCTAGGTTCAACAGGTAGGTGTCAACTGCTAACGGCGCAATTAACAATCAACGTGGACCTGCACACAAATACAAATAACTTTGCTCCCAACGAGTACAGAGAGGTTGTCAATCTCTCCGGCCTTGTAGTTCACAAAGGGTTAAAAGCAATATGATAGTAGTGATAGATAGTTTTTGCAATAGTAAGTAAAATAGCGAAAAGTAAATAGTGGATGTGATCAATGATGGTAATATGGACCGGAGTCTCATGATGTTCACTAGTGATGTCTCTCTCCCAAAAGACGATAAAACAACTATGTGAGGTAAACAAATTACAGTTGGGCAATTGACAGGACCACGAACGCAAACCAATGTTGACTACATTGCAAGAAAGGTTGAGGTTCAAAGCATGGGCGGTACGCCAAAGTAAGTAGACCGAAATCCATCAATATCTACTACTAATCATCCACCTTGAGATATCTATCCAGAACATCTCGCTGGTATTAAGTTGCGAGTCCCACCCATAGTGTAAACTCAATGCAACAGACAACTGCATTAAAAGAACTTTGCGTAAAGTAAACAATCCTTGCACCCGCGGGCACAAGCACCGTTGTTTTCCACCTTGTGGCAACAGCACATCCCCTAGACTCATGTTTCTGTCACTCAAGCTAGTCATCGAGGGGCATGAACCCACAATCGAGCATAACGTTCCCTCTTGGAGTCACTACCTATTACTCGGCCAAAGCAATAAATAACAACGGAGAACATGCAAGAATTACTTATGAACTAAAATATAAAAGAGGTGAATCAAATATATTACTCAAGATCAATCTGAACATAATCTCATAATCCATCGGATCCCAGCAAACTCAACATAGCAACAGCATAAGGATTACATAGGTGCCTCGATCATGTAGGGCAGCTCACGAGGACTAATTAGTGAAGCACAAGAACGGGAGGACAACATCACATAGCTACTGGTCATGGACTCATGGTCCAAGGGAGACTACTCACGAGTCATCTGGGAGGCGTCCATGGTGGTGGAGAAGCTCCCGGTGGTGATCCTCCCCTCCGGCAGGGTGCCGGGAAGAGTTCTCCTGGTGCTCCCGATCTTGGAAGTGGCGGCGGCGGCGGAACAGAGATGGGATCGCGAAAATAAGTCCTGTTCTAAGGGTTACGGAGGACCCTTTAAATATATGCCAAAGTAGGGCACCGGGGGAGCCTCGGGGGGCCCAGGCGCCCCCCCGGCGCGGCCCATGGGGGGGGGGGGCGCCCACAGGGCGCCTGGAGCCCCTGTGGCCCCCCCCCAGGCTGTCCTTCGGACGCAGTGTTGTTTCCGGTTCGCTGATTTTTTATATAATTTTTCTGGATTTTTCTGGGCAGTTCTCGAAACGTGAAAACCTGAAATACGAAAACAGCCGAAAACAGAAACTGGCACTGGGGTGCACTGGATTAGTAAGTTAGTCCAAATATGATCAAAAGTATATGGAAGTGTATGAATATCATAGCAATATCACCCAAAAGTGGCATGGAGCAAGCAGAAATTATAGATACGTTTTGGACGTATCACATTCCACATCAAAAATTCTTTCTTTATCATTTACCTACTCGAGGACGAGCAGGAATTAAGCTTGGGGATGCTTGATACGTCTCCAACGTATCTATAATTTTTTATTGTTCCATGCTATTATTTATGAAGTCTTGGATGTTTAATGGGCTTTATCATTCACTTCTATATCATTTTTGGGACTAACCTACTAACCCAAAGGCCCAGTCCAGATTGCTGTTTTTTTGCCTATTTCAGGGTTATGTAGAAATGGAATATCAAACGGAGTCCAAATGGAATGAAACCTTCGTGAGAGATATTTTTGGAGGAAATCACGCACAGAAGACTTCAGGGCCAAGCCAGGGGACAGAGGGGCCAGGGCGCGCCCCCCTGCCTCGAGGGCAGCCCGTGTGGCCCCCGGTGCCCCCCTTCGTCCTATATATACCTACGTACCCCAGAAACTCAATACGGAGAGAGAAGACCCTAATTCCACTGCCGTAGCTTCTGTTCCCGTGGAGATCCCATCTTGGATCCTGTTCCGGGAGGGGGATCCATCACGGAGGCCTTCATCATCATCATCATCGCCCTCACCATGAGTTGTGAGTAGTTTACCTCAGACCTTCGGGTCCATAGCTAATATCTAGATGGCTTCTTATCTCTCTCTGGATCTCCATACAAAGTTCTCCTCGGTCTTCGAGGAGATCTATTCGATGTAATCTCTTTTTGCGGTGTGTTTGTCGAGATCCGATGAATTGTGAGTTTATGATCAAGGTTATCTATCAAAGATATTTGGTTCTTCTCCGAACTTTTTATGTGTGCTCATAATATCCTTTCAAGTCTCTTCGAATTATTGGTTTGGTTTGGCCTACTAGATCTATAGTTCTTGCAATGGGAGAAGTGCTTGGCTTTGGGTTCAATCTTGCGGTGTCCTTTCCCAGTGACAGTAGGGGCAGCAAGGCACGTATTGTATTGTTGCCATCGAGGATAAAAAGATGGGGTTTTCATCATATTGCTTGAGTTTATCCCTCTACATCATGTCATCTTGCTTAAGGCGTTACTCTATTCGTATGAACTCAATACACTAGATGCATGCTGGATAGCGGTCGATGTGTGGAGTAATAGTAGTAGATGCAGAATCGTTTCGGTCTACTTGTCTTGGATGTGATGCCTATATACAATGATCATGACTAGATAGCCTCATAATTACTCGCTTTTCTATCAATTGCTCGACAGTAATTTGTTTACCCGCCGTAATACCGCTATCATGAGAGAAGCCACTAGAGAAAACTATGGCCCCCGGGTCTATCTTTATCATATTACTTTCCCGTCAATTTCTGCCGCCGTTGTTTATTTGCTTTCTTTACTTTCTGTTTCTATACCAAAAATACCAAAAATATAACTATCATCTCTATCAGATCTCACTATCGTAAGTGACCGTAAAGGGATCGACAAACACTTATCGCATTGGCTGCGAAGTTCTTATTTGTTTGTGCAGGTGCGAGGGACTGGCGCGTGGTCTCCTACTGGATTGATACCTTGGTTCTCAAAAACTGAGGGAAATACTTACGCTACTGTGTTGCAACTACCTTTCCTCTTCGAGGGAATACAACGCAAGCTCAAGAGGTAGCAGCCTGAAGCCGCCGTCTCAATGCCCATGATGAGAAGCTCTGCAATATGCATCTTGCCAATTCATGGCTTATGCTATCTCACGCATCATTGTATTCTATCTTCCTGCATTACCTTTAGTTACTTGTAGCCCGTGGGATCTAGGCTGCGAGGGATCCGAACGGCCATAGCACACAGATGTGGGTGATCTTTGTATGATTTTGTTGATCTTCTTCCCATCGGAATACCATGCATATTCGTATTACTATTTATTCTTTTGGAACGGCATGTATTTTTGTTTTTGTCCAAACTTCTATGAAGAGATTGAGTGATTGACCAATAGAAGGCAATATGGCTCCATGTTATGATTTATGCGATTAAATATTTAATCCGAATTGGGCTAAGTTTTCATTTCAATCAGATAGAGCTCATATGGTTGTATGTACAAATCTCCATGTGTGAAATCATAATTTCAATAGATGCATTAATTTTCTAATACTCTGCTAGTATACCTTGGTGAGGAACATGAACAGGAGCACTATATTTTGATCAGTTTGGTAGTTACACATGACCTTGGTGGGGATTCATTTCAGTTTGTTGTATCCCTTTTGCTTCTCATTCATCAATCACAGGTACATAACCTTTAATCTTGTGGTTCCCTATTTCGGCCACACAATATAATACATTTGTGCTCTCTTCAAGTGTATTGCGAATTTGTGATATATCATGATCGGGATTGATACTTGGAAATGGCACCAATTCAAATAGAAGCTTATTTGGGGAGAAATTGCGAGTACAATCGAGCTAAGGTATCTAACAGGGTGCAACCCACAACTGGATAGACAAATATGAGTTATGGCTACTAGATATACTTGCTTAAGTAATCTTGTTAGTTATATGGTACTTTATGGTGGGCTATAATAAATATAATTTAATTATCGCCCTATGTATGACGTGGAAGAAAACTAAAAGGACATTTGATGGTCACTAAGAGCATCTACAACCGAACTAGGCAAATCTCGCCCCTATACGCCCACGGCGCGTCCGTGGATAGCGTCGAACGGCCCCTCATTTGTCTTGTCGGAAAGCCACACACCACAAATGTGGATCCTCAAATCCATTCACGTGGAACATAGAGCACATATTCATTACAATTCAAACAGTTCAACAATGCAACAAAGCCAAATAAATCACAGTTCAACAATCCGGACATGCCAAAGTGAAATTCAAGTACGAGTGTGATGGATCACTCGTCGGACGTCATCCATGCCGCCTACACGGCGGCCATCCTTGCCTCCTGCTCCGCCCGCTCTGCCTGCACCCTTGCCTCCGCTTCCGCTGCCGCCATCACCATTCTCATCGCCTCATATACTCCCTCCTTTATTGATCTCCTTCTTCACTCCCACAAGCCACTTATTTGCATGCTCATCCAAGAGCCTTTTGGATGGTGCAATCCTTCTCGCCAGCTGGATA
>LR738712.1:803333085-803373760 GCA_902687465.1 Secale cereale
GGGGGGGGGCTGTGCTCCTCGAGTTCCACATCAGCTGTGTACAACGCCGCTTCCCTCTCTTGCTGCCTCCTTCGCTGATCCTTCTCGGCAATATTCTCCAGCCTGCATGCTGGAACCAAGGACGGGAGAGCCACTTACGACACTGAAGCAACCTCCATAGTGGCGTTGTGGGGCGGGTTGGTCGACATCTAGGGAGGCGGATGGGGTCCCGCAGGGAGGATGGGGGAGCAAGGGTGGACAACGTCGATGACTCGAATGCGGGAAATTGTGGATGGACGTGATAGGAGGGCACTAGGTTTGGTGGACCTGGAAGATTTGGTGCAATTTGTGGTGAGGTTAGGCTGTCTGGTCTGAAGCGGCATACGCACCCGAGCCTCCTTATATTTGAGCTGTATATGAGGCATGTCGGTCAGTCTGTGCTTTTAGGGACGGTAAGAGGAGCACGTCTGGGGCGGTTTTTTTTACCGGTCAGTGACCGGACCGTCTGCCAGAGGCTTTGAGACACCCGACTTAGATGCTCTAAGAGCATCTATGATGAGTTGCCCATCCTTTACCCGGTAGAGCCATGTTAGGTGGACTGACACAATCTATTCCTACTAATATTTGAGCATCTATGATGAGTTGCCCAGTCTATTCTCATAATATTATGAGAATAATATTCTCATAACACTTCCGCACTGCACGCATAACACGAGGGCACTGCACTCTTACTGCAACACAGAGACCAGTGAACTTCATGTTGAAAAAACTATACGTGTTGTTTTTTCAGTACCTTTTTTGCTCTAGTTTTTTAACCGTTTGTCGAAACAATGCGTGTAATATACCGTTGAAAAGGTATGGATTATGCGCTACTTCGCCATGTTGAACATTTTTCGAGATTCCGCACGATTTAAGAGCAGTTTTGAAAACGGTGCGACCGACGAATAATGACAGCGAGCGTTTTTTTGCGTTTTTTTCTAAACCGCTCGTCGGAATGAAGCATATGATACACCGTTGGAAAGATATCGTCGCCGCGCATCTTTTTCATACATAATTTTTGTCTAATTCGTTACGGTTTAAAAGAAGTTTCAAATTTACTAAATCGCGGAATTCAGTTTTTCGAATTTTTTCAAATTTTCGGTACTGTTTTCACTCCAGTTTTCTAACCATTTGTCGAAACAAGGCGTGTAATATACCGTTGAAAAGCTATGGACGAAGCGCAACTTTCATATGTTGAAATGATTTTGAGATTCCTTACGGTTTTTAGTTAATTTTGAAAATTGTGCGGCTGACTACGAGGGGCAGCAGTAGTTTTTGGCGAAATTTTAACGAACCGCTAGTCGAAATGATTCAACATATACGCGGTTGGAAAGATATCGTCGAGACGCAACTTTTTCATGCAGAACACTCCCTCTAATTCCTTACGGTTGAAGAGCAGTTTTAAAATTACGAAAATGCGGACACTCTGTTTTTTGCGACACCCAAATCGGCAAGTGAACGTCATCCAACGAAAAACTGCACTGCATCGGGACGAAAACCGTACTGCATCAGACAGGCAAGTGAACTTCATGATTTCTTTTATCGGACGTAAATTTTTCTCAAACTAGTTTTTATTGTTTTTTTTTCAACTTTTTTTATGAATGAGTGGACCGCAGAGATGAGGCAAGTGAACCGCGACAAATATCGTAGTGGACCACATTATTTTTTAGTTGTTCCGCTAAGAAAAATCGCACTACCGCGATGTGCGCAAGTGAATAGCATCACTCTCAAAAGTGAACAACAACCAAACACACTCTCAAAAGTGAACCACATCCGAGGACCAAACACACTGCATGTGTTGATGTGGTCAACTAAATTTTGAAACACAGGAAACAAATTGCACTTCATACAAAGGGGCAGTGAGCTGCTACATAAATTGAAGTGAATTACTTTTTTCAATCGTCCCACAAACAAAACAAATTGTATTAGAGAAAGAAGTGAACCTCCCGTGGAGATTTATTTCTCATTCTTTTACAAAGTGAACCACTAAAGGGCTGCACTTTTTTCAGAGCTTCGAACAGGGTTCAACGAGGTGTACAATAATGTACAGTGAGTTGCCCATAAATTCATCTACTACATGGTTAATGTTAATGAGCTATATAGATGAGGCAACCAGACTGCATTTAAAATTACATTGCATCAAAAGAATATTACTTCCCACCAATATTCTTTTTGAATGTTTTAGCAAACAAGTGAACCACACATAACAAAAATAAAGTACTGCACGCCCGAGCTAACCAAGCTGCACGCACACACTTTATGTTTTTGCCCCACTGTCTATGGCCGCTGATGATGCTCATGGACACAATACATCCATCAGTTGTTTTACACAGCCACACACATACATACACAGAAAATTAGCTATATCCAAATAAAAGAAATCAACACCAGGAACCAGCCAAATTACAATTGAGGATAGCCAAACTGCACTAAATCAGATTACAAGTACATATATGAAAAACAAACCACAGGGACACCAGTGAAGGACTGCATGTCACGGCCAGCCGGACTGCAATTCTACTTCTCTCAACTTCTCGAAATCCCTGAACAAAAGCAAACTCGCACAAGATGAAACAGTGCACTGCAAAACAGTGAGCCACACGCCATTGAGCAAAACAATTTTTTTGCAATGTACAGATGAACTAAAATGAACCTTCTTTGTCCAGTAAAACATGCATGCATGGCTCAGCTAAACTGAACCTCTTTTTGTAGTAAAACATGCAGTTATCTGGAGAGGGAGGCCGAGGGTTGGGGATCCACTACTGGGGGAAAGGAAGGCAGAGTGGTGGCGCCGCTGCCGCCCGGAGAGTAAACCAGAGGGGTGGGGAGCACTGCCAAATTGCACACTGCAATCGAGTTCCACGGGGAGCCACCGAACTGCAAGGAGAGACCCCATAGCGGCCCCGAGTACCAACCTGCATCCTCGCCGTCTGGGCTGAGTAGGTATGTTGTCTGAGCATGTCGCGGGGCACTGTCGATGCTGTGGGGCGGACGAGGGAGCCCACAGGTGGGGGAGCAACGGACCGCACGACTTCAGGCGCGGTGACGCGGGATCTGATGGCCGTCGGAGTCCAAGGTCACAGGAGGTGCTCGCGCTGGCGGATTTGGAGGCGGACGTGGTAGGGAGCTAGTGCAGAGGTTTGTCGATGTCCTCTTGCTGGATCTGATGGGTGAGGGAGGCCAGGGGCAGGGGAGCATAGCGCGGGCAATGCTGATGCGCCGTGGTTCTAGAGGCGAAGCGGGCGGCGTGTAGGTCGGGGGGGCGGTTGGATGCACGGGAACGGCGAGCTCCGGCGGAGATGGGGAGCTGCTGCTCGTCGCAGGGAGGTCGTGAGGGCGGCAGACGGCAACCTACCCACCACCTCCATGACAGCATGGCCCGATGGATGGATTCGGTGGATGTAGGGATGGAGGCACTGGCTGCTTCGGGGCATGGAGATGAAGTGGCGATGGATGGAGCGGGAAGGGAGAAGTCGGTTGGGGGCCGCGGCGGCGATGGATGGAGCAGGAGGGGAGGCGCCGGTCAGAAGCCGCAGCGGCGATGGATGAAGCAGGAGGGAAGGCGCCGATAGGAGGCCTCCGCGCAAGAAGGCGGGGAGGGGAGGGGAGGGGCGCGCCGCGCAAGGAAGCGGGAGGGGATGAGGACGCCGCGCAAGGAGGCAGGGAGGGAAGGGGAACGCCGCCGTCCACGCGCGCCCCGCGCAAGGAGGCGGGGAGGGGGGGACGCCGCCGTCCACGCGCGCCCCGCACAAGGAGGCGGGGAGGGGAGGGGGGACGCTGTCGGGCGCTCCGCGCTAGAAACCTGTTTAAGTGGGGGTGTTATGAGAATAAGGTTTTTGTTATGAGAATAAGGTCTTAAGGGGTGTTATGAGAATAGACCCACCCTATATATATTCTTAGTCCGTCATGCTATTTTAGAGAAAACCCATTGATATTTTTGACATTAAACATGCAATACATATCAAATGTTTTTTTGAAATACTCGTATCTTCTAAACCGCAACATCAAATTTAACATGTTATATGGAATTTGATTAGAAAAATATGTAGAATCTAAATATGATGTCATTTTACCTGTTAACCATTAAAATATACTACCTAGGATGCAATCTTAATCAATAATGCATTATCCATCTTTCTTTCATACCAGTATTGATCCGGATTGGAGATAAACACCTGAACAAAATCAGGATTGAAGATGAAATTGAAGATCACTTGTCCATTTCTTTGTACGTATTAAATCTACCTGCAAGCCTTGTTGAAATAGGAGACCTATGCAATTTTGAACCGTGCTTTTGTAGTCTAAGACCATATTTATCAGGGTCGTGGCTACAAATCCTCATATTATAGACCATTTTTTATAAAATAAGAGCATGTGGTATTCTTTTCTCCCGTTGCAACACATCCCCACCAAGATAAACACTTTAAATATTGAGTATGATATATTTATATATGTGCACTTGAAATTTAAGTGCAACTGTACAAGTCAGTTGAGTTTTGCTTATTTGGTAAGTTTAAGGCAATATTTGTAGCAACACAATCATAATACACGTTGTAAATTATAACAATGCTTTGATTTTTTAACTATGCTTTGATATATATCTCTATTTCTAAATTTATTGTTATGTAGCAAGGCAGGAGCATTCAGCTATTTTCGAGGTAAGAGAGGAACCTTGTCTTTTTTTAGACAAAAGAGATATGAAATAGAGAAAACAGTATGCATTCAATGTCGAGAATAGCTAGTATGGCCAAAAAAAGAACTATGGCACACCTTAACTCCATCTCTCTTCTCTTGGCAAAGAGGCACCGGTATTCCCTCCACACCACACAACCTATTCTCCTCGAAACAAAACCAATCACCGACGACTTCGCCAACATTGTTTCCAACATTAACCCCCATGAACGTTCGATTTCATGACACATAATGCAAATAGAACGGCCAAAAGCTGAAAACATGAGCAGCAGGGTGGATGAGTCGGAGCTAAGGAAGGTCTTCCAGATGTTCGACAAGAATGGTGACGGCCAGATCACCAAGAAGGAGCTAGGTGAGTTGCTCAAGAACCTAGGGATCTACATCGCGGATGATGAGATGGACGCAACCATGGCCAAGATTGATACCAACGGCGATGGCTGCGTTGACGTCGAAGAGTTCGGCCAACTATATCGCTCCATCCTCGATGAAGGCAATGGGCCTAGCGGTGGCAACATGGGTGAGGAGGAGGACGAGATGTGGGAGGCGTTCCGTGTCTTCGACCAGAACGGCGACGGCTACATCACCATTGAGGAGCTGCGGTCCGTGCTGGCAAGCCTCGGCCTCAAGCAGGGTCGCACCGTTGAGGAATGCCGCCAGATGATCAGCAAGGTCGACGCCAATGGCGACGGCCGCGTCGACTTCAAGGAGTTTAGCCAGATGATGCGCGGTGGCGGCCCGCCACCGGCCGATCACGAGGATTGACTTTATTGCATGGCAATGTTTCACTGTGGCACTATTAGTAGTTGTAGATAATTAATTGACTTTAACATACCAATGATTAAATGCGTATTGTATATATAAATACATGAGTATGAAACGACCAATTCTTCTCTTTAAAAGGACTGCGAGGCTGCCTTCGTCCATGTTTTCATTTTTTGGGTTGGATTGGATTCATTATACGTTGTAAATGGTACTCCCTCCGTAAACTAATATAAGAGCGTTTAGAATACTAAAATAGTGATCTAAACGCTCTTATATTAGTTTACAGAGGGAGTATTTATCACAGGGAACGGTAGGGTGAAGAAGCAAGTATTCCCCCTTTCCCCTCCTTTGGCGTTCCGACAGGCCGCAAGGGAGGCAGCCCGCCGCCACCGGGCCCTGACACCCCTCTTCCTCCTCTCCCCTTGCCGCCACTGACGCGTGCCGGCGGGCAAAGCTTGCCTGGCATGAGCGGCGGCAGGGAGTCTTCTCCCCCTCGTGTGGAGAAATCGACCCGGGTCAACCAGACCTAGCTGGGGCGCACGCTGGGCACTGACAGGCCGCGGTGCTGGTTGTCGTGGTGGTGGCATTGTGGGCTGCTCGCGGGCGGGACCGTGGTGCTGTGACCTGCGGTGGATGGTGCCCGAGTGTCCAGGTCTGGGTGACGGGTGTTGCGTGCTCGACATATCCGACGCAAGGATCTCGGAGGGCAATGTGGGTTGGTCAGTGGCTCAATGTGGTTGCTCCTCTGGTCGCGGGCGACGGCGGCGCGGTGTGGGTCTGTCCTCTGGGTGTGGTGGCCTCCCTACGACGTGGTGGCTCCACGGCAGATCGACATGTTCGGCTGTGGCGGCGACTGACATATGGCCAAGCGTCGGCTTGTCTGCAAGCGGCCTATTTGGGCCCTCGGTCCTGCCCTTCCTATTGCGTGTGCCGCGGTCACTTAAGGCTAGTCCACTTCCCGTCATCGTCAATTGTGGTGGCTGCCTAGGGGTGGGAAAGGAGGGATCTTTCCGCTCATCAATTTGGTCGGCATAGCTGCACATCTCAAGTGGGGTGGTGTTGGGATCTTGGATGCCGGGTTGGCGGCCCTGGTGGTGGGAGGCGCAGAGCTTGTGGCTAGACTGCAGCTCTGGTGTGGGCTGGTTCTCATGGCCGTGGGAGATGCATGGCGACCGATGCTCGATGTCCCATGAAGGTGGTGCGGAGGGTGTCCTCGTGATTGGTAGTACCACTTTTCGGAGGCGGTGTTTTATTGTCGGGGGTCATTCCATGCATGGCTTTAGCCAGGCCGACTGTGATGGCGTCCGTGTGTGTCGTATAGTTTTTGAGGGCATCGCCGTGACTTCCTTTTGGTGGCTCGTGTGAATACCTTGATCCTTTGGATAGAATGGCGGCGACACTCCAGTGTCGTAACCTTCTTGGAGGCGTCTTCTTGGAGTCCTCAGTTCATCGGGCGCGGCTTCATCTCTTCTTGTGTGGTTTGGGTGACGTAGCTGTGTCTTGCATCATTGTATCTTTTTTTTCTTTCAAATTTACAACATTGTATCTTGCCTTGGGTGTATTTTGTTTGGTGTCAAGTTGTAAGCGCTGGGTTGTATGGTCGTTGCTTTATATATAAAACGGGGCGGCCACACCATTTTTTATTTATACATCTTAAATTTATAGGTCGAAATACCAGCTCCCTGCTGTTGATATTAATTATTTGATGGTGAGGAGCACGCCATGCTATGCGTGGCGTGCGCCGCATGTTGTCGGTGTGTTAAGCTGAACTTTTCCATGTTGTAGAGTAAATAATTATATGTTTTTTATTGGTTATTTGACTGGTTGTTATTTGGGAGTAGATCATTGATGACACGTGTTGGGCAAGAGTGCAACACCCGTCCATTACGGCAATAGAATGCTACGAATTCAAATATATCAAGGCAAAATTAAAAATACAGTTAAACCTATAAACCAACCTCCTTACAAATAAAATCTACAGTACATCACATTACAAATTACACCAACACTTACCAACATCGAAATTTTCTGGGCTCGCATCTCATTGTTTTGGGTGTGTATAACACTAATTTGTATTTTCTGCTCATCCATATTGACTTGTTTCTCTCATGCGTATGTCAACGCATCATCCAGCTGGGCTCTAAGTGATCCCCTGCAGTAATCATAAACTAAGCCATTAAGAGATCGACTCATATCCATGTGTGGCAAGAGAACATTCTGCATGTATGTGCACATAATGTCAGAGTTGGATGTGAAGTTGCTAATTAATTAATTACCAGAGAGATATTTTCTTATATCTCGGTTCCCTTGCCTACACACTCGAGGAACTCACGACCAACAGGAGGCAGTAATCCCATAGTGTGGTGTAGCGCAGTAGTGCACACAAGAGTGCCCGGCAGAAGCCTAACGCAAAAGGAATCAAGAGAAAGGCCGGCACCCACTCCTGGCCGAGCCTACGTCGACTCCGCGAGATCTACTAGCACTTGTATACGGAGACGGAAGACCCTACGCGGCGCAGACTACAAAATTATACACAACCCACAACCCAAAAATGCTAGACATACAAAGATTTACAAGCTTTTACACGCTCTTTCCATCTAACAACCAATCACAAACCTCTCCCCCCCTGATTTTAAGGGGGGTGGGCCGCCCCGCTCACCTATTGACCAATCAAGATTAACCCACCCTGTAAAAGCCTGTAAATTGTTTGTACGTGTAGCATTGCTCACCCACAACCTCATATATGGCAGGCAGATCGAGGACCGAATCGAGGCAACCAGACTGTCGAATTAATATGTCGTCGCCATCGTGGTCAGGCCTCGCCTTCGTCGTCGCCTCGGCCGTCACGGGCAGTGCCGTGGCTCTGGTGGCGTCGGCGTTCTACGACATCTACTTCCAGCGCTCGGGCGCCTTCGACATCATGCCCCCGGATCTGTCCCCTGGCAGCCGCTACATCTACACCCGCGCCTAGAACAACGACAAGGCGGAGCGGGCCATCACCACCTGCAGCGTCCTCAGCGCCCTGGACGCCGGCAGGGCTGATCCGGTCGTCGGCCGCGACGACGAGATCGACCGCGTCGTCTGCATCCTCTGCCGCCGCACCAAGAACTGCGCCGCGCTCGTCGGTGCCGCCGGGGTCGGCAAGACGGCCATCGTCGAGGGCCTCGCCCAGCGCATCGCGGCCGGGAACGTCCCCGACGCGCTCGCCGGAGCGCGCATCCTTGAGCTCGACATGGGAGCGGTGGTCGCCGGGACACGCTGGCGCGGCATGTTCGAGGAGCGCTTGAAAGACGCCCTCAAGCACGCGGAGGAGGCGGGAGGCAAGGTGATCCTCTTCATTGATGAGTTGCACATGATCGTTGGTGCCGCCGATAAAGGAGGCCCCATGGACGCCGCCAATATCCTCAAGCCAGCATTAGCCCGCGGCCGCATCCGTTGTGTGGGTGCTACCACCTGCGAAGAGTACCACAGGTATATCCAGACGGACGCTGCACTTGAGCGCCGGTTCCAGATGGTTGTCGTTGAGGAGCCAAGCGTGCAGGGCACCATCACCATCCTAAAAGGGCTGAAACAGCGGTACCAAGAGCACCATGGCTTGAAAATCCAGGACGATGCTCTCGTTGCTGCAGCACAGCTCGCCGCCCGTTATATTACTGGTTAGTAACTCAAGTCTTCGAAAAGATAAAAATATAATTCAATTTACTACTGTTTTAGTTGCAACTTGTTAATCAGTGCATGTATGTTGAAGGCGATTGATTGATTTTCTGTGTTCTCAGGTCGCCAGTTTCCAGACAAGGCAATTGATTTGATTGACGAGGCATGCTCTACTGCAAAGGTGCATTTTGACAAGCAGAAAGTGGATAATAATATAATTAGCTCTATATTTGCACCAAAGGAGCTAACTGTTGGCCCAGATCATATCGCGCAGGTAAATCATAATCATATGTGTAAATACTTTCTGTTGTTACCAATAGTATGTAACTTTCATACTTCAAATGATATTTGAAGGTTGTCAGTCGATGCACTAGAATCCCTCTCACCACACTTGGTCAAGAGGAGAAGGAGAAGTTAGTCCACCTAGCGGAAAAATTGCATGAGCGAGTCGTCGGTCAGGATGAAGCGATCAACTTGGTTGCGCAAGCGGTGCTACGTTCTAGGGTTGGTTTTGGTCAATCTAGCCGACCAATAGGTTCATTCCTCTTTTTGGGGCCAATTGGTGTTGGAAAGACAGAACTTGCAAAAGCTCTCGCCGAGAGGATATTTGACAATGAGAAGACGTTGATCCGCTTTGATATGTCGGAATATGCTGAGAGTGGGTCTATGTCGCGCCTCATTGGGGGACCTCGAAGGTTTGATTCTCCCACTTCCTGCACATGTTATATTCCTTCTTGACAAACTCTATTTCCATATCTCACTAATTCATTCGACTTTCTAAAGCTATGAAGAAGATGGACAACTTACCGAGAAAGTCAAGAGGTGTCCATATAGTGTTGTCCTTTTCGACCAATTGGATAAGGCCAATCCCTCAATATTCAAGGTTTTTATACAACTCCTTGATGATGGTGCGTTGACCGATGGCAAAGGACACGTTGTAGATTTTAAAAACACAATCATCATTATGACCTCAACTCTAGGAGCAGAGCACCTAGCAACGAGAATGTCCATAGAAAACACAGTCAAAGATGGACGGGATCTTCTTATGGAGCAAGTCTGTAACTATCAGAGTGCCCTTTTTACTGGTCTTAATGGTTGCCTGCTAATTGTCATATGCATTTGTTCTTGCAGGTTAAGAAGCGCTTCAAGCCAGAACTTATTGACAGACTGAGTGAGGTTGTGATATTTGAGCCACTTTCACACGACGAACTGAAGGAAATAGTGAAAATCCAGATGAAGGATGTCATTGCCACAGTAGCTAACAAGGGCGTCTCTCTATGTATAACTGATGCCGCGCTGGACGTCATTTGGTCGGAATCATACCACCTGGTAAGTGGCGCATGGCCCATGAGGAGATGGGTGGAGAAGAATGTGACGACATTTCTTTCAAACATGCTGGTCAATGGAGAAGCTTGTGAAGGCTCGACGATCTCCATCGATGCTGCAGATGTTAACAGGGGGCTGAGGTACCATGTACTGAAAAAGTAGGGGAGCACAGATCCATAAAGCCAGCGATGAGTTCTGCCCTGGTCACTCCATAGCAGCATCTGACAAAAATAGTGGATGTATATATAGGTTGTAAGTGATTTGTGATGGGTATTTAGCATTTTGTAACAAGATGTACACACATATACAAATATATCCAGATTGATCAAGGTTATGGAGCTATACTATTGCAGCCAGTCCATGCTGTGTGTGTAGTACACACATACACAAATAGATCCAGGTTGATGAAGGCTACTTAGTACATTGTCACATTTAGTTAGTTCCATTTAATATATTTCTTACGTGCTTTTTCTAAACTGTCCACCACTTTTGGGGGTTGTCATAATCAGGGCCATTTTTTATAGGACTGTTGTATCCGCTATTTATGTATGCGCACAATGAGTTGTTCTGAAGTGTTCCTGCGCGAGCACTATTTTAGGACCACAAATACTAACAATGTGACAGATGATACAATTTCTTTTTGTGTGTGTAATCTATGGTACCTACCTGCTGACTATAACTTCCAACATCAACAGGAGTGATGCAAGCACTGATGTTATTGTCGGATAAAACGGACATGGCCAATCTTGGAAATGGTCTTCAGGGCTTGGCGTGACTCTGTCATGCTGTGGGATCTCCTCCCTGTCTGAAGAATTGTATACCTGACAATTGTGTAGTTATTTTAAGTTAATGCTGGATTGTTTTAGTCTTGTTGTGTCTTCTAGGTTCTCCCCATGGTGAATTATGTTGTACTACATCAATGCCTACTTCAGGCAGTGCTGATTTATCCTATGTATATTGCCTTCCCCAAAGCTATGCATTGTTCGCAGTAGCCTTCTTCTTAGCAAGTTAATCTTTCTTAGCTGCATGTTTCTATAGATTGATTGTTCGTGTGAGATTAGTTAGTATTTATGAAGCTTAATCTTGTACAGGAAGAAGAATTCTCCAGGTTAGATTGGAACCATTTCCAACACACATCGTCACCTCGTCCTTAGCTAGCCTCTATTTATTCTGCAACTCCTGTTTCGAGTTACTAATCTTAGCAACTGAACTGGTAGCAAATACTCAGTGGCTACTACGAGCAGCAGTAAAGTACACATCAATAATATGTATAACAAATATACCTTTATTTACTTTGTCATCCTTCTTATCTGCCAGTTCCGCTTCGAGTGACCATTTCCTTTGCAGTACAAGCACTCTGTTTCGGGCTTGGGTCCAGCTCTGGCCTTCTTCATGAGAGCGGCAACTTGTTTGAGGTTCTTCTTAAAGATCCCTTTCTTTCCCTTGCCCTTTTTCTTAGAACTGATGGTCTTGTTAATCATCAACACTTGATGCTATTTCTTGATTTCTACCTCTGCCGATTTCAACATCGCGAAGAGTTTTGGGAATCGTTTTCGTCATCCCTTGCATATTTATAGTTCATCACGAAGCTCTAGTAGCTTGGTGATAGTGACTGGAGAATCTGTCAACCACTATCTTATCTGGACGATTAACACCCAGTTGATTCAAGCGATTGTAGTACCTAGACATTCTGAGCACATGCTCACTGGCTGAGCTATTCTCCTCCATCTTGTAGGCAAAGTACTTGTCAGAGGTCTCATAGCCCTCAACATGGGCATGAGCCTAAACTACCAATTCAGCCCTTGTAACGCCTCATATGTTCCATGGCGTTCAAAACGCCTTTGGATCCCCGATCGAAGCCGCAAAGCATGACGCACTAAACTATCAAGTAGTCATCAGATCGAGCTTGCCAAACATTCATAACATCTGCATTAGCTCATGCAACAGGTCTGTCATCTAGCTGTACATCAAGGACATAATTCTTCTGTGCAGCAATGAGGATAATCCTCAGATCACGGACCCAGTCCACATTATTGGTATCATCATCTTTCAACTTAGTTTTCTCTAGGAACATATAAAAAATAGGGGAGCTACATCGCGAGCTATTGATCTACAACATAATATGCAAAGACATTTTGACTATGTTCATGATAAATTTTAGTTCAATTAATCAAATTACTAAATAAACTCCCACTTAAATTAACACCCCTCAAGTTGTCTAAGTGATACATGATCCAAATCAACTAAACCATATCCGATCATCACGTGAGCATCTACATGTTGATCATATCTACTATATGACTCCTATTAGACCTTTCGGTCTCCAGTGTTCCGAGACTATGTCTGTATATGCTAGGCTCGTCAAGTTTAACCTAAGTATTTCACGTGTGTAAAACTGGCTTACACCCGTTGTATGTGAACGTAGAGGCTCTCACACCCGTTCATCGCGAAGTGTCTCAGAACGATGAACTATAGCAACGATGCATACTCAGGGAGAACACTTTTATCATGAAATTAAGTGAAGAGATCATCTTATAATGCTACCGCCGATCTAAGCAAAATAAGATGCATAAAAGATAAACATCACATGCGATCAAAATATGTGACAATGATATGGCCATCATCATATTGTGCTTTGGATCTCCATCTCTAAAGTTAAGTGATGATCTCCATCGTCACTGGCTCGACACCTTGTTCTCCATCGATGCGTCAGGGTCGTCTCCCCAACTATTGCTTCTACAAATATTGCTAACACATAGCGATAAAGTAAAGCAATTACATGGCGCTTGTATTTCATACAATAGTTAAGAGACAACCCTAAGGCTGCTGCCGGTTGTCGACATTAGAAAACATGATCATCTCATACAAAAACGTATATCACATCACAACATACTCTGCAAGAACAAGTTAGACGTCCTCTACTTTGTTGTTGCAATTTACCAATGTTTATGTAGGGTCTTATGATGTTTTTTGCACCTGTAGGTTTTCTACCATCACCACTGGCGGTATAAAGCCTGGAAGCAGCTGGAGTAAATGTTATAAAAGTTGGAACAGATTACATATTTCCTGAAATGGTATATCTTAATATATTGTTTAGCTGCTGCAGCATTTCTTGAAATGGTTTTATTCTAAGCATTGATTATCATAGTCAATAAAGTTTCAAATTTTTTGTAGGTGATATAAATGATATTTCATGCAATCTTTTTGTAGCATACTATCGCCGATATAATTTGCAAGTATTGTCCTGATTTGTGTAAAAGGTGCATGTGGATAATATATGATAATCATTTTTTTTATTTTTGAATCTCTTCTCCTTGAAGTTTGTTGATTTCTCATACTGTTTGTTAAATAGTTGATAGACGATAATTATCCAATTATTTTTTCTTTTGTCATCCCATTCTAGCCTACCTCTGCTTTGCCACTATCTAGTCATTTAGAGGATATTGAGTATATATCTTAATTTTCATCTCCATTTACATTTCTGTTTTGGTGATTGCAGCTTGATGTTAGAGTAAAAACATTGCACCCCAGTGTATATTCTTGCACGAAAGACCATGAGCATCTTCTTAAAGCATTGAATGACCGTTCCATAGGTGAGAGAGTGTGTGGTTGAAGCAGTTTGTCATTATTTAGCAGATCTGCACCTTGCTGGCGCCTGGTAACATGACACCAATGGTCCTTATGGACTGTGGGTGGCCGAGGCAGTTTAAACAGAGCTATGATCCTATGATGAAATATCCTACCGGGGCGTGGCAGTAGCTGGCAAATTTTCATGTTTTGACCCTTTTTCTAAACTTATTCGAGATCTGACCCTACTCTGCAAAAATTTCGGGATCTGATACTTTTCTTACCGCCAAGGCCTCTGGCGGTAGGGTATAACAGTCTACTGATGACCCACAACCGTAAGGGATCTATTGCAGCGTTTTCGATAAGTAAGAGTGTCGAACCCAACGAGGAGCAGAAGGTATTGATAAGCGATTCTGAGCAAGAAATTACTGCAAGTACTGAATGATAACTTTTTAGGGATTTTCTTGATATAAGCAACAGGAAAGTAAAAGCAAGCAAAGTAAAAGGCACTGAGAGTAACAAGTGGCCCAATACTTTCTGAGCAAAGGAGAGGCCTAGCAACTGAACTTATAAAGGCTAAAGCGTTCCTGAGGACACACGGGAGAGGTAGTCATGTGCTTTCGCCATATTCCGTATCGATACTATGTTATGTATTGATAAGTGTTGAGTGGGTGGATCTATGCTAGTACACTCTCTAGACTAAGATGAGTGCACTCTTATGATTAAACACCTTGCAAGCATCCGCAAATACAAGATAGAATTTAAGGCAAAAGCCTAACCATAGCAATACGATCGGTGATCCATTGTTCCCTTGTGCAAAAGCGTGCTAACTGGGGTTCAGGTTTCTGTCACTCCGGCAACCCACCGTAAGCATTCTTTGTACACAATGTATTCTCCTAGGTCCTTAATAAGGCGAAGTGTTGAGTGTTCGACTCACACAACACCACTAGTAGAATGACAACACAACTTAAGTATCAAACGACACATATTACTTCAACAGCATATGACTACTAACAACAAGACTTTTCCCATGTCCTCAAGAACTAAGGTAACTACTCACAAGACATAAAAGAGATCATGATCAGTGGAGATAAATGGATGATAAACAATCTGGGCATAATGATATTTCTCCAACAAAACTCAATAGCATTCACCACAAAGTAGTAATCAACACCGATGGAGTAGAGAGGATAGGTAGTACGAGTTACAACACAAGTTGCAATTGTGAGATGAGATTTGGATGAAGATGGAGATGGTGCTGATGTTGGGGATGATGTTGATGATGATCTCGATGATGCCTGTGACGATGGTGATGACGATGGCGATGATCTCCCCTTCCGGGAGGTGATCTCCCCGGCGGAATCTGCCCGCCGGAGATGGCTTTTTCTTCTCTGTAGGTTTCCGCCACGGAGCGGCGGCGGAACTCCGTAAAAACTCTCGTTTTTAGGGTTTTCAGATAATGGAGAGTATATAGGCAAAAGGGGGCAGCCGGAGGTGGGCCAGGGGGTCCAGGCGCCCCCCTCGGCGCGGCCAGGGGGGGGGCGCCCCCAGGGCGCCTGGACGCCCTGTGGCCCCCCTCTGGTTGCCCTTTCGCGTGTCTTCGTGATTCGTCTGAAAAATACTCTCCGTCGATTTTCGGGTAATTTGGAGGTATTCTTCTTCAGCAACTCAGCGTCCACTTTTTACCGCTGAATCCTGCGTCTGCTGCTTCGGCACCAGAAAGTTGCAAACTGTGTAAAATAGGCCAAAACAACATAAGAACATCATTGTAATGTGAAATATATCAATGAATAAGGATAAATTATGATACAAAATAGTGATGCATTTTGGACGTATCAACACCCCCAAGCTTAGACCTCGCTTGTCCCCAAGCGAATACTGAGCTCGGTAAACCTGTCCAGAAGTTTAGAGAGTGAAGTGTCGATAAATAGAATACGGACAAGAAGCATCACAGTTTCTTCACCAACTCAAATATCCTCAACAGCAATCTTCAATTCATAAGGCCCTTATAAAAGAGTGGTAACACTTATATTCGGAAGTAGGGCTAAGGAAACTCATCAAATCATGGCAAACATGTCCTTTGGTCAAAGAACAACAAATAGCTTTAACTTCCGCTCTTTCTCTTATGTTTTGATGAGATTAATTGAAGCTTTTGAAAGAACATGGTATCAGGCAAGAAGTGAAAGTGTTAACACAAAGGAAGATATTTGCCTTAGCTGGGCTTGACAAACAACTTACTTATCAAACGATAATGTCAACAAGGATATGATATGACAAATCTTAATGCAACTTTATATGAATGAATCCTTATCAACATCAAATGCCTGCTCTCTTTAAGAAATAGAAGGAAATAGGAATAACCGACTCAATCTAAAATTAAAAGATAGGCCCTGCTCTAGGGTAGTAGGGAAAACTCATGTGCTATCCTTAAATCAAACAGAATGAAAACAAGTTTTGAGAGGTGCATGATTTGTCGACGAATGCTAATAGATAACTCAATTACTTCTCGAGATGGACAAGTTTCGAGGAACGGCTCCCGCACGAGGACGATCACATCCTCTTAATCTCCTTTGTTTATCACTGCCAAAGTTTTCTGATTTCTCATGAACAAAGCATGAAGAAGGGTTTGTTTGTTGTATATTTTTTAATGAGCCGGGCGCACTCTATGCCAGTTCCTTCTCGTATTAGGGGTTTGCACATTAGACATGCAATCCCGGGGTGAAGCTTGTCCAACTCAAAAAGACCATGAATTAACTATTACTTCCTCATGAGCTAAAGCAGAGGCACAAAATAAAAGATTTTGAACATTTAAGGATAACACATAAATTATGTACTAGGAGGTGGTAGTGGAATACCACGAGTAGGAAGGTATGGTGGACTCATATGGAAGGTATTGGCTTAAGGGTGTGGATGCACAAGCAGAATTCCGCTTGGTACAGAGTTAGGCTAGCAAAGGTTTTGAGAGAACAGACAATTGATGATGACTAAGATGCAAAGCAATATAAAGCATAAACATTGAAATAATCATAACACATCAAGTTGTCTTCCTTGTCAGCATAACACTTCAAGCATAATAACATAAAGGTTTTGGCTATGTCGATACTTTAAGAAAATCATGCTTGTTGTTATGACCAAAGCTATGTTTGCCAAGATTAAATAAAGTTTTCACAGCCATACCTGATATAAGGTCAATACTCCCCATAAGAATCATCATGTAAGATCGATTGCGTGAAGAGAATACCGAGTGCAGCAAAGGAACCAATAGACTTCTCATTAATATTCCATAATAGACGACTCCACACTCACAGATACACTCTCCACCGAAGGAGTGATAGACCTCAATGCACACACCTATTTCATATAATAACCTCCCTAGACATGATACGACTCTACTTGACTCTAAAAGACAAAAGGTAAAGATAAAGATACCGGGCACTCCCCCAAGCTTGGAACAAGCCAAGGGAATGCCGTTACCCAAGGAGATTTTACTCCTCATCCTTGTTGGCGTAGATCACGTAGTCCTCGGCAAAACGCTTCCATGGAAGGGGTTCTCCAGTCTCATATGAGAAGTTCGTCTCCTGAATCCTGCATGCAACACCCATACCCATGCGCATAAACCTTAGTTCATACTCACAGTTCTGACGATGTAGATCATAAATTTGCCCTTGGAGTTCTTTAATTCTTTCTTCAGATGCGGTGATGCTTTCCCACATCTCCTTCATCTCCTTCAGGAAGTAGGTCTTCAGCTCGTTGATGATGTCAAAGTTAGCTTCAACACCACGCTCGATCATCTTCTTGTACTTGAAGACTTCTTGCTCCACTTCTTCCAGCCTGACCTGTATGCTCCCCTCCTTGATAGGTCCCTTCAGATCTTCTTGATGAAGGACACCGTCCTCCATCCGAACAACCTGAGGGTGCTTCTTCACCTCAGCGAGGTAAGGGTTGATGACGTTGACGACGAACTTGTCCTTGGGGGAACTTGGAGAAGCCATGGCACCTAGATTCAGCTGAAAGATTCCTGGCAGAAACAGATCGAATAGAAAACACACGAGATCGCGAGATACGTTGCCGGAACAATCCGGGCAAATATACAGCAAAAATTTATGTACAGAAAGGAAGGTAACAGGCTAAAGCGGGGTCGGAGACGGACTCCCGGGTGTCCAGGCGCCCTGGCGGCGCGGCCAGGAGGTAGGGCGTGCCAGGGGGGCGCCTGGACCCCCTGGAGCTCGTCTCCGGCTCCACTTCGGCTCAGAATTTTACTAATTTTGCAAAAGCTCATAATATGGAACTTTTATGGCGGTTCGTGATGTTTCCTTACCGTCATACATACCTTTTCTTTATTCTGCTTCTGCTGGCGTCTGAAACATGGCTGCAACATGTTCTTCGTGAGTTGTTGTGTTTATTATATTCACATCAACATTGACAGGGTCTCCCGCTATGTAATGCTTAAGTCTCTGCCCATTCACAACTTGAGGTTTGGTGCCTTCAAAATTGTTAATCTTAATTGCACCAGACCGATAAACTTCTTCAATATGAAATGGCCCTTCCCACCTGGAAAGTAGTTTGCCTGGAGAAAACCTGAAACGGGATCTAAACAACAAAACTTTATCACCAACATTAAATTCACGTTTCAGAATCCTCCTATCATGCCACTTCTTTACCTTTTCCTTGAACATTTTAGCGCTCTCGTAAGCTTCACTTCTCCATTCATCCAGAGAAGTCAAGTTCATGAGACGCTTCTCACCAGCTAATTTTGGGTCAGCATTAAGCTCTCTAACGGCCCAGAAAGCTTTGTGCTCTAACTCTAATGGCAAATGGCAAGCCTTGCCATACACCATCTTATAGGGGGACATGCCCATGGGGTTTTTGTAAGCAGTTCTATACGCCCACAAAGCATCTCCTAACTTATTTGACCAGTCCTTTCTATTTCTGTTTACTATCTTCTGCAAGATCAACTTAATCTCTCTATTGGTGAGTTCAACTTGCCCACTAGTTTGAGGATGATATGGTGAAGCAATTCTATGATTGACATCGTATTTGGCTAAAGCTTTTCTAAAAGCTCCGTGCGTGAAGTGTGATCCTCCATCAGTCATGAGATACCTAGGTACACCAAACTAGGAAAAATTACATCTTTAAGCATTTTCAAAGATGTTTTGTGATCAGCACTTTCAGTGGGGATTGCTTCAACCCACTTGGTCACATAATCAACAGCTACTAAAATGTGAGTGTACTTGTGCGAAGAAGGAAAAGGACCCATAAAATCAAAACCCCAACAATCAAAAGGTTCAATCACTAGTGAGTAATTCATAGGCATCTCATTCCTTCTAATAATGTTACCAACTCTCTGACATTTATCACAGGCTAAAATATAATTTCTAGCATCCTTAAAGAGAGTAGGCCAATAAAAACCTGATTGAAGAACCTTATGTGCAGTCCTCTCACCGGCATGATGTCCTCCATAGGGACTATCATGACACTGTTTGAGAATGTCCTTCTGCTCATGTTCCGGTATGCATCTTCTCACGATCCCGTCGGGGCCTTCTTTGAAAAGATGTGGGTCATCCCAAAAGTAGTGCCTCAAATCATGAAAGAACTTCTTCCTTTGCTGAAATGTTAAACCTGGAGGCAAATACTTTGCAACAATAAAATTAGCATAATCTGCATACCAAGGATCGGAAAGAGATTGTACTTTTACAACGGCAAGTTGCTCGTCTGGAAAACTGTCGTTGACTGGAATGGGATCATGCGGTATATCTTCCATCCTTGAAAGATTGTCCGCCACCGGATTGTCTTCTCCTTTCCTATCAACAATCTGCAAATCAAATTCTTGAAGAAGGAGTACCCATCTGATAAGCCTTGGCTTGGCATCCTTCTTTGTCATAAGGTACTTAATGGCAGCATGATCAGTATGAATAATAACTTTGGAATCAACAATATACTGCCTAAACTTATCACAAGCAAATACTACAGCTAAGAATTCCTTCTCAGTAGTAGCATAATTCCTTTGAGCACTATCAAGAGTTTTACTAGCATAATGTATAACATTCAATTTCTTGTCAACTCTTTGTCCTAAAACAGCTCCAACAGCAAAATCACTTGCATCACACATAATCTCAAAAGGTAAATTCCAGTCAGGTGGTTGTACTATAGGAGCGGTTATTAAGGCTTTCTTAAGAACTTCAAAAGCTTCCTTACAATCCTCATCAAATACAAAAGGAACGTCCTTCTGGAGAAGATTAGTGAGGGGCCTCGAAGTCTTAGAGAAGTCTTTAATAAATCTTCTATAGAAACCAGCATGACCAAGAAAACTGCGAATACCTTTGATGTCCCTTGGATAGGGCATCCTTTCAATTGCTTCGATCTTGGCCTTGTCCGCCTCAATTCCCCTTTCGGAAATCTTGTGACCAAGAACAATTCCTTCGTTAACCATGAAGTGGCACTTCTCCCAGTTGAGTACCAAATTTGTCTCCTCACATCTCTGCAAAACTTTATTAAGGTTGTGGAGACAATGGTCAAAGGAAGTTCCATAGACGGAGAAATCGTCCATGAAGACTTCCATAATATCCCCACAGAAACCATGAAAGATAGCAGACATACACCTTTGAAAAGTAGCAGGGGCATTACATAAACCAAAAGGCATACGCCTGTAAGCATAAGTACCAAAGGGACAAGTAAAAGTGGTCTTCTCTTGATCAGCAGTGTTAACATGAATTTGAGAGAAACCAGAATAACCATCGAGATAACAAAAGTGGGTATTTTTGGATAACCTTTCAAGCATTTGGTCGATGAACGGCAACGGGTAGTGATCCTTCCTGGTTGCCTTGTTCAGCTTCCTGTAATCAATACACATTCTATATCCAATAATAATTCTCTGAGGTATTAGTTCATTTTTATCATTAGGAACCACAGTTGTACCTCCTTTCTTAGGAACACAATGTACCGGGCTTACCCACTTACTATCAGCTATAGGGTAGATAATACCTGCGGCTAGAAGCTTGAGAATCTCAGTTCTTACAACATCCATCATCTTCGGGTTCAACCGTCGTTGATGATCAACAACTGGTTTAGCATCAGGCTCAAGGTTGATAGTATGTTGACAGATAGATGGACTAATCCCCTTAAGGTCATCAAGGGTATAGCCAATTGCTCCTCGGTGTTTACGAAGTACTTCCAATAGTCGCTCTTCTTCATATCCTGAAAGGTTAGAATTGATAATAACAGGATATACTTTCTTTTCATCTAAATAAGCATACTTGAGTGTATCGGGAAGAGGTTTAAGATCGAACACCGGGTCTTCTTTCGGTTTTGATAAAATTCCCAAAGGTTCAACCGGAAGGTGTTGCTTCAGGATAGCAGGCTGCCTCAAGAATATTTCATCTAGTTCATTTCTTTCCTGCATATGCAAATCATTCTCGTGGTCCTCCATATATTGCTGCAAAGGATCATTAGGGGGAATAGCAATAGAAGCAATACTTTCAATAAGTTTATCATCACTAGGTAAATCAGTACCACGAGGCTGCTTAGAGAACTTAGAAAAATTAAATTCATATGGATCACCATTGAATTCAACAGAAACTTTACCTTTCTTGCAATCTATTATAGCTCCACAAGTTCTAAGAAAAGGTCTACCAAAAATAATAGGGCAAAAATTGTCCCTCTCTGAACCAAGTACTAGAAAGTCGGTAGGGTATTTTACCTTTCCACATAGGACTTCAACGTCCCTCACAATTCCAATAGGAGAGATAGTTGTTCTGTTTGCAAGATGAATGGTAACATCAACTTCTTCAAGTTCACAAGGGGAAATCTCACTGATGATCTCTTCATAAAGTGAATAGGGGATAGCACTTGCACTCGATCCCAAATCGCATAGCCCATAATAATTGTGATCTCCTATTTTAACAGATACCACTGGAGTACCTGAAATTGGGCCTTTATTCTTGGCTGTGACATGGTTAGTGGAAACAGCACAAAAATTTATATTGGAATCCAAAACATCATTAGTAACAAGCTCTTTAATCAATGCAACTTGAGGATCGACCCTGATCTGGTCCTCAAGCTCATCAATTCTTCTCTCACTTTTATTTATTACGCCTGTCACAAAAGAATGCTCCCTTATCCTTGCGGGAAAAGGATGCTTTTCATATATAACTGCAGGCAAAATAGGGTCAGCAACATGAATATCAACAGGTAGCTCTTTAAAAGGTTCATGATGCTGGTCTCTCTTCTTTTTAAAAGAATCAACGTGAGAGGCAAAATTCTTACAGAAATCAATCATTAGATGGGAATCAAGACCAATCTTAGAGCAAAAAGTATTGAAGTAATCAGTTTTCACATAGCTCTCAATATAATCATGTTCATAATTTATAGCGGGTTCAATACCTTTATCAATTTCCCAATCTTCGGTATTCCTCTGGATCCTTCCAATGAGATCCCACCTTTCTTCAACACTCTTCGTCTGAAATACCCCACTAGAGGAGGCATCCAGCATCTCCTTATCCTGACGAGGAAGCCTGGCATAAAAATTTGTAAGTATAATTTCCTTGGGGAGCTCATGAATAGGACATTTGAGCATTAGGGACTTCAGTCTCCCCCAAGCTTGAGCAATGCTCTCTCCGTCACGAGACCTAAAGTTATAGATATAATTCCTGTCTCGATGAATTTCATGAAGAGGATAAAACTTAGTATAAAAGAGAGACATAAGCTCTTGCCAATCAAGCAAGTGCGAGTTATCGAGAAGCTTATACCAATCTGAAGCTTTATCTATAAGTGATACGGCGAACAATTTCCTCATGACAAACTCCTTTGATACACCTGCAAGCTTAAATAATGAACATAGTTGTGACAGATATAGCAAGTGTTCACCGGGATGTCTGTCTCCTGCATAACGATTAGTCAAAACATAATCGATAATACCAGCTGGTATTTTATAAGGCACAATTTCAGTAGGGGGGGGGGGAGCAACCACCACAGGTGTGGGGCGTCTTCCCACAAGCAACGATCCAAAAGCAAGGTTGTCCATAAGGACAAAGAGCAGCAACAGCAAAAATAAAAACAGAATTATAAAAACTTCCTTACCAGTTTCACTTTACCAATAGCGCTACGCTCCCCGGCAACGGCGCCAGAAAACGGTACTTGATGACCCACAACCGTAAGGGATCTATTGCAGCGTTTTTGATAAGTAAGAGTGTCGAACCTGATGGCTTCTCGCCCCTCGTTGGTTACCCCAAGTGGAAGGTTTGAGATGCAGTGTAGCGGAAGTTTTTCCTTGGCAAAGATACCAAGGATCGATTTCCCCTGAGACTCCCAGTTTCAACAAGAAGGTGTCAACTGCTAACGGCACCATATATTAGCAATCAACATGGACCTGCACACAGATACAATTAACTTTGCTCCCAACGAGTACATAGAGGTTGTCAATCCCTCCGGCCTTGTCGTTTACAAAGGATCAAACGCAAGTGATAATAGTGATAGGTATTGCTGCAAATAGTAAGTAAAAGGGGAAAGTAAATAGCGGATGTGATCAATGATGGTAATATGGACCGGGGTCCCATGATGTTCACTAGTGATGTCTCTCTCCCAAAAGACGATAAAACAGCTATGTGAGGTAAACGAATTACAGTTGGGCAATTGACAGAATTATGTGCGCAAACCAATGCTAACTATGTTGCAAGAAAGGTAGAGGTTCAAAGCATGGGCGGTACACCAAGGCAAGTAGACCAAAATCCATCTGCATCTACTACTAATCATCCACCTTGAGATATCTATCCAGAACATCTCGCTGGTATTAAGTTGCGAGGCCCACCCATAGTGTAAACTCAAAGCAACAGACAACTGCATTAAAAGAACTTTGCGTAAAGTAAACAATCCTTGCACCCGCGGGCAAAAGCACCGTTGTTTTCCCCCTTGTGGCAACAGCACATCCCCTAGACTCATGTTTCTGTCACTCAAGCTAGTCATCGAGGGGCATGAACCCACAATCAAGCATAACGTTCCCTCTTGGAGTCACTACCTACTACTTGGCCAAAGCAATAAATAACAACGGAGAACATGCAAGAATTACTTACGAACATAAATATAAAAGAGGTAGATCAAATATATTACTCAAACACAATCTGAACATAATCTAACAATCCATCGGATCCCAGCAAACTCAACATAGCAACAGCATAAGGATTACATATGTGCCTCGATCATGTAGGGCAGCTCACGAGGTCTAATTAGTGAAGCACAAGAAGGGGAGGAGAACATCACATAGCTACTGGTCATGGACCCATGGTCCAAGGGAGACTACTCACAACTCATCCGGGAGGCGTCCATGGTGGTGGAGAGGCTCCCGGTGGTGATCCTCCCCTCCGGCAGGGTGCCGGGAAGAGTTCTCCTGGTGCTCCCGATCTTGGAAGCGCGGCTGCGGTGGAACAGAGATGAGATCGCGAAAAAGGGTTCCCGTCTCGAGGGTTTCGGGACACGATATAAATATATGCCAAAGGGGGGCATCAGCGGAGGCCTGGGGGCCCATGCGCCCCCCCGGCGCGGCCAGGAGGGGGCCGCGCCACCAGGGCGCCTGGAGCCCTAGTGGCCCCCCTCCGGCTCTACTTCGGGTGCCGGGAAGCTTTTGGAATGCTGATTTTTTATATAATTTTTCCGGGATTTTTCTGGCAGTTCCCGTAATGGGAAAAGCTGAAATACAAAAACAGCAGAAAACAGAAACTGGCACTGGGGTGCACTGAGTTAATAGGTTAATCCAAATACGATCAAAAGTGTATGGAAGTGTATAAATATCATAGCAATATGACCCAAAAGAGGCATGGAGCAAGCAGAAATTATAGATACGTTTTGGACGTATCAACATCCCCAAGCTTAATTCCTGCTCGTCCTCGAGTAGGTAAATGATAACAAGAATAATTTCTGTGGTGACATGCTATTAACCATATAGGACTTTTCATAGTCATATGACAAAAGCTTACTGAGACAATGAATCTGTAGTAATTAAGTTGCCTCATGAGAAAATCACAAAGAACTGAAAGTTTTACAACATGATACTGAAACATCAAATAGATTTGTAATGAGCAAGGTGTGCAAATATGATAAAGTGATATCTCACTTGCCCCCTTTAGTGAAGCAAAACATAAATGCAGGGGCACCTCCAAGGTTTAAGTGATGACTAGATACAATGATTTCAGAATAAACGATATCACAATCATGCAAAAGACAATGCTACTTTGGGACAATGCACATTACACTCAGAATGACAATCATGCTCTCAGTAGTTGGTGCTTTAAAAGAAGGTGGAGACTCTCGAACCGTGGCTTTTATTGGCAAGGTTGAAAACCCGTAGTCGTAAACAAAGACAAAACATGTACCAGAGCTCTTGGTTTTAAAAACAGAGGTAATATTTTTTTTTAGAATATGCATGTTTCGACAACGAATGCTAGCTGACAACTCAATCACTTCTTGAGATGGACAAGTTTCGAGGAACGGCTCCCGAATGAGGACGATCACATCCTCTTAATCTCCTTTGTTTATCACTGCCAAAGTTTTCTGATTTCTCATGAACAAAGCGTGAAGGAGGGTTTGTTTGTTATATTAATTTTGAGCCGGGCGCACTCTTTGCTAGTTCCTTCTCGTATTATGGGTTTGCACATTAGACATGCAATCCCGGGGTGAAGCTTGTCCAACTTAAAAAGATCATGAATTAACTACTACTTCCTCATGGACTTAAAACAGAGGCACAAAACAGAAATGCATTTTTTTTGAATAATTTCGAGATGGTACATGCAAGTCTCCGTTAGGAATGGCAGGTAAATACCATGTAGGAAGGTATGGTGGACTCATATGGCATAACTGGTTTAAAGGATTTTGGATGCACAAGCAGTCATTCCGCTTAGTACAGGTGGAGGTTAGCAAAAGACTGGGAGCGACCAACTAAGAGAGCAATGACGGTCATAATCATGCAGAGCGACAAAGCAACATTGAATCAGGCATGGAAGTTATATCGCTACTCAGAAACAAAAGATCATCAAGGCTTGACAGACTTTCTTTACAGTCTTAAATATGCGTGAGCATATGCCAAGTCAATCAAAATAAATTCTCTAAGAAAGATATTACTGAACCATACCACATCATAGGCAAACAAATCATGTTGGTACTCCAATAACACATTGGGAACCCCCCAGCTATTTGAGACTAACCATAAGAAAACATGAACTACTAAGCACCATTATGCACGTAGCATTTTTATCATAGACATATCAACCAATGCAACAGAAGCAAACTCTCTTAATAAGATAAGCATGATAACTAAAGAAAGTTCAAGCAACCAACTAAACAAAAGCTCTTTGAAAAAGATAAGCATGAATACTAAGAGCTAAACATGATAGTAGCTATTAAAAGACCAAGAACATACACAACAAAGATAGACATGAAAATTCTATGTAGTGCTTTAGGTAGAAGTGGAGCGTGTTTCTCTCCCACACAAAGAAAGCTGAGTTCCGACACGTTATGAAAATCTAAAGAAACTAAAAAGGGAACTGAAAGCAAGACGCTCCAAGCATAGCACATAACACATGAAGTGATAAAAATATAGTGGAACGAAAGACGAACTGATAATGTTGATGGAGAAGGGGATGCACGGGGGCATCCCCAAGCTTAGACGCTTGAGTCTCCTTGAATATTTCTTGGGGGTGCATGGGGGCATCCCCAAGCTTGAGCGTTTGACACTCCTGAATCTTTTTATCATCTTCCATCGCACACTTGAAAACTCCCTTCATACATAACTCATCATAATCTGATTAGCGAGGTTAGTACCCATAATAAAATAATTGTTCCTTGTTGGAAATAAGGATATTCTTGAAGTTCTACTGTTTCTCAAGATTGCCAAAAGGTTTTTGCAAAGAAAAAGCAAGCTCAAGGTTTGCAAAATGAAGGAAAGGCA
Organism: Secale cereale; assembly: GCA_902687465.1. NCBI lineage: Eukaryota > Viridiplantae > Streptophyta > Magnoliopsida > Poales > Poaceae > Secale > Secale cereale. Next base: position 803,360,036 of record LR738712.1, read on the forward strand.
AAACAGGACAGAATCTGTGAAAAACAGAACAGCAGGTAGTAATTGATTTTTTCGGGGCACTTCTGCAACTCTAATAAAAAAACTCAGAACATACGCACGAAAGACAATTGTATAGAGCACGCTGTCGAAAAAATTCAGACCAAAAAGATGATCTGGTGATTTTATACGATTTTTTCTATCCAAGGACAGAATCTGTTTCCTGGACAGCACGTCACAACTTTTGAACTTTCTTGCAATCAGAGGCTATACTTGGCACAAAGTTGAAAAGTAAAGATACAATGATGATGCTACTGTAGTAACAAACATCAAGACCACTAAAAACTGAAAGAACAAACTGAAAGCAAAGATAACAAGGGTTGTCTCCCTAGAGCTCTTTCTTTATAGCCATAAAGATAGGCTTAAGACTTTAATGATGCTCTCGTAGGAATAAGAGTTGAAGAACAAAAGAGAGCATCAAGAAGCAAATACCAAACACATTTAAGCCTAACATGCTTCCTATGCATAGGAATATTGCAATACAATAATTCATTGAAGCACAAAGCAATAAGCATAGGAAGACAAAACAAGTGCAGCTTCAAAACCTTCAACATAAAGAGAGGGAACTTGATATTATTGAAATATCTATAAGCATATGTTCCCTTCTCATAATAATTTTCAGTGGGATCACGAATAAACTCAACAATATAAGCATCACATAAAGCATTGTTACCATGATCCACATGCAAAAAGGTATCATTACTCTTCATATAAGCAAAATCTTTCTTATTAGGAATAGTGAGAGTAAAGCAATCATAACCATCATGGTAATCATTGTATTTAGGAGGCATATCATAATCATAATAAATTTTATCCTCAATAGTAGGTGGACTGAAAACATCATATTCATCATTGTAATCATATATAGGAAGCAAAGTATCATCAAAGTAAATTTTCTCTTCAAACGTTGGGGGACTAAAAATATCATGTTCATCAAACGTGTCATCCCCAAGCTTAGAGCTTTCCATGTCATTAGCAATATTGATATTCAAAGAAAGCATACTAATAACATCACCACCATCATGATTGTTATGCAAATAATAAAGTTCCATAGGTTTTTTAATTTTCTCTTCAAACACATCATGTCCCAAAGCAAGGTAGAGCTTATAAAGCTCTCTCATATTTTTGTTGTTTTCCATTAAGCAAAACTAGTGAAAAGACATAAAGAAAACTGAAAGGTAAACTAACAAGACTAAAAAGCAAAGATAAAAGATAGCGTACAACTCCCCTATCTTGAAGAGTGGAGTCCCCGGCAATGGCGCCATAAAACTTTGCTTGATGGCTTCTCGCCCCTCGTTGGTTACCCCAAGTGGAAGGTTTGAGATGCAGTGTAGCGGAAGTTTTCCCTTGGCAAAGATACCAAGGATCGATTTCCCCTGAGACTCCCAGTTTCAACAAGAAAGTGTCAACTGCTAACGGCGCCAGATATTAGCAATCAACGTGGACCTGCACACAGATACAATTAACTTTGCTCCCAACGAGTACAGAGAGGTTGTCAATCCCTCCGGCCTTGTCGTTTACAAAGGATCAAACGCAAGTGATAATAGTGATAGGTATTGCTGCAAATAGTAAGTAAAAGCGGAAAGTAAATAGCGGATGTGATCAATGATGGTAATATGGACCGGGGTCCCATGATGTTCACTAGTGATGTCTCTCTCCCAAAAGACGATAAAACAGCTATGTGAGGTAAACGAATTACAGCTGGGCAATTGACAGAATTATGTGCGCAAACCAATGCTAACTATGTTGCAAGAAAGGTAGAGGTTCAAAGCATGGGCGGTACGCCAAGGCAAGTAGACCGAAATCCATCTGCATCTACTACTAATCATCCACCTTGAGATATCTATCCAGAACATCTCGCTGGTATTAAGTTGCGAGTCCCACCCATAGTGTAAACTCAAAGCAACAGACAACTGCATTAAAAGAACTTTGCGTAAAGTAAACAATCCTTGCACCCGCGGGCACAAGCACCGTTGTTTTCCCCCTTGTGGCAACATCACATCCCCTAGACTCATGTTTCTGTCACTCAAGCTAGTCATCGAGGGGCATGAACCCACAATCAAGCATAACGTTCCCTCTTGGAGTCACTACCTACTACTTGGCCAAAGCAATAAATAACAACGGAGATAATGCAAGAATTACTTACGAACATAAATATAAAAGAGGTAGATCAAATATATTACTCAAACACAATCTGAACATAATCTCACAATCCATCGGATCACAGCAAACTCAACATAGCAACAACATAAGGATTACATATGTGCCTCGATCATGTAGGGCAGCTCACGAGGTCTAATTAGTGAAGCACAAGAAGGGGAGGAGAACATCACATAGCTACTGGTCATGGACCCATGGTCCAAGGGAGACTACTCACAACTCATCCGGGAGGCGTCCATGGTGGTGGAGAGGCTCCCGGTGGTGATCCTCCCCTCCGGTAGGGTGCCGGGAAGAGTTCTCCTGGTGCTCCCGATCTTGGAAGCGCGGCGGCGGCGGAACAGAGATGAGATCGCGAAAAAGGGTTCCCGTCTCGAGGGTTTCGGGACACGATATAAATATATGCCAAAGGGGGGCATCAGCGGAGGCCTGGGGGCCCAGGCGCCCCCCCGGCGCGGCCAGGGGGGTGCCGGGAAGCTTCTGGAACGCTGATTTTTTATATAATTTTTCCGGGATTTTTCTGGCAGTTCTCGTAATGGGAAAACCTGAAATACAAAAACAGCAGAAAACAGAAACTGGCACTGGGGTGCACTAAGTTAATAGGTTAGTCCAAATATGATCAAAAGTGTATGGAAGTGTATAAATATCATAGCAATATCACCCAAAAGAGGCATGGAGCAAGCAGAAATTATAGATATGTTTTGGACGTATCAGAACCCAGCGAGGAGCAGAAGGTATTGATAAGCGATTCTGAGCAAGAAATTACTGCAAGTACTGAAAGATAACTTTTTAAGGATTTTCTTGATATAAGCAACAGGAAAGTAAAAACAAGCAAAGTAAAAGGCACTGATAGTAACAAGTGGCCCAATCCTTTCTGAGCAAAGGAGAGGCCTAGCAACTGAACTTATAAAGGCTAAAGCGTTCCTGAGGACACACGGGAGAGGTAGTCATGTGCTTTCGCCATATTCCGTATCGATACTATGTTATGTATTGATAAGTGTTGAGTGGGTGGATCTATGCTAGTACACTCTCTAGACTAAGATGAGTGCACTCTTATGATTAAACACCTTGCAAGCATCCGCAAATACAAGATAGAATTTAAGGCAAAAGCCTAACCATAGCAATACGATCGGTGATCCATTGTTCCCTTGTGCAAAAGCGTGCGAACTGGGGTTCAGGTTTCTGTCACTCCGGCAACCCACCGTAAGCATTCTTTGTACACAATGTATTCTCCTAGGTCCTTAATAAGGCGAAGTGTTGAGTGTTCGACTCACACAACACCACTAGTAGAATGACAACACAACTTAAGTATCAAACTACACATATTACTTCAACAGCATATGACTACTAACAACAAGACTTTTCCCATGTCCTCAAGAACTAAGGTAACTACTCACAAGACATAAAAGAGATCATGATCAGTGGAGATAAATGGATGATAAACAATCTGGACATAATGATATTTCTCCAACAAAACTCAATAGCATTCACCACAAAGTAGTAATCAACACCGATGGAGTAGAGATGATAGGTAGTACGAGTTACAACACAAGTTGCAATTGTGAGATGAGATTTGGATGAAGATGGAGATGGTGCTGATGTTGGGGATGATGTTGATGATGGTCTCGATGATGCCCGTGACGATGGTGATGACGATGGCGATGATCTCCCCTTCCGGGAGGTGATCTCCCCGGCGGAATCTGCCCGCCGGAGATGGCTTTTTCTTCTCTGTAGGTTTCCGCACGGAGCGGCGGCGGAACTCCGTAAAAACTCTCGTTTTTAGGGTTTTCGGATAACGGAGAGTATATAGGCAAAAGGGGCCTTGGCGGTAAGAATGAGTCAGATCCCGAAAATTTTGCAAAGTAGGGTCAGATCTCGAATAAGTTTCGAAAAAGGGTCAAAACACGAAATTTTGCCGCAGTAGCTGTGCCCCATGCGTATGCAGAGACTGTTGGTGAGTTTCGAAATAGGCTTTAATTCTCTTATATATGTCACCAACCAATCATCCAACGTGAAGCAACACTACATCTAGATGTATCTACCATCGAGCCTAAGCTTCGATTAAGGCACCATCTACATCTATCTACCAGCTGTTTGACGTGTCCCCTACTCAATTCGCTTCGATTGAGAGATCACCAGCTTCAGCCTGGAGCATGAGGCAAAGCACCCGCCTCTCATCTTCTTCGCTCAGTCAGCGTAAGAGGCGAGCTACAGAACCCGCATCACTCGCCTGGGCTCGTTGTTCAACAAGGTTCAAGCATCCAACAGGGGTGTGTACTGCGTCAGAAGGTTCATCTACGCGCAGGGGCGGAGCCAGGATTTGGATATGGGGGGCCAAGCCAAGTCAAGTAAAGAAAAAATATCCGACACAAAAATAATCATATAGAACAACGTTTTGCTGAAGTGACCTAAGAATATCATTACATTTCTATCAATTTAAAAGTGTCCTCTACGATTGCCTATAAGATCAAAAATATCAATAATTTCATCAGAAGATATCTTAGTTGCTAAAAAAATTTCTACTTAATATCAGCCACCTAATAATGGGAAAAGCGGCTAGATGTTAGATACCAAAACATGAAGTCATGTAAAATTTTAGTTGATGTAAAAGAATTGCTTACATCATGGCATCGATGGTAGTCTTAAGCCTCAATCTTGCATCAGTGGCTCTTTTCTCATTTTGCTTTTCCATCACCTTGTCGATATGCGCAATACTGGTCTTGAGATCTTCATAGCACCGAACTGAATAGTTGTAAGCAGAGTCAGGACCCCCAACATGAGTTAGAAAAGCACACGCTTTTTCATCGTTAACCTTTTTCCTGTTTCTAAAACCCTTCACCCAGAATGTATCAGACCCACATCTCCCAGCAGTTTTTTTTAGAAGAGAAAGCACGGCAAACAGTATGCGCTATCAGTGTGTGTTGATACTCAAGCTACCAGAAATTTGTGTACCAATCTTTTCGAAATCGCCGATGGTGTTTAGGCCTCTCATCAGATGGGTCTCTTTGATAAGGTGTGGTTATAACATCTGCTTGTTCTTCAACATTTACCATGTCCGGCATATCCAGATCAGAAGCGTTAACTGGACTCGGATTTGTATCTTGCACATCCTCCTCACTAACAATTTCAGCAGGTTGAGAACTTGAAACAACCGGCTTAAAAAAGCATTAATCTTAATGGTGTTTGGCCCTGCTTTTCTCTTCATAGCTGCTGCCTGCGGATTGGAATGGAGTATTGGAGTCAGAATTAACATACTGTATATGTTCGACATAATTACATAAAAAAATTGCAACCACAGATAGGAACTAAAATAGGAACTGGTCGACAAACACTGTACAACACTATCATGATAATTGTGGGACATGTGAAAGATGGGAACTCTTCACAGAATCAGAGACCATAGAGTCACAAATTACACAACCAAATTACCAAAACAAAAAGAAATATGGAGCATCAATTCGACACGGATACAAGATGAGAATCGACTTGCTGGTTCTTTGATTGAAGCATAATGAATTGACAAGTGCAGCAGCCATTTTCCTGAATCAGATCGGCTGATCGAGAAGACGAGAATTGAAGAGCAGCAGTTCTAGGTCCTGGGAGCATGCGAGCAGCCGAGCAGAGGAGGGCGATGGGCGAGAAGGGCAAGAGGCGAATGGGGGCGAGGGCGTCGAAAACTGGAACGGCGGCGACGACTAATCCCATGTATACGCTAATTATGGACTTAGGCCCTGCTTGAATTCAAGGGACTTATTTTAGTCTGACTAAAAATAGTCTCTCTAAGAGGTTAAAGTTCCAAGCACCTCTGACTAAAGAGGGGCTAAAACTAGTCTTGAGACTAAAACAATTTAATCAGGGGCACCCCTACTAAAATGTGGATTAGTCCTCTCTCTCTCCTCATTTAACTCCTCTCCTTTAACACATGCAAGTTTTGGATTGGAGGGTTTGGACGATAATAAATGCTCATTAACTTGAATTTAGTCTCTTTAGTATTTGGATCCAAGCATGGGTGAGACTAGCAAGTTTTAGCCCCACTAGTTTTAGTCAATCAAGTCAAGCAATAAAGAAAATCCCTCGCCTGATCGACAAGAGAGAAAGCCTCGCTTCGCTCGAACGGTGCTCCCATGCCCTGCGCCGCCGCCGCCGCCATCAACACGCGATTCCCCGCCGTGCAGGACGCCGGGTCCAGCGTCCCGACCACCCACCTCTTATTCCTCTACTAGAACATAAAAGCGCGCTTTGCCGCGCCCGACCATCTTGAAAACATAATGGTAGAAATATATGAGAAAATAAAGAGATCCAACTGACAATTCCGTAATATGGACGGGATATGTTCAAAGTCTTGGTTGTATAAGATTTGACATTATTTGATTGCATACATTTGGACAAATTTGTTCAAAAACAATGGAAGAGATAATTGAAGATTCAAACTCAAGATTGACACCGCACAACACATGCTTTACAAAAGAACCACGGGAGGAATTGGGAAGAAGCCTTATGTAGGGTTAATATATTGTCCATGGAGCATACATAAAATATGACATTTGGTACTCTGAATCGTCTTTTTTGAGCTAACTAAAAACAAGGTTATCATTCGGATGTTTGAACCGACATTACACTAAACAATACTGAGAGCAAGATAAATACAACACGAAAAAATGCATATGGTGTAACAACCACGTCTATGCAAATATGTGTTTTCTAAATCGTAGGTATGCAGAAATCATAGGTATAGTGTAACATACTACAGTAGCTAATTTGAAATTTCTTTCGGCAGAAAATAAATTTCCATCAAAATTCTTGAACTGAAGCTAATACTATAGTGCACTAAATTGAAGCTAATAATTACATTGGTACATGAATATACATATATATTTTTCAAGCACATATATAAGGTGTTGCCCAACAGTGCACATATTGTAAACGTGTGAACAGGGCACACATTAGAGATAACAAAAGAGCATTTAAATGAGTATTTGAAGAGCAGGAATTGTCAGAACTATATATCAAGATGTCGTGGATGGAATGGATAACAAATGTAAATTTACATGATGTACCTAAGATATTCAGTTGGTTAGCTCATCCATCTCCTCATCACGCGAATCGAAGTGTAAAATTTCAGTCGTTCCTGCACATGCAGAAACAATTGAATATTCTTTACCAATGAAACAAGTTTATTTATTGAAACAAGATGATTTATCGAAACAAGTTTATGTCACGGAAGTAAGCTACCAAATCTTAAAGCATTGAAGAATCATGGGCTATCACAGCAGCAAGAAACTAATGCACATAAGTACACACCTGCAGATTTATTATATAACAAACCAGAACTAAGAAAATACATTCTTTGTATTCAGTGTTGCAGAGTAAATTAGAGACAAAAGATGGTCCTTTAGAGTTCCTTTTTCTGTGTATGCATGAGTCTAGGATACAGTTGAGCATGGATCCATGAAAGATCTTTGGATGTGAAAAGAAATACTACTCTATTTTACAATACGAAGTGAAAGTAATTAGTCCTCCATCAGGATCGAATGAATCTCGATAGGAGCTCACCAGTGGCAGGGAAGTGGACTTGAACGAGAGGAAGCACCACGCCATGAGCTTGCTCTTGGATGCCAATTCTAATCTATGATTGTTTGCTACCATGAAAACTGAAACATAACAAATTGTGAATTATAGAACAAAATGTTAGTACCACCATTCAACGTCATGAATTTCTCAGGAAAAACATACAACGTCATGAATAGAGAAAAGCTAGCCCATCGAAGCAAGACTAAATAGGATTACTGTGAGCTAATCTCTGCATCTAGTCATGTACGTGGAGCTAAGCTATGCAAGTCTGCATCTAGTCATCTACACGATGAAGTCACAATCACGGTGCTCTAGATTACCTAGAACCTGCTCCCTGATGGAACCAATCTATCCACTGTACAATCTCACACAAGATTCATCCATAGGAAGGCCAATAGTCAAAACCCGCCGCACAACACAAGAGTGGAAGGGTAGGGATTGTGTGTGCGTACTTGAACGCAACAACGTAGCAGCAGTCACCATGGCCGATGTATAATTAGAGGAAAAGTAGGATGGGTAGGGATGTTGATCTAGCGATTGAACGGGAGTAGGGCAAGAGGAGGCTGGAAAGGGGCGGCTGTGACGGGAAGAAACGTCAGGTGAACACACACGGCGTGGGGAGAGAGACGAAATCGTTTACCCACTTTCTGGGCCTGGGCTATGTACGTTTTCCTATGTTGGCGGCCCGATTAACAGGAGAATGCCCAGGTCAACCTGTGGAGCAGCGGCCCGGTTACGGTGGGTCGCATGGGTTGCGAGGGGTGAAACGCTCGGGCGCGAGGGCTGAACGACTGAAAGATCTGGAGCGTTCAGTGGCGGGATCCGACGGCAGAAGATCCCAAATCGCTGTGGGACGACATAGCTAGCCTCATTATACTGTTTCTCAATATCTAGTCAAGTTTCTAAATTGCAGCGCAGGCACGGAGGCAGCCAGGCCAACGCACACTGCCCAGGTCATATGTAGCCCATCTTCTAATTTTACTTTCCCTATTTTCTTTATATTAGTCAAACTTACATTTGTATGCTATATTGAGCGTGATGTATTTGCAAGCGTTGGTGATATTAAGATTATACAGTGCTATCAAAAAAATGAGGAAACACAAGGGCTACTACCTCGTGGTCTTCTTTTTAATGGTATAATATGTTTCTTTTTCTTTTTTTACTAATTTCATAGGAACAATTGACTTAGTCTATGTCAATTGTCTTGATTTTAGATATGCGATTTTATGTTTGCAGGTCCTGATCCTTCTACTATTGCTGGCGAAGAAATGATGGCCTCGGATTAAACAAGTCTTCACTAATTAGGTACCAAACCTTGTTCGCAACAATGCAATTTGGTAAACTATTTGTTTTAAGGAATTTTCCTCTCATGATAATAATGGATTTATATTTCAGTTTAAATCTGAATATGTGGCAAACTTCTAACGCACATTGGTGTGTGTGGGAGTATTTGGATTATATTTAGTCAGTTAGTTTTCTTAGATAGTTTTTTTTTAGATAGCCAGTTCGTTTTAGCCCAAGGCTTTGAGAAATCCTGGTTCCGCATCCGAACTTGTTCATGTCAATCTTCATTGCTTCATCTGGCGAGTCATCTTTCAAAGACTTAATCTTGAAATAAACACTGTAACCCGCCATGACGTCACACAAAGTAAATTCATAAAAACCCATCACATCACAACGGATATTTTGCATTAACTAGCCGTCCGAGAATCGAAGCACTCGCACTGTTGAGATAATCATGGTGCCTCCTCGATTTCCGCGCACACCATTTTACTGTTTCCTTATAAATAGACACGGAGAGCCCATATTTTCCCTTTTTTACCACTACCTCTCTCTCTCTTCTTCTTCCTCCTCGCATCGTCTGCGGCCGCTGGAGTTCTACTGCCCTAGTCGACCGTCACGAGCAAATCCGTCCAAGCCGATGCATCAACCTGACCGGACCAGAGAACGGCGGCGTACTCCCGCCCTTCATCCACACCTCCAGGTACTCTTTTTCCCCTTTCTCAGATCCACATTAAATCAATCCTGCTCATAGGGTTCGTCGGAGTTCTTCAGAGTCCGTCCTGGTGCGACCATCTATTGCTTTAGAGCACACAATCTGTCTTAAAAACCAAAACAGGAGTAGGACGGCGGTAGTTTTTTTTTCCTTTATTCATACTCTGAACATATCACATCTTCCTGATAAACCAATGCTCTGTGTTTGGTTGAGGAACTAACTATCACGGAATGGAATGGTTCCATTCCAGAGGAATGGGTCGGTTCCATTCCTGTGTTTGGTAGGTGAAAAAAGTAGAACGGGTTGGTTCCATTCCATTGTTTGGTTTGGAAGAATGGAGTGAAAAATGGAATAACAGAAATTCAAAAATTCGGCATCATTTCAGTGCTATTTGCAAGAAAATAACATAGTAATATATATTGACATAGAACACAATTTTCAGCAACAATATCATAAGGTAGCAAGTTCACTTGGCACATCCAAAAGCAATCAGCCAGTACATGTCTCTCACATACAAATAATCAAAGCAAAGTGCACTACAACCATACATGTTCACATGACAAATATCCAAAAGCATGCTATTTCATTTGCTCATCTTGAGCATCTTGACCATCTACGGTGATACATCTACAAGGTGCTCCCCAAGCCATCCTTTTTCTTTTGCTCATCTTGACCATCTACAATGATACATGCTATAAAAAATATGCCTACCAATTACTTCTAACCATGGATCTAGACAACAATATATGGAAGAAATTGAGGAAGAACATTGCACACACATGAACATAGATCTGTTCATCAATCCAATATGAGCATCAGCAATGTATATACAGAGAAGGGAAATGGAACCGTACCTTGCCTCCGTAGCCAGCCGCCCTACTAATTCGTCGTTGCTGCCTGCTAGGTCGCCACCGGTGCCTGCTATGTCGCTGCCGCTGCCTGCTAGGTCGCCACTTCCGCCGCCGCCTGCTAGGTCTCCGCTGTCACTGCCTTCTAGGTCGCCGCCAAGCCGCTGATGCGTGCCATCGCAAGTGAGAGATGACGAGGAGGAGAGGAAAGCCGGTGCCAAAGAGGTGCGTGAGGGGTGGGGCTGAGAGAGGTGCGGGAGGGTGGCCGATAGAGAGGGAGGGAGAGATGCGGGAGGGTGGCGGTGCTGAGAAGGCAGACGGGGGAGGATAGGGCTTGGGTTCGTGCGAGGGGAACGACGCTCGTTCCCTGTCGTCCGCTCGAATTGGAGGTATGCCTCGGTTCCGCATATAGAGCGAATATGATCTTTTCTAGGACCGGTGGGTTCTGATTCGATCTGCTACCTAAACGTGGGAATAGGCTCTCGGGACGGGACGGACCCATGCCATTCCATCCCATGACAGCAACTGAACACACCCTAAGTCGCCAATGGTGTAACCCGTTCCTTTCTGGGCGGGTCATACCTCGGGGTTATATCCCCAACATTAGGCCCCTGATTGATTTGAACTTGTTCATGTAAATCTGCATTGCTTCATCTGGCGAGTCATCTTTCAAAGAATTAATCTTGAAATAAACACTGTAACCCGCCATGACGTCACGCAAAGTAAATTCATGAAAAACCCATGACATCACAACGGATATTTTGCATTAACTAGCCATCCGAGAATCGAGGCACTCGCACTGTAGAGATAATTATGGTGCCTCCTCGATTTCCGCACACACCATTTTACTCTTTCCTTATAAATAGACAAGGAGAGCCCATCTTTTCCCTTTTTACCCTTGCCTCTCACTCCCTTCTTCTTCTTCTTCCTCGCGTCGTCCGCGGCCGCTGGAGTTCTCATGCCTGACACGTCTCCAACGTATCTACTTTTCCAAACACTTTTGCCCTTGTTTTGGATTCTAACTTGCATGATTTGAATGGAACTAACCCGAACTAACGATGGTGTTATTTTTTTGCAGAAATAAAAGTTCTCGACCTGAAGATCCACGGGACACGTTTTGGAAATAATAAAAAATACTGGCGAAAGAATTAGCATCAGTGGGCCAACACCCTGTCCACGAGGGTGCAGGGCGCGCCTACCCCCTGGGCGCGCCCCCTGCCTCATGGGCCCCCCGGGACTCCGCCGACCTCAACTCCAACTCTATATATTCACTTTCGGGGAGAAAAACTAAGAGAGAATGATTCATCGCGATTTACGATACGGAGCCACCGTCAAGCCCTAATCTTCCTCGGGAGGGCTGATCTGGAGTCCATTCGGGGCTCCGGAGAGGGGAATCCATCGCCATCGTCATCATCAACCATCCTCCATCACCAATTTTATGATGCTCACCGCCATGCGTGAGTAATCCCTTCGTATGCTTGCTAGATGGTGATGGGTTGGATGAGATTTACCATGTAATCGATTTAGTTTTGTTAGGGTTTGATCCCTAGTATCCATTATGTTCTAATAGTATCCATTATGTTCTAAGATTGATGTTGCTATGACTTTGCCATGCTTAATGCTTGTCACAGTTGGGCCGGTGCGCCGGCGCAGATTGTTGCCCTTGTTGTAATTCTTGCGTGAGTGTTGGCTCGACATGCAGTGGATACTAACCTGACAATGGAATTTGTTTTGCTTGCAAGTCTATTTGTGTGTGGGGTGTTGTGGATGGGACGTCACGCTAAATCTTTCCTTTCTATCTGTCAATTACTCGGGCTGCACAACGTCGCCACAAGCTGACGACTTTCATGCTCGGTCAACAATCACATGAAGAATTGCATGTGTGTGTCACTAACAAAAGAGGAAACGTTGAAAAATTACAGCTTCCTCCTGGATCGCAAATTAAAAATAGTTTTGCCTAATATATTGTGTCCATTGAGCTGAGGCATTTATAGTTGATTTTTCACTCAAGGTAAAAAATATATATAGTAAAGAAATTTAAAAGAAACAAATGTAAACAAAAAATGATATAAGAAGAAAAGTTAGTTGCACGGGCAATGTTTGCTGGGCGACTATATGAAAATAAAGTATTGTGTATGATCGACGATGATACAACTATAAGCGTTCAACGGTGTGAAATTAGGATCAAATATATATGTATATATTCAAAAACATTATTTGTTTTCATGTGGGAAATACCAGAGATGGTTTGTGCGTTCCGAGAAATAAAACACAAAAAGGGGCCAAAATGAAAAGTGCTTGTATGCACCCACCGTCAAGGGAAATGATAGAAACCACACCTATGTGATGCTAAGATAAAAAACCGTTGATAACCACCGACAACCCTCTCCCAACTCAGTTGCGGACGCTTCGTACCTCTTGCAGTTGCGCTTGACTATAATGAGTTGCAGTTGTACAACTAAGTATGATGAGTACGGGCGTTTTCTCAAGGGGTCCCCAATTGCATGTGCCCGAGTTTTGTCAACTATTGTCAACAAACACACACCCCCTAGTTGCGAGTCGATGGGCAACTTGCAACTAGGGACCCTCAACAAAAAGACACACCCACCCCCTAGTTATGAGTCGACGGGCAACTTGCAACTGGAGGTCCTCAACAAACACACACACCCTAGTTGCGAGTCGATGCTTGACATGCAACTGGGGACCCCTTGAGAAAAAGACACACACACACCTCTAGTGCAAGTCGGTTATCGACATGCAATTGGGGACCATCAATACACACACATCCCCTAGTTGCGAGTTGATGGTCAACTTGCAACTGGGGGTCCTCAACAAACACACACCCCCTAGTAGTGAGTCAACGCTTGACATGCAACTGCGGAGCTCTTGAGAAAAAGACACACGCACACAAAACACACACACACACAAACACACAAACACACACACACACGCACGCACACACCCTAGTTGTGAGTTGATGGTCAACTTGCAATTGGGGGTTCTCAACAAACACACACTTGCTAGTTGCGATTTTGATGGTCAACATGCAACTGGGGACCCTTGACAAAAAGACACACACACACACCTCTAGTTGTGAGTGGGTTATCGACATGTAAC
>LR738712.1:803374964-803393149 GCA_902687465.1 Secale cereale
ATACAGAGAGAAGTAATATCGACCACCTCTCCTTCTCCGAGAGATTGGTCGAACAACAAGTTCTCGTATATCTATCCGACACTACCGGGTACATATATACAATAATTATCTCTTACAAATATAATCTCCTATCATATGGATGCATGGTCCACATAGTATTCTCCGTCTTCAGCGATCACGTGTTCAAGGAAGAATGCCGCCAATTCCTCTTGAATTGCTCGCAGACGATCTGGTGTTAGGAGTTCATTCCGCATCCGAAACATCTAATTTGAAGTAGGGGGTCAATACATGAAATGATGCTATAAATTTGTGAATATTATTGATTGCTTACGCACTTCAAATTGTGCTTCAGAGTAGCCCCGCTCACAGGTCGTGTGGCGGATGGACTCGCAAATGTAGTATCCACAGTAATCATTCCCGGGTTCCTGCCACAATCACTTTACAAGAAATAGAGGTCAATCAAACTGATAAGCAAGAATGCCAAATTGGTATTGATGAAACTAGCGCTTGAATCAAGATATAGGAGATGCGCGCGCGGAACATGCTACTATATAGTACTTACTTTCGGGTATCTAAATTCTAGCTTCTTCGGCAGTCCCGGAGCTTTTTTGGTGAATTTTCTCCAAACCCTGCCAGACAAAGAAAACAATTAGTTGATATCAGAAATGAAGTTGCTGATATATATGCATGGTGGATAATATTAATCGATTTAACTTACCTGACGAGCATTTGAGTCATGTCCGCATACTCCTCGGGATCTTTACGTTTAGAGTCCAAGACAGTTACTACTCCCTTCTCAAGCTTAATCTCTAAGAGAATATAGTGGAAGCTGCGCACGCATGCATGAACTCATCAATTGCATCACTATAACCTTGACTGATATATAAGGGAAACCAAATATGCATAAGACAGTAACACTCACTTGAAGTTGTAAGGAAAGAGTATTATATCTTTGTTTTCATTTACCACCAACGATCGTAGCAAGTTAGTCTCCGTATCGTCGGGACGCAATTTAACCTCGGTTGCATCTATGAGGTATGTGTTAATGAACCCAATATCACCTACTTGTCTTTTCTTCAATTCGACGATCTTCAATCTGCATAATATAGTGAGGATAATTATAAATACATGCAATGAAGATCAGCTATATAGAGAGACTTAATGACAGAAGTAGTAATACTTACAGACAGTAGCAGGTGACCGTTGTTTTATCGAGTGCCAATTGATTGAAAAATTGATAGAACTCCTCAAATGGAACAGGCAACAGTTCAATTCCAACGAGGTCATGCTCGGGTTTAACTCTCAAATACAAGCTATCCCTCCCCCCCAGACTCTCTACAGATTTTCAAGTACCAATCATGCAATCTTTGCATATTCGTTGATAGAGATCTTTCATTTTTGACGAGAGGCTTTTTGTACTCGTATCTTTCTATCTGCACGTCCAAGAAATCATAGTGTACATCGTCGGACACGTAATCTGCAAGATTGGTATAACCGGGCACCATCCTAGGATCATTAGCGACCATGTCGCTAGACACCTTGAGCGGGGGGCACGATTGGTCCGCTTGTTCGCCGAGCTGGGCAATTTGTTTCCCAGCTCGTCCTTCTGCTAACCTTTGATCACTTTTAGTACTTCCCGACCGCTTCGCTTCTTGAAATGTCTTTTGAATCATGCGGTCATAGTTGCCCTTCGGCTTACTTTTCGCTGGTTGCTTCAGGGCAGCAAGAGTGCGCTTTGCTTTCACCGCATCTATCTTCTCCTCCGGAGGTGGATGTCTCTGTGCTTTCAACCCTTCAAGCCAGTCCTTCACTTCGCCTTGAGCTATCTTCGTGTTTTCCTCGTCGGACCTCTCATATGGTAACTTCTCTAGAGGCGTGAGAGAAGGACCGAATCTGCATCGCCTCCCGCCTCTGGCTGTACTGCTAGACGTCGCCAGACCAGACGAAGCAGCTGTCTTTTTTCCTTGCTTACGCGCCGGAGCAGGAGCAGCCGGAGCGGCGGTAGGTCTCTTCCACCCTTGCTGACTAGGCGGAGAAGGAGGAGCAGGCTGGCTGCTCGGGCGCGCCGGCGGCGAAGGAGGCGGAGTGCCGCCACGCGCCGGAGAAGGAGCCGGAGTGCCCTGATCGTCACTCGCCGGAGGAGGAGGCGGTGGAGGAGGCGGTGGAGGAGGCGGAGTGCCCTGACTCGCCGGAGGAGGAGGAGGAGGAGGCGGAGGCGTCCAGTTGAGAATGTTGATGAGGTCCTTCCGCCATAGGCATGGAGTCTTCAGTGAAGAACCTAGCCGAGTCTCCCCTTCACCGGTAGGGTGGTCAAGCTAGAGCTCCTCAAATCACTCCGTTATTTCATCCACCATCACCCTAGCATATCCTTCTGGAATCGGTCGGCAGTGAAAAGTGTCGCCGGGTCCAGAAGGATAAACAGAGCCAGCAGCCGCCTTGACCTTCAGATTCATCCACTGCGCCATAAGGTGGCAATTTTTTGCCTGCGTGATAGCATCTGATACGTCCAAAACGTATCTATAATTTCTGCTTGCTCCATGCCACTTTTGGGTGATATTGCTACGATATTTATACACTTCCATACACTTTTGATCATATTTGGACTAACCTACTAATCTAGTGCACCCCAGTGCCAGTTTCTGTTTTCGGCTGTTTTTGTATTTCAGGTTTTCACATTACGAGAACTGCCAGGAAAAATCCAGAAAAATTATATAAAAAATCAGCGTTCCAGAACCTACCTTGCGCCCGAAGGACAGCCGGGGGGGGGGGGCACCAGGGCTCCAGGCGCCCTGGCGGCGCCCCCCCTGGGCCGCGCCGGGGGGGCGCCTGGGCCCCCCGAGCCCCGTCTGGTGCCCCCCTTTGGCATATATTTAGAGCGTCCTTCGAAACCCCCGGGACGGGAACTCTTTTTCTCGATCTCATCTCTGTTCCGCCGCCGCCGCTGCTTCCAAGATCGGGAGCACCAGGAGAACTCTTCCCGGCACCCTGCCGGAGGGGAGGATCACCACCGGGAGCCTCTCCACCACCATGGACGCCTCCCGGATGAGTTGTGAGTAGTCTCCCTTGGACCATGAGTCCATGACCAGTAGCTATTTGATGTTCTCCTCCCGTTCTTGTGCTTCACTAATTAGTCCTCGTGAGCTGCCCTACATGATCGAGGCACATATGTAATCCTTATGCTGTTGCTATGTTGAGTTTGCTGGGATCTGATGGATTATGAGATTATGTTCAGATTGTGATTGAGTAATATATTTGATCTACCTCTTTGATATTTATGTTCATAAGTAATTCTTGCATGTTCTCCGTTGTTATTTATTGCTTTGGCCAAGTAGTAGGTAGTGACTCCAAGAGGGAACGTTATGCTTGATTGTGGGTTCATGCCCCTCGATGACTAGCTTGAGTGACAGAAACATGAGTCTAGGGGATGTGCTGTTGCCACAAGGGGGAAAACAACGGTGCTTGTGCCCGCGGGTGCAAGGATTGTTTACTTTATGCAAAGTTCTTTTAATGCAGTTGTCTGTTGCTTTGAGTTTACACTATGGGTGGGACTCGCAACTTAATACCAGCGAGATGTTCTGGATAGATATCTCAAGGTGGATGATTAGTAGTAGATATTGATGGATTTCGGTCTACTTACTTTGGCGTACCGCCCATGCTTTGAACCTCAACCTTTCTAGCAATGTAGTCAGCATTGGTTTGCGTTCGTGGTCGTGTCAATTGCTCAGCTGAAATTGTTTTACCTCACATAGCTGTTTTATCGTCTTTTGGGAGAGAGACATCACTAGTGAACATCATGAGACTCCGGTCCATATTACCATCATTGATCACACCCGCTATTTACTTTTCGCTATTATTTACTATTGCAAACATTATCTATCACTACTATCATTTGCGTTTAATCCTTTGTGAACTACAAGGCCGGAGGGATTGACAACCTCTCTGTACTCGTTGGGAGCAAAGTTATTTGTATCTGTGTGCAGGTCCACGTTGATTGCTAATATCTGGCGCCGTTAGCAGTTGACACCTACTTGTTGAACCTAGGAGTCTCTGGGGATTCGATCCTTGGCATCTTTGCTAAGGGAAAAACTTCCACAACACTGCATCTCACACCTTCCACTTGGGGTAACCAACGAGGGGTTAGAGGCCCATCACGGAGTTTTCTGGCGCCGTTGCCGGGGACTCCACTCTTCAGGATAGGGGAGTTGCATGCTATCTTTTACCTTTGCTTTTTAGTCTTGTTAGTTTACCTTTCAGTTTTTGCTTTAGTACCTTTTTATCGAAAATCACAAAAATAGTTATCTTGCTTGCTTGCTATTATGGGTTCTACCAAAAACACTAAATGGGAGGAGTACACCCCTTCTTCCATTACCCCAATTACCACCGTCGAGATCTACAAAAGTAATAAACCTTGTGATTATATTAGTCTTGACGGAGGGTTATGCCCATGGCATAGTCTTCCAGGAAAAGAGTATGAGCCTCAGTTTAAAATTGCTCCTAAGCTTCCCCAAACTTGGGAAGATGTTCAAACTCTTATAATAGAGAGCGATTCAAACAAAGAGGATGACACTACAATTCTTCCCACTAATGATAAAATTGATTTTGATAATTGTAGTATTTCAGAAGTTATCACCTTTCTACAAGGAATGGCCAAAGATCCCCACACTAGCACGCTTAATCTTGCCTTCACAGAGCATGTCACTAATGCTGTTATCAAAGCTAGGGAGGAGAAACTTAGAGTAGAAGCCTCCATACCTAGAAAGCTAGAAGATGGTTGGGATCCTATGATTAAAATTAAGATAAACAACTTCTCTTGCTATGCTTTATGTGATATTGTAGCTAGTACCTCTATTTTGCCCAAAAGACTATATGATATGCTTAAATTGAAACCTTATGATTCTTGTTCTTTTGGTGTTCGTCTCGTTGATTCTTCCATAAAGAAACCTTTGGGGAGGATCGACGATGTTCTTATTGTTGTCAATGATAATTATGTTCCCGTTGATTTTACTATTATGGATATTGAATGTGATCGTTCTTGCCCAATTATTTTGGGACGTCCCTTTTTACGCACCGTTGGTGCTATCATTGACATGAAAGAGGGTAATATAAAATTTCAGTTTCCTCTCAAGAAAGGGATGGAACACTTCCCTCGAAAGAAGATCAAGTTACCTTTTGAGTCCGTTGTACGGGCTAGCTATTCTTTTACTCTTGATAAAACTTGATCTCTATGCATTATGCCTAGCTTAAAGGCATAAAAGAAAGCGCTTTTGGGAGGCAGCCCAGATGAATAAAATTTTTATTTTGCTTTTGTTGTGTCTTGATGTTGTTTACTACAGTAGCATCATCATTGTATCTTTGCTTTTCATATTTGTGCCAAGTATAGCCTCTGATTGCTAGAAAGTTCAAAAGTTGTGAGGTGCTGTCCAGGAAACAGATTCTGTCCTTGGATAGAAAAACTCGTATAAAATCACCAGATCATCTTTTTGGTCTGAATTTTTTTGACAGCGTTCTCTATATAATTGTCTTTCGTGCGTATGTTCTGAGTTTTTTGATTTGAGTTGCAGAAGTACCCCGAACAAATCAATTACTACCTGCTGTTCTGTTTTTCACAGATTCTGTCCTGTTTTGCCTTTCCTTCATTTTGCAAACCAAGAGCTTGCTTTTTCTTTGCAAAAACCTTTTGGCAATCTTGAGAAACAGTAGAACTTCAAGAATATCTTTATTTCCAGCAAGGAACAATTATTTTATTAAGGGTACTAACCTCGCTAATCAGATTATGATGAGTTATGTATGAAGGGAGTTTTCAAGTGTGCGAGGGAAGATGATAAAAAGATTCAGAAGTGTCAAGCGCTCAAGCTTGGGGATGCCCCCGTGCACCCCCAAGAAATATTCAAGGAGACTCAAGCGTCTAAGCTTGGGGATGCCCCCGTGCATCCCTTTCTCCATCAACATTATCAGTTCGTCTTTCGTTCCGCTATATTTTTATCACTTCATGTGTTATGTGCTATGCTTGGAGCGTCTTGCTTTTAGTTTTATTTTTAGTTTTTCATACCGAGTCGGAACTCAGCGTTCTTTATGTGGGAGAGAAACACGCTCCACTTCTACCTAGAACATAACATAGAATTTTCATGTCTATCTTTGCTGTGTGTGCTCTTTGTCTTTTAATAGCTACTATCATGCTCTGCTCTTAGTATTCATGCTTATCTTTTCAAAGAGCTTTTGTTTAGTTGGTTGCTTGAACTCTCTTTAATTACCATGCTCATCTTATTAAAAGAGTTTGCTTCCGTTGCATTGGTTGATATGTCTATGATAAAGATGCTACTTGCATAATGGTGCTTAGTAATTCATGTTTTCTTGTGGTTAGTCTCAAATAGCTGGGGGATTCCCAATGTGTTATTGGAGTACCAACTTGATTTGTTTGCCTATGATGTGGTATGGTTTAGTAATATCTTCCTTCGAGAATTTATTTTGATTGACTTGGCGTATGCTCACGCATATTTAAGACTGTAAAGAAAGTCTGTCAAGCCTTGATGATCTTTTATTTCTGAGTAGTGATATAACTACCATGCCTGATTCAATGTTGCTTTGTCGCTCTGCATGATTATGACCGTCATTGCTCTCTTAGTTGGTCGCTCCCAGTCTTTTGCTAACCTCCACCTGTACTAAGCGAACTAACTTTGCAATACATAGCTCATGGGAAAGTAGCTTAAAAACTATTGTGGTAAAGAATATGTTGCTTATGTATCTTATTTCTTATAAGTTGCTTGCTGAGCGGTAACCATGTTTCTTGGGACGCCATCAACTGTCACACTATTGTTGAATATCATGTGAGTTGCTATGCATGTTCGTCTTGTCTGAAGTAAGGGTGATTTGCCATGGGTTGAATGGTTGAGTATGCATATTGTTAGAGAAGAACATTGGGCCGCCAACCAAAGCCATGTATCATGGTGGAAGTTTTAGCTTGGACATTAATCCTCGATCTCTTATGAGAATATGCTTATGCATTAAAGAGGAGTCCATTATCTATTTTCTATATCGTCCCGGTATGGATGTCCTCAAGTTGAGATCTATCAAAAACGAGAAATCAAATGCGATTTATCTCCTTGGACCTTTGTACAGGTGGCATAGAGGTACCCCTTTGTGACACTTGGTTGAAACATATGTAATGCAATGATAACCCATGGAAATCCGAGCTAATTAGGACAAGGTGCGAGCACTATTGGTATTCGATGCATGAGGCTTGCAACTTATAGGATGTCTTATGCATGACACATATGAAGTACTACTACCGTTGACAAAATTGCTTCTATGTTTTCAAAATAAAAAAAAAGCTCTAGCACATAACCATTCTTTTACTTTTATGTTGAGTCTCCACCTTCTTTCTTCAAGCACCAACTACTGAGAGCATGATTGTCATTCTGAGTGTAATGTGCATTGTCCCAAAGTAGCATTGTCTTTTGCATGATTGTGATATCGTTTATTTTGAAATCATTGTATCTAGTCATCACTTAAACCTTGAAGGTGCCCCTGCATTTATGTTTTGCTTCACTAAAGGGGGCAAGCTAGATATCACCTTATCATATTTGCACATCATGTTCATTACAAATCTTTTTGATGTTTCAGTTTCATGTTGTAAAACTTTCAGTCATTTGTGATTTTCTCATGAGGCAACTTAATTACTATAGATTCATTGTCTCAGTAAGCTTTTGTCATATGACTATGAAAAAGTCCTATATGGTTAATAGCATGTCACCACAGAAATTATTCTTGTTATCATTTACCTACTCGAGGACGAGCAGGAATTAAGCTTGGGGATGTTGATACGTCCAAAACGTATCTATAATTTCTGCTTGCTCCATGCCACTTTTGGGTGATATTGCTATGATATTTATACACTTCCATACACTTTTGATCATAATTGGACTAACCTACTAATCCAGTGCACCCCAGTGCCAGTTTCTGTTTTCGGCTGTTTTTGTATTTCAGGTTTTCACATTACGAGAACTGCCAGGAAAAATCCAGAAAAATTATATAAAAAATCAGCGTTCCAGAACCTACCTTGCGCCCGAAGGACAGCCCGGGGGGGGCACCAGGGCTCCAGGCGCCCTGGCGGCGCGCCCCCCCTGTGCCGCGCCGGGGGGGCGCCTGGGCCCCCCGAGCCCCGTCTGGTGCCCCCCTTTGGCATATATTTAGAGCGTCCTTCGAAACCCTCGGGACGGGAACTCTTTTTCGTGATCTCATCTCTGTTCCGCCGCCGCCGCAGCTTCCAAGATCGGGAGCACCAGGAGAACCCTTCCCGGCACCCTGCCGGAGGGGAGGATCACCACCGGGAGCCTCTCCACCACCATGGACGCCTCCCGGATGAGTTGTGAGTAGTCTCCCTTGGACCATGAGTCCATGACCAGTAGCTATGTGATGTTCTCCTCCCGTTCTTGCGCTTCACTAATTAGTCCTCGTGAGCTGCCCTACATGATCGAGGCACATATGTAATCCTTATGCTGTTGCTATGTTGAGTTTGCTGGGATCCGATGGATTATGAGATTATGTTCAGATTGTGATTGAGTAATATATTTGATCTACCTCTTTTATATTTATGTTCATATGTAATTCTTGCATGTTCTCCGTTGTTATTTATTGCTTTGGCCAAGTAGTAGGTAGTGACTCCAAGAGGGAACGTTATGCTCGATTGTGGGTTCATGCCCCTCGATGACTAGCTTGAATGACAGAAACATGAGTCTAGGGGATGTGCTGTTGCCACAAGGGGGAAAACAACGGTGCTTGTGCCCGTGGGTGCAAGGATTGTTTACTTTACGCAAAGTTCTCTTAATGCAGTTGTCTGTTGCTTTGAGTTTACACTATGGGTGGGACTCGCAACTTAATACCAGCGAGATGTTCTGGATAGATATCTCAAGGTGGATGATTAGTAGTAGATATTGATGGTTTTTGGTCTACTTACTTTGGCGTACCGCCCATGCTTTGAACCTCAACCTTTCTTGCAATGTAGTCAGCATTGGTTTGCGTTCGTGGTCCTGTCAATTGCCCAGCTGTAATTCGTTTACCTCACATAGCTGTTTTATCGTCTTTTGGGAGAGAGACATCACTAGTGAACATCATGAGACCCCGGTCCATATTACCATCATTGATCACACCCGCTATTTACTTTTCGCTATTATTTACTATTGCAAACATTATCTATCACTACTATCATCTGCGTTTAATCCTTTGTGAACTACAAGGCCGGAGGGATTGACAACCTCTTTGTACTCGTTGGGAGCAAAGTTATTTGTATCTGTGTGCAAGTCCACGTTGATTGCTAATATCTGGCGCCGTTAGCAGTTGACACCTACTTGTTGAACCTAGGAGTCTCTGGGGATTCGATCCATGGCATCTTTGCTAAGGGAAAAACTTCCACAACACTGCATCTCACACCTTCCACTTGGGGTAACCAACGAGGGGTTAGAGGCCCATCAGCATCCACGGGATACCTGGCAGTAGCCGTCAAGACAGGCTCCGGCTGAAGCAGCTTGGTGGAAGCCACGCTGCTTCTCCGCTAAGATGGCGGGGTAGCTTTGGGGGAAGCTTCGGCAATTCTTTTGTCCCGATTTGCTTCCCGTTCCTCTATCGCTTGTATTCTGGCCCGCAGCGCCTGCAGTTCGGTCTGCTCCATTTTCTTCCTCCTCTCGTGGCTTTTGTAGCCGCCTGCGTCCGGAAACCCAGCACGCCACAGAAGGGAGCCTGGCGTGCCTCGTGTCCGTCCAGGGTGCTCAGGATTCCTGAGGGCCATTGTCAGCTCGTCGTTCTCTCTGTCGGGGAAGAATGTCCCTTCATGCGCTGCTTTGATATACTACCGCATCTTCCTGAGTGGTGTTTCCAATTGCTTGTCCGTCCAAATGCACCAACCTGATACAGGGTCCAAGGTTCCGCCAGCCCCGAAGAACCAAGTCTGGCAACGGTCTGGCCAGTGCATTGTCTCTGGTTCGACACCTTTCTCAAGCAGATCATTCTCAGCCTTGGCCCACTTAGGCCAGGCTCTGAGGTAGCCACCTGACCCCGTGCGATGGTGATGCTTCTTCTTCGCAGCATTTATCCGGTTTGTCTCCGACATCTTCTGACTCTTTTCCGATGTCTTATGGGCCACAAATGCGGGCCAGTCATCTTTGATCTTCTCATATATGCCCACGAATTCTGGAGTCTTTTTATCTTTGACAAACGTATTCAGTTTTTTCTTCCATGCCCTGAATTGGTCTGCCATCTTCGAAAGAGCAGCAGACTTGATTAACTCCTCTTTAACTGGATTCGCCGGATCATCCTCTCACGGTAGGATGCAATTTGACTTCAGCTCAGTCCAAAGATCTTCTTTCTGCATATCAGTGACATAAGTCACCTGAGCGTCATTTGCAGCTGGCTTTAACCATTGATGGATGCTAATCGGGATCTTGTCCCTAACCAGAACCCCGCACTGATTAACAAATGCGTTCTTTGTCCGGATGGGGTCAATCGGCTCGCCGGAGCGCGAGATTTCTGAGATCTCAAACTTTTGATCCGGCCTCAACTTTTTCTTTGCGCCTCGTCACTTTACCGAAGATTTGCTCGATCCGGAGGGCTAGAAAAGGGAACAAAGACGAGAGTTAATGAATGCATCAATTAACTAGTCAGCACAGGCTTAACTAACATATATACCTCCTGGCCGGACTCGGTTCGGTCACCGGAGCCAGCATCACGGTCTCCTTCTTGCACCGGCATTGGGTCACCGGAGCCGCCCTCACGGTCTACTTCTTCCATGTGCATTGGGTCACCGGATCCATCAATATCATAGCCTAGATCTTCCAGCTGCAGCTCTCTTTCAACCTGCTCATCGGTGTCATTGAGAAACGACAAGACGGCATTTTGTCCGTGTGCGATTATGTCCATCAACATCGCTTCTTGTGCTAGGTCTCGGGTCTTGTCGTCCATAGTTTCTACAAATATTTACAACATGCCAATTATTATTCAAACATGACAGATGGATATATTAATGGCAAACGTAGAACTAGCTTCGACCCTCGACCCCTGGACAACCCTCGACTGCTCGGCGATCCACAAACCCTAGACCCCCTCATGTCACATTTTGTCTAGTGTCAAAGGATTCAACAAAACCAATACTTCATCATTAGGCGAAAGTAACAGTAGCATGATGGTACGAAGCTCTCCAAAGTGGTTTTGGAACGGAGTCCCGGATAGGATAATTCGTAACAAAAGACGGATTATCCTATCAGGAACTCCGTTCCAAAACAACTTTGCATAACTTCGTACCAACATGCCCCGGTTACTTCTGGCAAATGATGAAGTCATGGAATTCTTCAATACTTTGACACTAGCTAGGCAACCTCTCGACCCCCCCGACTTCTCGGCGATCCACAACCCTAGACCCCCTCATGTCACATTTTGTCTAGTGTCAAAGGATTCAACAAAACCAATACTTCATCATTAGGCGAAAGTAACAGTAGCATGATGGTACGAAGCTCTCCAAAGTGGTTTTGGAACGGAGTCCCGGATAGGATAATTCGTAACAAAAGACGGATTATCCTATCAGGAACTCCGTTCCAAAACAACTTTGCATAACTTCGTACCAACATGCCCCGGTTACTTCTGGCAAATGATGAAGTCATGGAATTCTTCAATACTTTGACACTAGCTAGGCAACCTCTCGACCCCTCGACCCCCGACTGCTCGGCGATCCACAACCCTAGACCCCCTCATGTCACATTTTGTCTAGTGTCAAAGGATTCAACAAAACCAATACTTCATCATTAGGCGAAAGTAACAGTAGCATGATGGTACGAAGCTCTCCAAAGTGGTTTTGGAACGGAGTCCCAGATAAGATAATTCGTAACAAAAGACGGATTATCCTATCAGGAACTCCGTTCCAAAATAACTTTGCATAACTTCGTACCAACATGCCCCGGTTACTTCTGGCAAATGATGAAGTCATGGAATTCTTCAATACTTTGATTGGTGCTCTTTTGATCTTGGTTGTTGCATCAAAGCGGACACCGCTGTTTGGTTGGTGCTCTTTTGATCTTGGACAATCGTGTAAAATGTATTCCCATTTATCTCATATCCTTTGTAAATCAATACAGTCGAAGATGGTCCCCTGGACAACAAGTACAACTCATCACAAACAGTGTTGTCACCTCTGAGACGTGTTTCCAACCAACTGCTGAAAGTCCTGATGTGTTCACGTGTAATCCAGTCGTCGCACTGCTCCGGGTGTTTGGAGCGCAGACTGTTCTTGTGTTCATCGACATACGGGGTCACTAATGTAGAGTTCTTTAGAACTGTGTAGTGTGCTTGAGACCAAGAATATCCGTCCCTGCATATTATTGAGTTCCTTCCAAGCGTGCCTTTTCCAGTCAGTCTCCCCTCGTACCGCGATTTAGGGAGACCTATCTTATTAAGGCCAGGAATGAAGTCAACACAAAACTCGATGACATCCTCTGTTTGATGGCCCATGGAGATGCTTCCTTCTGGCCTGGCGCTGTTGCGTACATATTTCTTTAGGACTCCCATGAACCTCTCAAAGGGGAACATATTGTGTAGAAATATGGGCCCCAGAATGACAATCTCGTCGACTAGATGAACTAGGACGTGTGTCATGATATTGAAGAAGGATGGTGGGAACACAAGCTCGAAACTGACAAGACATTGCGCCACATCACTCCTTAGCCTTGGTACGATTTCTGGATCGATCACCTTTTGAGAGATTGCATTGAGGAATGCACATAGCTTCACAATGGCTAATCGGACGTTTTCCGGTAGAAGCCCCCTCAATGCAACCGGAAGCAGTTGCGTCATAATCACATGGCAGTCATGAGACTTTAGGTTCTGGAACTTTTTCTCTGCCATATTTATTATTCCCTTTATATTCGACGAGAAGCCAGTCGGGACCTTCATACTGAGCAGGCATTCAAAGAAGATTTCTTTCTCTTCTTTTATAAGAGCATAGCTGGCAGGACCTTCATACTGCTTCGGAGGGATGCCGTCTTTTTCGTGCAAACGTTGCAGGTCCTCCCGTGCCTCAGCTGTATCTTTTGTCTTTCCATACATGCCCAAGAAGCCTAGCAGGTTCACGCAAAGGTTCTTCGTCACATGCATCACGTCGATTGAAGAGCGGACCTCTAGGTCTTTCCAGTAGGGTAGGTCCCAAAATATAGATTTCTTCTTCCACATGGGTGCGTGTCCCTCAGCGTCATTCGGAACAGCTAGTGCGCCGCGGCCCTTTCCAAAGATTACGTGTAAATCATTGACCATACCAAGTACGTGATCACCGGTACGCATGGCGGGCTTCTTCCGGTGATCTGCCTCGCCTTTGAAATGCTTGCATTTCTTCCAACATTGATGGTTGGTCGGAAGAAATCGACGATGGCCCAGGTACACATTCTTCCTGCACTTGTCCAGGTATATACTTTCAGTGTCATCTAAACAGTGCGTTGATACGTCCAAAACGTATTTATAATTTCTGCTTGCTCCATGCCACTTTTGGGTGATATTGCTATGATATTTATACACTTCCATACACTTTTGATCATATTTGGACTAACCTACTAATCCAGTGCACCCTAGTGCCAGTTTCTGTTTTCGGCTGTTTTTGTATTTCAGGTTTTCACATTACGAGAACTGCCAGGAAAAATCCAGAATAATTATATAAAAAATCAGCGTTCCAGAACCTACCTTGCGCCCGAAGGACAGCCGGGGGGGGGGGCACCAGGGCTCCAGGCGCCCTGGCGGCGCGCCCCCCCCTGGGCCGCGCCGGGGGGGGGGGGCGCCTGGGCCCCCCGAGCCCCGTCTGGTGCCCCCCTTTGGCATATATTTAGAGCGTCCTTCGAAACCCTCGGGACGGGAACTCTTTTTCGCGATCTCATCTCTGTTCCGCCACCGCCGCCGCTTCCAAGATCGGGAGCACCAGGAGAACTCTTCCCGGCACCCTGCCGGAGGGGAGGATCACCACCGGGAGCTTCTCCACCACCATGGACGCCTCCCGGATGAGTTGTGAGTAGTCTCCCTTGGACCATGAGTCCATGACCAGTAGCTATTTAATGTTCTCCTCCCGTTCTTGTGCTTCACTAATTAGTCCTCGTGAGCTGCCCTACATGATCGAGGCACATATGTAATCCTTATGCTGTTGCTATGTTGAGTTTGCTGGGATCCGATGGATTATGAGATTATGTTCAGATTGTGATTGAGTAATATATTTGATCTACCTCTTTTATATTTATGTTCATAAGTAATTCTTGCATGTTCTCCATTGTTATTTATTGCTTTGGCCAAGTAGTAGGTAGTGACTCCAAGATGGAACGTTATGCTTGATTGTGGGTTCATGCCCCTCGATGACTAGCTTGAGTGACAAAAACATGAGTCTAGGGGATGTGCTGTTGCCACAAGGGGGAAAACAACGGTGCTTGTGCCCGCGGGTGCAAGGATTGTTTACTTTAAGCAAAGTTCTTTTAATGCAGTTGTCTGTTGCTTTGAGTTTACACTATGGGTGGGACTCGCAACTTAATACCAGCGAGATGTTCTGGATAGATATCTCAAGGTGGATGATTAGTAGTAGATATAGATGGATTTCGGTCTACTTACTTTGGCGTACCGCCCATGCTTTGAACCTCAACCTTTCTTGCAATGTAGTCAGCATTGGTTTGCGTTCGTAGTCCTGTCAATTGCCCAGCTGTAATTCGTTTACCTCACATAGCTGTTTTATCGTCTTTTGGGAGAGAGACATCACTAGTGAACATCATGAGACTCCGGTCCATATTACCATCATTGATCACACCCGCTATTTACTTTTCGCTATTATTTACTATTGCAAACATTATCTATCACTACTATCATTTGCGTTTAATCCTTTGTGAACTACAAGGCCGGAGGGATTGACAACCTCTCTGTACTCATTGGGAGCAAAGTTATTTGTATCTGTGTGCAGGTCCACGTTGATTGCTAATATCTGGCGTCGTTAGCAGTTGACAACTACTTGTTGAACCTAGGAGTCTGTGGGGATTCGATCCTTGGCATCTTTGCTAAGGGAAAAACTTCCACAACACTGCATCTCACACCTTCCACTTGGGGTAACCAAAGAGGGGTTAGAGGCCCATCATGCGTGCATGCGTGGTATCCTTTGTTTGTCTGTCCTGAAAGGTTACTGAGAGCGGGCCAATCGTTGATGGTCACGAACAGCAACGCCTTTAGGTCAAATTCCTCCTGTCTGTGGTCATCCCACGCACGTACACCGTTTCCATTCCACAGCTGTAAAAGTTCTTCAACTAATGGCCTTAGGTACACATCAATGTCGTTGCCGGGTTGCTTAGGGCCTTGGATGAGAACTGGCATCATAATGAACTTCCGCTTCATGCACATCCAAGGAGGAAGGTTATACATACATAGAGTCACGGGCCAGGTGCTGTGATTGCTGCTCTGCTCCCCGAAAGGATTAATGCCATCCGCGCTTAAAGCAAACCATATGTTCCTTGCGTCCTTTGCAAACTCCTCCCAGTACTTTCTCTCGATTTTTCTCCACTGCGACCAGTCAGCGGGTGCTCTCAACTTCCCGTCTTTCTTACGGTCCTCACTGTGCCATCGCATCAACTTGGCATGCTCTCTGTTTCTAAACAAATGTTTCAACCGTGGTATTATAGGAGCATACCACATCACCTTCGCAGGAACCCTCTTCCTGGCGGGCTCGCCATCAACATCACCAGGGTCATCTCGTCTGATCTTATACCGCAATGCACCGCATACCGGGCATGCGTTCAGATCCTTGTATGCACCGCGGTAGAGGATGCAGTCATTAGGGCATGCATGTATCTTCTGCACCTCCAATCCTAGAGGGCATACGACCTTCTTTGCTGCGTATGTACTGTCGGGCAATTTGTTATCCTTCGGAAGCTTCTTCTTCAATATTTTCAGTAGCTTCTCAAATCCTTTGTCAGCCACAACATTCTCTGCCTTCCACTGCATCAATTCCAGTACGGTACCGAGCTTTGTGTTGCCATCTTCGCAATTGGGGTACAACCCTTTTTTGTGAGCCTCTAACATGCGATCAAACTTCAGCTTCTCCTTTTGACTTTCGCATTGTGTCCTTGCATCGACAATGACCCGGCGGAGATCATCATTTGGTTCCTCTTGATCTTCAGCAGCTTCACCCGTTGCAGCATCATTGGGCACATCGTCTGGTTCCTCTTGATCTTCACCAGATCCCCCCATTGCAGCATCACCGTATTCAGCGGGCACATAGTTGTCATCGTACTCTTCTTCTTCGCCGTCTTCCATCATAACCCCTATTTCTCCGTGCCTCGTCCAAACATTATAGTGTGGCATGAAACCCTTGTAAAGCAGGTGGGAGTGAAGGATTTTCCGGTTAGAGTAAGACATCGTATTCAAACATTTAGTGCATGGACAACACATAAAACCATTCTGCTTGTTTGCCTCAGCCGCATTTAGAAACTCACGCACGCCCTTAATGTACTCGGAGGTGTGTCTGTCACCGTACATCCATTGGCCGGTTCATCTGTGTGCATTATATATAATTAAGTGTGTCAAAAACCATTACAGAACATCATAAATAGATAATTAAGTGACCAAATGGATAAAAGTTCATCATCACATTAAAACCAAAGTACATACATATATAGTTCTCATCTAACAACATATAGCTCTCCATACACATCGAAACTATGTAAAACTTTTCAATGCAAAAACAAATGCGATCATAATCGCAACCAAGGTAACAATTGATCCAACGGCATAATGATACCAAGCCTCGGTATGAATGGCATATTTTCTAATCTTTTTAATCTTCAACCGCATTGCATCCATCTTGATCTTGTGATCATCGACGACATCCGCAACATGCAACTCCAGTATCGTCTTCTCGTCCACAATTTTTTTTATTTTTTCCTTCAAGAATTTGTTTTCTTCTTCAACTAAATTTAACCTCTCGACAATAGGGTCCATCTTGATCTTGTGATCATCGATGACTTCCACAACATGCAACTCCAATTCCATCTTCTCCTCCTCCATTTTTTCCAATTTTTTCTTTAAGGAAATGTTTTCCTCTTCAACTAAATTTAACCTCTCCACAAGAGGGTCGGTTGGAATTTCCGGTTCAACTACCTCCTAGACATAATAAAACATCTATGCATGTCAGGTTGGTCGGCATAACTATCATAAACACTAAAACAATTAGTTATAAATTAAAAATAATATACCACATCCGAATCGTAGACAGGACGAGGGCCCACGTGGGCGGATATCAAAACCATCGCACTATATAATAACAAGCAATAATAAACATAAGAAAATTAGACAAATATCTATCTAAAGCAATAATAACAAGCAATAATAAAAGTAAGAAAAGCATGGACATAACAAGAGGCTCACCACGGTGGTGCCGGTGACGAGATCGGCGGGGGCGATCGACGGCGGCGAAGACGGGGACGGGACGTGACGGACCGCTAAACCTAGACAAATCTAGGAGAAAATAGAGCTTCGAGAGGAGAAAAGGTTAACTAGTGTGGCTCGGGCATTCCACCGAACACGTTGTGTGCATAGGAGGTGAGCTAGAGCACCACTAACCCCTCTCCTCCTCGGCCAGAAAAAAAAAACAGAGCAGTGAGCTCTGCTCTTGAGTGAGGGGTTATATATAGGCACCTCATTGGTCCCGGTTGGTGCTATGAACCGGGGCTAAAGGAGAGCCTTTGGTCCCGGTTCATAACACTAACCGGGACCAATGGTTGTGGGCCAGGACCAAGAGCCATTGGTCCCGGCTTGTCGCTCCAACCGGGACCAAAAGGTCCAAACGAACCGGGACCAATGGCCCACGTGGCCCGGCCGGCCCCCTGGGCTCACGAACCGGGTCCAGTGCCCCCATTAATTGGACCCGGTTCTAGATTGAACCGGGGCTAATGGGCTGGTCCAATGCCCTGTTTTCTACTAGTGAACTTGCAATTTAGGGCCACGAATAAAACCCCCCCCCCCCACACACACGTACCCCCTAGTTACTAGTCGATGGTCAACTTGCAATTG
This sequence comes from Secale cereale, assembly GCA_902687465.1. Taxonomy (NCBI): domain Eukaryota; kingdom Viridiplantae; phylum Streptophyta; class Magnoliopsida; order Poales; family Poaceae; genus Secale; species Secale cereale. The sequence continues at coordinate 803,393,019 of LR738712.1, forward strand.
GGGTTTCTCAACAAATACACACAGAGACCCCTAGTTGCGAGTCGATGGTTGACATTCAACTGGGGACACTTTGATAAAAATATAACACACACACACACACACCCCAGTGGCGAGCCGATTATCGACATGCA
>LR738712.1:803395342-803433411 GCA_902687465.1 Secale cereale
ACCCCTAAATAATAAACACCCTTCCAAAAATAATAATAATGAAAGTAAAATTTTAAATATAAAATTAATTGGTTGAACATAATTTGACAACTCGTGCAGTTACACACAAAGGACAAGCCATATGAGTAATAGTAAAACTATAAAAACAAATAGAAAATAATTAAACACTCGGACCCTTTCGTATCACCACTCCCTCTTTTTCTCGAATAGAAGGAAACATAAGAATATGAAAGAGTGAAAAAAACATTGTATTGAGGAAAAACGGCCTAGACAACAAAAAATCAGGGGCAAAATGGGAAAGGCGTTCTGCACCTTTGAAGTGTCATGTTCTCGTACAAAAAATATATAAAACAAATTTCCTGTAAAAAACAATTGCATAAATTATACATGGTCAAACAAAACAAACACATGCAAAAAACATTGTCAATTAACACATACAAAACATTGCATTGAGAAAAAAGTATACATGGTCAAACAAAACATTGCGTTGAGAAAAAACAACATGGACGCAACAAAAAGCCAATTATGCAATATTAGTTTACTTCTTACAAAAACACTATTGTCTGAAAAGAAAATGTATTGGAAACATTAGTCTATATTTTTAGGGAACAAAACATTGGTCTGCTACGATGGAGAAAATTGCAACAAGTGACAAACCATCAACAGTCAATGAAAAGGCTCGTAAAAACACAGCTTGGCCCGGCAAAAAAAGAAAAGAAAATGGCCGAAAGGGGCCCATACGAGCGACAAGGTAACCCACAGCTAGCGACCCTTACAAACCTACGACAAGTGTTACTCAGAAAAAAAAAAACTACGACAAGTTCACCTCTTTTTGATTTTTTTATTTACAAGCGCTATTTGTCAGCGAAAATAGCTGCCACATAAAAAGAGATAATGGGCCGCTAGCCCAATAACTCACGGTCCGCGCGGTGTCGCTACGAAGCACACCACATCGACAAAAAACGAATCACATCGTGATTAGATTTGACGGCAGACAAAGTGAATGAGACCAAACAATTTCTCAGCCGAAGGAGTTTTAGCAAAACCGTTACATGATTCCTTATTCGACCTAGAGTCTAGAACAGACTGGAGTCCCTAACTTCTTTGCCAAGCTTCAAGGAGACTCCGGTAGTTAGGCCACCCCGGTGCTACCCACCGTCGGCTTGGGTGCCTTTGGCTTGGTATGTGGGAGGTGCCGAGAGAAAGCTCCGCGCCTTGGTGTCGACGGTGTTGGTGCATGTGGATGTCGGGTCTCTCTTGGGGGCATCTCCTTGGCCTCCCTCAGTACTCATTTTACCAACAATCATGGTGAAAAATCCTCCTCCGTCTCAGGCGGACATGGGCGGAGCACTTTTTGAGTTTGCGAACACTTTTTGAATCCATGGACATTATTTTCAATCCACAAACATTTGAATTTGCAAACATTCTTTTAAAGTCACAATCATTTTCTAGATTCGCAAACAGTTTTTGAGGTCAAGATATTTTTCTGAATTCATGAACATTTTTCTAATCCGCACCTTATCAAATTTGTAAAGAATTATATTTTTAAGTTCAAGAACAATTTTTGAAGTCATGAACATTTTTATAATCCACACTTTTTTACTTTGTAAACAATTAATTTTTTTAGTTCAAGATTTTTTTTTTGAATTCGTGAACATGTTTTAATTTAATAATTATTTTTATAATCTTTGAACGGTTTTAAAATTTGCGAAATATCTTTTAATATTTTTTTAGAAAGTAGTAGTATTTAAAAGAAAACCGACCGGAGTAGAAAAAAACGGATATGCTAGGTTTAATGGGCTGATCACCCCCTTTGCCCTAACCCTAACCCTCGAACAGGAACCTCTCCCGCATCACCCCCTTCGCATCGCTCTCCACGGCGGCGCGCCGAACCTAACCGCGCAACCTCTTGCTGTGCCGGCCGCCCTTTCCTCGCGCCAGCCCCAGCCCCAGCCCCAGTAGGCACCAGAGGTGTACTCGGATTTCCTCTCCTGGCCGAGCCGACGGCGACTCGGTGAGCCCTACTCTCTTTCTATACGGAGACGGACGGCCCTGCACTGCGCAGCCTACATATACCCCACAACCTCGTGGCAGGTAGGTGGAATCGAATCGAGCCTTGGGAACAACAATGTCGTCGTGGTCAAGCCTCGCCTTCGTTGTCGCCTCCGCCGTCACGGGCAGTGCCGTGAGCCTGGTGGCGTCGGCGTTCTGCGACCTCTACTTCCAGCGCTCGGACGCCTTCGACATCATGCCCCCGGATCTGTCCCCTGGGAGCCGCTACATCTACACCCGCGCCCAGAACAACGACAAGGCGGAGAGGGCCATCACCACCTGCAGCGTCCTCAGCGCCTTGGACGCCGGCAGGGCTGATCCGGTCGTCGGCCGCGACGACGAGATCGACCGCGTCGTCTGCATCCTCTGCCGCCGCACCAAGAACTGCGCTGCGCTCGTCGGTGCCGCCGGGGTCGGCAAGACGGCCATCGTCGAGGGCCTCGCCCAGCGCATCGCGGCCGGGAACGTCCCCGACGCGCTCGCCGGAACGCGCATCCTGGAGCTCGACATGGGAGCGGTGGTCGCCGGGACATGCTGGCGAGGCATGTTCGAGGAGCGCTTGAAAGACGCCATCAAGCACGCGGAGGAGGCGGGAGGCAAGGTGATCCTCTTCATTGATGAGTTGCACATGATTGTTGGCGCCGGCGATAAAGGAGGCCCCATGGACGCCGCCAATATCCTCAAGCCAGCATTAGCCCGCGGCCGCATCCGTTGTGTGGGTGCTACCACTTGCGAAGAGTACCACAGGTATATCCAGACGGACGCTGCACTTGAGCGCCGGTTCCAGAAGGTTGTGGTTGAGGAGCCAAGCGTGCAGGGCACCATCACCATCCTAAAAGGGCTGAAACAGCGGTACCAAGAGCACCATGGCTTGAAAATCCAGGACGATGCTCTCGTTGCTGCAGCACAGCTCGCCGCCCGTTATATTACTGGTTCGTCTTCGAAAAGATAAAAATATAATTCAATTTACTACTGTTTTAGTTGCAACTTGTTAATCAGTGTATGTATGTTGAAGGCGATTGATTGATTTTGTGTTTTCTCAGGTCGCCAGTTTCCTGACAAGGCGATTGATTTGATTGACGAGGCATGCTCTACTGCAAAGGTGCATTTTGACAAGCAGAAAATGGAGAATAATATAATTAGCTCTATATTTGCACCAAAGGAGCTAACTGTTGGCCCAGATCATATCGCGCAGGTAAATCATAATCATATGTGTAAATACTTTCTGTTGTTACCAATAGTATGTAACTTTCATACTTCAAATGATATTTGAAGGTTGTCAGTCGATGCACTAGAATCCCTCTCACCACACTTGGTCAAGAGGAGAAGGAGAAGTTAGTCCACCTAGCGGAAAAATTGCATGAGCGAGTCGTCGGTCAGGATGAAGCGGTCAATTTGGTTGCGCAAGCGGTGCTACGTTCTAGGATTGGTTTTGGTCAATCTAGCCGACCGATAGGTTCATTCCTCTTTTTGGGGCCACTTGGCGTTGGAAAGACAGAACTTGCAAAAGCTCTCGCCGAGAGGATATTTGACAATGTGAAGACGTTGATCCGCTTTGATATGTCGGAATATGCTGAGAGTGGGTCTGTGTCGCGCCTCATTGGGGGACCTCGAAGGTTTGATTCTCCCACTTCCTGCACATGTTTTATTCCTTCTTGACAAACTCTATTTCCATATCTCACTAATTCATTCGACTTTTTAAAGCTATGAAGAAGATGGACAACTTACCGAGAAAGTCAAGAGGTGTCCATATAGTGTTGTCCTTTTCGACCAATTGGATAAGGCCAATCCCTCAATATTCAAGGTTTTTATACAACTCCTTGATGATGGTGCGTTGACCGATGGCAAAGGACACGTCGTAGATTTTAAAAACACAATCATCATTATGACCTCAACTCTAGGAGCAGAGCACCTAACAACGAGAATGTCCATAGAAAACACAGTCAAAGATGGACGGGATCTTCTTATGGAGAAGGTCTGTAACTATCAGAGTGCCCTTTTTACTGGTCTTAATGGTTGCCCGCTAATTGTCATATGCATTTGTTCTTGCAGGTTAAGAAGCGCTTCAAGCCAGAACTTATTGACAGACTGAGTGAGGTTGTGATATTTGAGCCACTTTCACACGACGAACTGAAGGAAATAGTGAAAATCCAGATGAAGGATGTCATTGCCACAGTAGCTAACAAGGGCGTCTCTCTATGTATAACTGATGCCGCGCTGGACGTCATTTGGTCGGAATCATACCACCTGGTAAGTGGCGCAAGGCCCATGAGGAGATGGGTGGAGAAGAATGTGACGACAGTTCTTTCAAACATGCTGGTCAATGGAGAAGCTTGTGAAGGCTCGACGATCTCCATCGATGCTGCAGATGTTAACAGGGGGCTGAGGTACCATGTAGTGAAAAAGTAGGGGAGCACAGATCCATAAAGCCAGCGATGAGTTCTGACCTGGTCACTCCATAGCAGCATCTGACAAAAATAGTGGATGTATATATAGGTTTTAAGTGATTTGTGATGGGTATTTAGCATTTAGTAACAAGATGTACACACATATACAAATATATCCAGATTGATCAAGGTTATGGAGCTATACTATTGCAGCCAGTCCATGCTGTGTGTGTAGTACACACATATACAAATAGATCCAGGTTGATGAAGGCTACTTAGTACATTGTCACATTTAGTTAGTTCCATTTAATATATTTCTTACGTGCTTTTTATAAACTGTCCACCTTTTGGGGGTTGTCATAATCAGGGCCATTTTTTATAGGACTATTGTATCCGCTATTTATGTATGCGCACAATGATGTGTTCTGAAGTGTTCCTGCGCGAGCACTATTTTAGGACCACAAATACTAACAGTGTGACAGATGATACAATTTCTTTTTGTGTGTGTAATCTATGGTACCTACCTGCTGACTATAACTTCCAACATCAACAGGAGTGATGCAAGCACTGATGTTATTGTCGGATAAAACGGACATGGCCAATCTTGGAAATGGTCTTCAGGGCTTGGCGTGACTCTGTCATGCTGTGGGGTCTCCTCCCTGTCTGAAGAATTGTATACCTGACAATTGTGTATTTATTTTAAGTTAATGCTGGATTGTTTTAGTCTTGTTGTGTCTTCTAGGTTCTCCCCATGGTGAATTATGTTGTACTACATCAATGCCTACTTCAGGCAGTGCTGATTTATCATATGTATATTGCCTTCCCCAAAGCTATGCATTGTTCGCAGTAGCCTTCTTCTTAGCAAGTTAATCTTTCTTAGCTGCATGTTTCTATAGGTTGGTTGTTCGTGTGAGATTAGTTAGTATTTATGAAGCTTAATCTTGTACAGGAAGAAGAATTCTCCAGGTTAGATTGGAACCATTTCCAACACACATCGTCACCTCGTCCTTAACTAGCCTCTATTCATTCTGCAACTCCTGTTTCGAGTTACTAATCTTAGCAACTGAACTGGTAGCAAATACTCAGTGGCTACTACGAGCACCAGTAAAGTACACATCAATAATATGTATAACAAATATACCTTTATTTACTTTGTCATCCTTCTTATCTGCCAAGTATTTGGGGCAGTTCCGCTTCGAGTGGCCATTTCCTTTGCAGTACAAGCACTCTGTTTCAGGCTTGGGTCCAGCTCTGGCCTTCTTCATGAGAGCGGCAACTTATTTGAGGTTCTTCTTAAAGATCCCTTTCTTTCCCTTACTCTTTTTCTTAGAACTGGTGGTCTTGTTAACCATCAACACTTGATGCTATTTCTTGATTTCTAACTCTGCCGATTTCAACATCGCGAAGAGTTTTGGGAATTGTTTTCGTCATCCCTTGCATATTTATAGTTCATCACGAAGCTCTAGTAGCTTGGTAATAGTGACTGGAGAATCTGTCAACCACTATCTTATCTGGACGATTAACTCCCAGTTGATTCAAGCGATTGTAGTACCTAGACATTCTGAGCACATGCTCACTGGCTGAGCTATTCTCCTCCATCTTATAGGCAAAGTACTTGTCAGAGGTCTCATACCCCTCAACATGGGCATGAGCCTAAAATACCAATTCAGCCCTTGTAACGTCGCATATGTTCCATGGCGTTCAAAACGTCTTTGCACTAGTAGAAAACAAGGCTTTGGTCCAGGCCTGCCCAGCCCATTAGTCCCGGTTCAATCAAGAACCGGGACTAATGGGGGCATTGGACCCGGTTCGTAGCCCAGGGGGCCGGCCAGGCCACGTGGGCCATTGGTCCCGGTTGGTGCGACGAACCGGGCCCAATGGGTCTTGCTCCTGGCCCACCACCATTGGTCCCGGTTGGTGACTTGAACCGGGACCAAAGGCTCCCCTTTAGTCCCGGTTCATATCACCAACCGGGACCAATGAGGTGCCTATATATACCCCCTCGCGCAAGAGCAGAGCACACTACTCTGTTTTTTCTGGCCGAGGGGGAGAGGGCTTGGTGGTGCTCTAGCTCACCTCCTATGCACACAACGTGTTCGATGGAATGCCCGAGCCACACTAGTTAAGCTTTTCTCCTCTCGAAGCTCTATTTTCTCCGAGATTTGTCTAGGTTTAGCGGTCCGTCACGTCCCGTCCCCGTCTTCGCCGCCGCCGATCGCCCCCGCCAATCTCGTCACCGGCACCATCGTGGTGAGCCTCTTGTTATGTCCTTGCTTTTCTTACTTTTATTATTGCTTGTTATTATTGCTTTAGATAGATATTTGTCTAATTTGCTTACGTTTATTATTGCTTGTTATTATATAGTGCGATGGTTTTGATATCCGCCCACGTGGGCCCTCGTCCTGTCTATGATTCGGATGTGGTATATTATCTTTAATTTATAACTATTTGTTTTAGTGTTTATGACAATTATGCCGACCAACCTGACATGCATAGATGTTTTTATATGTCTAGGAGGTAGTTGAACCGGAAATTCCAACCGAGCCTCTTGTGGAGAGGTTAAATTTAGTTGAAGAGGAAAACATTTCCTTAAAGAAAAAATTGGAAAAAATGGAGGAGGAGAAGATGGAATTGGAGTTGCATGTTGCGGAAGTCGTCGATGATCACAAGATCAAGATGGACCCTATTGTCGAGAGGTTAAATTTAGTTGAAGAAGAAAACAATTTCTTGAAGGAAAAAAAAATTGAGGACGAGAAGATGATATTGGAGTTGCATGTTGCGGATGTCGTCGATGATCACAAGATCAAGATGGATGCAATGCGGTTGAAGATTAGAAAGATTAGAAAATATGCCATTCATACCGAGGCTTGGTATCGTTATGTCGTTGGATCAATTGTTACCTTGGTTACTATTATGATCGCATTTGTTTTCGCATTGAAATGTTTTACATAGTTTCGATGTGTATGGAGAGCTATATGTTGATAGATGAGAACTATGTATGTGTTGACACCAGATTTTGGCATGGCATAAAAAGCAAATAAGATGGCTTCAAATGGAAAAGTGCTCAAAGTGAAAAAGTTTCGTATTGTCGAGGTGAACATTTTTTATGTCTGGGCCATCGTCATCCGATCTCATCTCGAGTGCCAAAACTATGCTCAAAGCACTGAGATTTTATATCTAGATCAGTATTTGGCAGATTAGACCACCAAGACTGCCTCATATGGAAAAACTTTCTACACAAATTGTCTTCGTCTCGTCGAAACGGTCGATTTTGGTATAAACATCGTCCCAATCCGAGTTCATATGCAAAAGTTACAGCCATCCGAACACATCCCTGTCACAGAGCCATAAGTGGCGCGCCCCACCAGCCACGTGTCTGATGGGTAGCGCGGATAACAGCCTGTATTGCGTGATCGTTTTGGCCTAGAAGATGGCTTCAATTCGAAAAACGTTCAACATGAAAGTTGTTCGTCTCGTCGAAACTGTCAAGATTGCTTTTGGGCTCTTTTCCATCCGAGGTCGTTTACCACCTCAAAAATTACCCGCAAGGTACAGCCAGTTTAAACCGAACAGTTTTGGAAAATTCGGACAAAACCAATCCGAATTTGGCTAGGGTTTTGGACGTGAATCCAAGCCTTTTCCTTGCACGGGATGTCCAGCCGCCTCTTATATACCTAAGGGGCGACAGCCGATTGAACAACACACAATCGAACAAACACATCTATTACTTTTTCGTGTTCATCTATCCCCTACCCTTGTATCTTCTTCCTCGTTCTTCGTTTGTTCTTCTTCATTGCAGGGCGGCGAACCTCGAGGCCCTAGGGGCGATCAGGTCGACCTAGGGCAGCCCATAGCCGGCGCGTGCCCTGACGGGGTCCCTCCCGGGCGTGTGGGGTTTCGGGTCCTCAAAAGTGCGCGCCGGATTGCTTGCGTACCGCGCTTCCGGACGGGTCTCCTTCGACGTGAGCTGCGGTGCATCACCCTCGGCGTCGGAGGTACACGGTGACGTGTTCATGTGCGAACACACTTTTTGGCGACTCCGCTGGGGACGAAGCTTTGAACAGTCTCCAGCCTGTTCTTGCTACGAGGAGAGCGTCATCAAGCGGCTGCAATCTACAACGGTAACATGTATCATCAATCTCCTTATGTAGATGCAAATAGCCATTATGTTGATGTTGCCATATCTTTCAATGGACATGTCATGTCGGCTAGCCCTAACGAGCAAAGGCCGACTAGTTATTCCGTTGGAGAAACTTGGAATTTACAGAATCGCGACATGCAACTTATGAATCTGAACTTTCGTGCATCGGCAACACCTTTCAATATGCCGATGAATAACATGATTTGTTTGAGTGATCAATATATGACACCTCATGTACATGAGGGCATCTCACAGTTTTGTCCATCGACAGCCGACTCACGATTTGCGGGTTCATCCCCAAACATGCCGATGGACGGGGGAATCGGCCATGCTTCCTATAGTTATTTGGCTAGTTATCCTCAGTCATCAGATACTAGACCTCATGAGATTCATTGTTCAGGGGCATATGAAACTAAAAATATTCATGACTCGGCTCGCCTCCGCGGTTATGGCCGAGTGAATGGAGATTCTATGGGAGCAAATATGCCTAATATTGCAGGAGATGAGGTGGCTCTGGCTGCATTAAAAAGTTTATCCCAAAATAAGAAGATTAGTGCTATTTGCCTTGAGCAACACGAAAGGGATTGGTTCCTGATTATGAGGAAATAAGAGCTAGGGTTTTAAAAGAAGACGAAGTGTTGCCGATTGATCAAATTAGCGTGAGAAAATATTCAACAATAGTGCACACATCTTCACCTATCATTGCAGCATGTTATACAGCCCCTATACAATCGCAAAGTTTCGGCAACATCAATTCATTGCCGAAAGTTCGTAAAAGTATTGGGGGGCAAGCCGATCCAAGCAGGGCTGAGTTTAAAGAAAAATATGTGGCCCAAGTGGACAAGATCAAGTCAAAGCTCACAGGGAATAGCGTCAACGAATTTACTACGCCAACTCTTGAGGAATTACCAGCAGAATATCAACATGCTTATGAAGCACTCAAGAAGAAGCGTGAAGTGGGATATTTGCAAGAATATGTCAAGTGCCTTCCTCCATGTAGCAACCATGTTGGCTCTTCTGCACTTTTGAAGCAAGATGAAAAAGAAGCTTTGCAAGAAAATCATCAAGAAGGGGTTCACTCGTCTAATACGGTTGATTCGGTTGAAACCGAGTCAACTATGACTAAGTCGTCTACAGCTGAGTTGAACAGTTCCTTTAGTAACAAGACAATGCTGGATTCAATTGAAACCAAATTGACCACTGAGACGTTTAAGGCCGAGTGCGTTGCATCGAGCCAGCCGAGTGCATCGTGCCAACCGAGTACATCTTGTCAGACGAGTACATCACCGGCTAAAGCCGCTAAAGCCGAGTGCATCAAGCCAGTTATTGCTGCGTGTACCTAAATAGAAGATGCAAGCTTCACCGGGCAAAAGAACGGACAAAGTAATATGGCCGAACAAAGTTCGATTAACGATGAACATCAAGAACAAGAAAATACAGTCGAGCAAAGTTCAACTCACGAAGAGCATCCAAGTGAAATCTACTCAGGCAATCCGAGTGATGAGGCACGAGATCCAGAAAAAAGGGAAGATGCATTCGAGAATTATTCAGAAGAGGAGCAAGGTATTGCTCCAGTGGTGCAATCATCTTCTCGTTCCAACGGCTTCACAAAGGTACACCTAGCCGAAAGTTTACTCAGTTTTCGATTCGGTCAAAATCATATTGTTGATGCACTCGTTAGTAAGATTCTAATTAATTTTGAAAGACCGATCGAGATGAGTAATATGTTTGTTTCGAATTATCTTGTTACTAATCATGCCGATCAACACATGGCGCCATTCATAGAGGCTAATAGTGACAACTTATCGCAACCAAAGTTTTTCCCATCATGTCGACTGAACTTTATATTCATATGGACAACTTTGTTTGTTTCATGCCTGGCTAATATTTGGTCTCAGATAAGACGTATATTCTGTAATTATTTTGGTTGCAGGAATATAAAGCCAGGTTCAAAGTTCTCCAGGATAGCCGATTCAAGAGCATCGGGAAAGGAGGACGAAAATCAATGCATAGCCGAGTCGGATGATGTTAAACTCACACCGCTCGGTTGGTTTGTATCAAAGCCGGTATCACAATATCGGTTAATGGACCAGGAGTGTACGTCCAGTGCAGGCATAGTTGATCACATCATCGGTACATCGCTGACTAATCCTATTATTATAATTGATCACGATGTCGAGCCGTCAAGACAAGAGCCAACGCAATGTTCGTTCAAGCAAAATGTCAAAGATTGCAACATGATCCATCAAGTCAAGCAATCGGACAAGATAGGACGATTGGAGTTTGTTGAGGCACGATCATTTGGACAGTCGGATCATTTTGACGGCCATCAAATGTTGACTCGGCTATCTCCAGCCGATTTATCGAAAAGTGGATATGTACACGTAAATGATGATGGGGTCAAGTCTTCGAGCAAGGATATTGTTAAAAAGTGCATCAAGAACAATCTTGAAGACGGAAATTGCATCAAAGCTAAAATGGTAACATCTAGCACTGGGGGGCAACAAGAGAATTCAAAGACCATTGCACGCACAACCAAAGAAAGCAAAGGCCATGGTAAGCACAAAAGCAAAAAGCCAAAAGTCACTTTCGCGCAGTTATTAGAAAAGTACCAAAAGATAAGTGAGGGAAAGAGTGCTTATTGGCCGAGTGAAGCAAAAGCATCGAGGTCACCCCCAAGGCATAAATCTGAAGACCGGAATTGGCAAAGGAAGACGTTGAGCAAGCAGACTTCATATCCTCCTTTTGGGCCGCCAATGCCAATGTCGTGGATGCCTCCCTACGCTCATGTAAATCCATATCTATCATGTGGCAGGTATGATACAAGGGCACATTATCCATCTTATTTTAGATCATCTTGCCAACATTATGCAGCTCCAAAAAGATCAACATTTGATGAACAATCACACGTCAAAGACCGTTTCAATCATAAGGAATCGGTCCGGAGCTCAAGGAACAAGAAAGATGTGGTCAAGCAAGTGTACCAGGTCAAGAAAGATGGTTGTAAGTGTGCTACTTCGGATTTTTTCTCAAATAACAAAGAGCCAGTTAAAGTATTGACATTGGCTACAAAAGGCAACGAGGCAAGTCAAGAAAGTGCCAAATCTGAAGGGAAGAAGTTGAGAGTGCACAAGGCCAAAAAAGAGTTGGCATTGGTTAAAACAGAATCACAGCCGAGGTGCCCACTCGGCTTAGCGCATTGGCAAGAGAAGGAATTACAAAAACTTAGTGCACATGAGTTGAGAAAGAAGAACATGGCATGGGTTCCCAAGAGGAGCAGTCAAAATAGAAATGATGTCCGACCTTCTATTGCAACAAGTGTTAAAAAAGTGAAGAAAGAAAAGGATGGCCGCAAAAGTGCTATTTCAGATCCGACTCCAAATGACGAAAAGCCAGTCGAGTCTATGTTGGCTGCTAAGGACAAGAAAGTGAAGCAAGTAAATCTCAGGGATCCGACCACCGATTCTGGACATGCCAAGCCGGAGATTCCCAAAGCCAGGAAGAACCTGCCAGTGCATAAACCAAAATCCCAGCCGGAATGCCCTCTCGGCTGACCATATTCACAACAGAAGAAGCTGAAGCAGCTTAGGGCCAAAGAGCTGGAGAAGAGGAACATGGCCTGGGTTCCTAAGGAAAATCCTCGAGACAAGTGCGGGATCACATCTCCTGTTGCGAAGCCAGCAAAAATTAGGGAGTACAAGTGTAAATCCCATAGGCGAGGACGACAATTTTCATCTCACTATAGGAAACTCCAGGAGGCGTGTCATGCACATTCTTCAATCGTATCATCAAAATCAACACTATGGAATTTATCCTCGGCCGAAACATCTGACTTATTTCGGTTATTCACACTTCGGTGGATGGATTCCCGAGAACCTTTGAGATGAGAACACATGGCCGATATTTGCATATCGCCCTCAGAATTAATTGTGTTGGCAAAGCCGACATCTGGCTAACGGTGTTCACCATGGTTGATCTCCTACTCCTATAGCCGATGCTCAGTGTTTGCCAATACTGGCAAGGAAAACTTAATTATTGAGTCGGCCACTGATCAAGGGTCTAGTACATAAAAATCTCTGACTCCTGGTGTTAGTTATTTGCAGGACCCAAGTCAGGAGAGAGACATTATTCGGCGGAGGCTTGATGGTTTACTTTGATCAATAATGAGTTGAGTCACCGAATAGTTGATAGTATTCCTTTGTGGTGCATGGTCATAATCGTTCAGCAACCGGCTTACCGTCAAAGGGTTCTAATATTCCCAGGGAGTGCCTGGACAAAGCAAGGTCCGGATTGACATAAGAAACTTACGTGGAGGCCTTTGTGACGTCCAATTGTTGTTCTCAGACGACTATTATCCAAGAGGCTCTACCCAAGAAGCAACACGCTTAAGAATATGACCGATAACAATTATCGTTCTTAGCATGCACAGCCGATGTAGTGTTGACATCGTGCTTGGATGAAGTATTTTCTGGCACGCAAGCTCTGCCAGAAAACAGGGGGGCATGTGTTGACACCAGATTTTGGCACGGCATAAAAAACAAATAAGATGGCTTCAAATGGAAAAGTGCTCAAAGTGAAAAAGTTTCGTATTGTCGAGGTGAACATTTTTGATGTTTGGGCCATCGTCATCCGATCTCATCTCGAGTGCCAAAACTATGCTCAAAGCACTGAGATTTTATATCTAGATCAGTATTCGGCAGATTAGACCATCAAGACTGACTCATATGGAAATACTTTCTACACGAGTTGTCTTCGTCTCGTCGAAACGGTTGATTTTGATATAAAAATCGTCCCAATCCGTGTTCGTATGCAAAAGTTACAGCCATCCGAACACAGCCCTGTCACAGAGCCATAAGTGGCGTGCCCCACCAGCCACGTGTCTGATGGGTAGCCAGAATAACAGCCTGTATTGCGTGACCGTTTTGGCCTATAAGATGGCTTCAAATCGAAAAACGTTCAACGCGAAAGTTGTTCGTCTCGTCGAAACGGTCAAGATTGCTTTTGGGCTCTTTTCCATCCGAGGTCGTTTACCACCTCAAATATTACCCGCAAGGTACAGCCAGTTTAAACCGAACAGTTTTGGAAAGTTCGGACAAAACCAATCCGAATTTGGCTAGGGTTTTGGACGTGAATCCAAGCCTTTTCCTTGCACGGGAAGTCCAGCCGCCTCGTATATACCTAAGGGGTGACGGCCGATTGAACAACACACAATCGAACAAACACATCTACTACTTTTTCGTGTTCATCTATCCCCTACCCTTGTATCTTCTTCCTCGTTCTTCGTTCGTTCTTCTTCATTGCAGGGCGGTGAACCTCGAGGCCCTAGGGGCGATCAGGTCGACCTAGGGCAGCCCATAGCTGCCGCGCGCCCTGACGGGGTCCCTCCCGGGCGTGTGGGGTTTCGGGTCCTCAAAAGCGCGCGCCGGATTGCTTGCGTACCACGCTTCCGGACGGGTCTCCTTTGACGTGAGCTGCGGTGCATCACCCTCGGCGTCGGAGGTACACGGTGACGTGTTCGTGTGCGAACAGTATGTACTTTGGTTTTAATGTGATGATGAACTTCTATTAATTTGGTCACTTAATTATCTATTTATCATGTTCTGTAATGGTTTTTGACACACTTAATTATATATAATGCAAGCAGATGAACCGGCAATGGATGTACGGTGACAGACACACCTCCGAGTACATTAAGGGCGTGCATGAGTTTCTAAATGCGGCTGAGGCAAACAAGCAGAATGGTTTTATGTGTTGTCCATGCACTAAATGTGGGAATACGATGTCTTACTCTAACCGGAAAATCCTTCACTCCCACCTGCTTTACAAGGGTTTCATGCCACACTATAATGTTTGGACGAGGCATGGAGAAATAGGGGTTATGATGGAAGACGGCGAAGAAGAAGAGTACGATGACAACTATGTGCCCCCTGAATACAGTGATGCTGCAATGGGGGGAGCTGGTGAAGATCAAGAGGAACCAGACGATGTGCCCAATGATGCTGCAACGGGTGAAGCTGCTGAAGATCAAGAGGAACCAGATGATGATCTCCGCCGGGTCATTGTCGATGCAAGGACGCAATGCGAAAGTCAAAAGGAGAAGCTGAAGTTCGATCGCATGTTAGAGGATCACAAAAAAGGGTTGTACCCCAATTGCGAAGATGGCAACACAAAGCTCGGTACCGTACTGGAATTGCTGCAGTGGAAGGCAGAGAATGCTGTGGCTGACAAAGGATTTGAGAAGCTACTGAAAATATTGAAGCAGAAGCTTCCGAAGGATAACGAATTGCCCGACAGTACATATGCAGCAAAGAAGGTTGTATGCCCTCTAGGATTGGAGGTGCAGAAGATACATGCATGCCCTAATGACTGCATCCTCTACCGCGGTGCATACAAGGATCTGAACGCATGCCCGGTATGCGGTGCATTGCGGTATAAGATGAGACGAGATGACCCTGGTGATGTTGATGGCGAGCCCGCCAGGAAGAGGGTTCCTGCGAAGGTGATGTGGTATGCTCCTATAATACCACGGTTGAAACGTTTGTTCAGAAACGGAGAGCATGCCAAGTTGATGCGATGGCACAGTGAGGACCGTAAGAAAGACGGGAAGTTGAGAGCACCCGCTGATGGGTCGCAGTTGAGAAAAATCGAGAGAAAGTACTGGGAGGAGTTTGCAAAGGACCCAATGAACGTATGGTTTGCTTTAAGCGCGGATGGCATTAATCCTTTCGGGGAGCAGAGCAGCAATCACATCACCTGGCCCGTGACTCTATGTATGTATAACCTTCCTCCTTGTATGTGCATGAAGCGGAAGTTCATTATGATGCCAGTTCTCATCCAAGGCCCTAAGCAACCCGGCAACGACATTGATGTATACCTAAGGCCATTAGTTGAAGAACTCTTATAGCTGTGGAATTGAAACGGTGTACGTGTGTGGGATGAGCACAGACAGGAGGAATTTGACCTAAAGGCTTTGCTGTTCGTGACCATCAACGATTGGCCCACTCTCAGTGACCTTTCAGGATAGACAAACAAAGGATACCACGCATGCACGCACTGTTTAGATGACACTGAAAGTATATACCTGGACAAATGCAGGAAGAATGTGTACCTGGGCCATCGTCGATTTCTTCCGACCAACCATCAATGTCGAAAGAAAGGCATGCATTTCAAAGGCGAGGCAGATCACCGGAAGAAGCCCGCCATGCGTACCGGTGATCACGTACTTGCTATGGTCAATGATTTACACGTAAACTTTGGAAAGGGCCCCGGCGCACTAGCTGTTCCGAATGACGCTGAGGGATACGCACCCATGTGGAAGAAGAAATCTATATTTTGGGACCTACCCTACTGGAAAGACCTAGAGGTCCGCTCTTCAATCGACGTGATGCACGTGACGAAGAACCTTTGCGTGAACCTGCTAGGCTTCTTGGGCGTGTATGGAAAGACAAAAGATACAGCAGAGGCACGGGAGGACCTGCAACGTTTGCACGAAAAAGACGGCATGCCTCCAAAGCAGTATGAAGGTCCTGCCAGCTATGCTCTTACGAAAGAAGAGAAAGAAATCTTCTTTGAATGCCTGCTCAGTATGAAGGTCCCGACTGGCTTCTCGTCGAATATAAAGGGAATAATAAATATGCCAGAGAAAAAGTTCCAAAACCTAAAGTCTCATGACTGCCACGTGATTATGACGCAACTGCTTCCGGTTGCACTGAGGGGGCTTCTACCGGAAAACGTCCGATTAGCCATTGTGAAGCTATGTGCATTCCTCAATGCAATTTCTCAGAAGGTGATCGATCCAGAAATCGTACCAAGGTTAAGGAGTGATGTGGCGCAATGTCTTGTCAGTTTTGAGCTGGTGTTCCCACCATCCTTCTTCAATATCATGACACACGTCCTAGTTCATCTAGTCGACGAGATTGTCATTCTGCGGCCCGTATTTCTACACAATATGTTCCCCTTTGAGAGGTTCTTGGGAGTCCTAAAGAAATATGTCCGTAACCGCGCTAGGCTAGAAGGAAGCATCTCCATGGGCCATCAAACAGAGGATGTCATCGGGGTTTGTGTTGACTTCATTCCTGGCCTTAATAAGATAGGTCTCCCGAAATCGCAGTACGAGGGGAGACTGACTGGAAAAGGCATGCTTGGAAGGGACTCAATAATATGCAGAGACGGATATTCTTGGTCTCAAGCACACTAAACAGTTCTATAGAACTCTACCTTGGTGACCCCGTATGTCTATGAACACAAGAACAGTCTGCGCTCCAAACACCCGGAGCAGTGCGACGACTGGATTACATGTGAACACATCAGGACTTTTAGCAGTTGGTTGGAAACACGTCTCAGAGGTGACAACACTGTTTGTGATGAGTTGTACTTGTTGTCCAGGGGACCATCTTTGACTGTATTGATTTACAAAGGATACGAGATAAATGGGAATACATTTTACACGATTGTCCAAGATCAAAAGAGCACCAACCAAAACAGCGGTGTCCGCTTTGATGCAACAACCGAGAGGTGGAAGGACACATATTATGGTTACATAGTGGACATATGGGAACTTGACTACGGACATGATTTTAAGGTCCCTTTGTTTAAGTGCAAATGGGTCAATCTGTCAGGAGGCGGGGTACAGGTAGACCCACAGTACGGAATGACAATAGTGGATCTGAAAAATCTTCGGTACACTGACGAACCGTTCGTCCTAGCCAATGATGTGGCACAGGTTATCTATGTGAAGGACTGATGACCCACAACCGTAAGGGATCTATTGCAGCGTTTTCGATAAGTAAGAGTGTCGAACCCAACGAGGAGCAGAAGGTATTGATAAGCAATTCTGAGCAAGGAACTACTGCAAGCACTGAAAGATAACTTTTTAGGGGTTTTCTTGATATAAGCAACACGAAAGTAAAAGCAAGTAAAGTAAAAGGCACTGAGAGTAACAAGTGGCCCAATCCTTTCTGAGCAAACGAGAGGCCTAGCAACTGAACTTATAAAGGTTAAAGCGTTCCTGAGGACACACGGGAGAGGTAGTCATGTGCTTTCGCCATATTCCGTATCAATACTATGTTATGTGTTGATAAGTGTTGAGTGGGTGGATCTATTCTAGTACACTCTCTAGACTAAGATGAGTGCACTCTTATGATTAAACACCTTGCAAGCATCTGCAAATACAAGATAGAATTTAAGGCAAAAGCCTAACCATAGCAATACGATCGGTGATCCATTGTTCCCTTGTGCAAAAGCGTGCGAACTGGGGTTCAGGTTTCTGTCACTCCGGCAACCCACCGTAAGCATTCTTTGTACACAATGTATTCCCCTAGGTCCTTAATAAGGCGAAGTGTTGAGTGTTCGACTCACGCAACACCACTAGTAGAATGACAACACAACTTAAGTATCAAACAATACATATTACTTCAACAACATATGACTACTAACAACAAGACTTTTCCCATGTCCTCAAGAACTAAGGTAACTACTCACAAGACATAAAAGAGATCATGATCAGTGGAGATAACTGGATGATAAACAATCTGGACATAATGATATTTCTCCAACAAAACTCAATAGCATTCACCACAAAGTAGTAATCAACACCGATGGAGTAGAGAGGATAGATAGTACGAGTTACAACACAAGTTGCAATTGTGAGATGAGATTTGGATGAAGATGGAGATGGTGCTGGTGTTGGGGATGATGTTGATGATGATCTCGATGATGCCCGTGACGATGGTGATGACGATGGCGACGATCTCCCCTTCCGGGAGGTGATCTCCTCGGCGGAATCTGCCTGCCGGAGATGGCTTTTTCTCCTCTGTAGGTTTCCGCCACGGAGCGGCGGCGGAACTCCGTAAAAACTCTCGTTTTTAGGGTTTTTGGATAACGGAGAGTATATAGGCAAAAGGGGGCAGCCGGAGGTGGGCCAGGGGCTCCAGGCGCCCCCCCGGCGCGGCCGGGGGGAGGGGGGGCGCCCCCAGGGCGCCTGGACGCCCTGTGGCCCCCCTCTGGTTGCCCTTTCGCGTGTCTTCATGATTCGTCTGAAAAATACTCTCCGTCGATTTTCAGGTAATTTGGAGGTATTCTTCTTCGGCAACTCAGCGTCCATTTTTTACCGCTGAATCCTGCGTCTGCTGCCTCGGCACCGGAAAGTTGCAAACTGTGTAAAATAGGCCAAAAAAACATAAGAACATCATCGTAATGTGAAATATATCAATGAATAAGGATAAATTATGATACAAAATAGTGATGCATTTTGGACGTATCAACACCCCCAAGCTTAGACCTCGCTTGTCCCCAAGCGAATACTGAGCTCGGTAAACCTGTCCATAAGTTTAGAGAGTGAAGTGTCGATAAATAGAATACGGACAAGAAGCATCACAGTTTCTTCACCAACTCAAATATCTTCAACAGCAATCTTCAATTCATAAGGCCCTTAGAAAAGAGTGGTAACACTTATATTCGGAAGTAGGGCTAAGGAAACTCATCAAATCATGGCAAACATGTCCTTTGGTCAAAGTGCAACTAATAGCTTTTACTTTTGCTCTTTCTCTTTATGTTTTGATGAGATTAACTGAAGCTTTTGAAAGAACATGTTATTAGGCAAGAAGTGAAAGTGTTAACACAAAGGAAGATATTTGCCTTAGCTGGGCTTGACAAACAACTTACTTATCAAACGATAATGTCAACAAGGATATGATATGACAAATCTTAATGCAACTTTATATGAATGAATCCTTATCAACATCAAATGTCTGCTCTCTTTAAGAAATAGAAGGAAGTAGGAATAACTGACTCAATCTAAAATTAAAAGATAGGCCCTGCTCTAGGGTAGTAGGGAAAACTCATGTGCTATCCTTAAATCAAACAGAATGAAAACAAGTTTTGAAAGGTGCATGATTTGTCAACGAATGCTAATAGATAACTCAATTACTTCCCGAGCTGGACAAGTTTTGAGGAACGGCTCCCGCACGAGGACGATCACATCCTCTTAATCTCCTTTGTTTATCACTGCCAAAGTTTTCTGATTTCTCATGAACAAAGAGTGAAGGAGGGTTTGTTTGCTGTATATTTTTTTTAATGAGCCGGGCGCACTCTATGCCAGTTCCTTCTCGTATTAGGGGTTTGCACATTAGACATGCAATCCCGGGGTGAAGCTTGTCCAACTCAAAAAGACCATGAATTATCTATTACTTCCTCATGAGCTAAAGCAGAGGCACAAAATAAAAGATTTTGAATATATAAGGATAACACATAAATTCTATACTTTAGGAGGTGGTAGTGGAATACCACGCATAGGAAGGTATGGTGGACTCATATGGGAGGTATTGGTTTAAGGGTATGGATGCACAAGCAGAATTCCGCTTAGTACAGGGTTAGGCTAGCAAAGGTTTTGAGAGAACAGACAATTGATGATGACTAAGATGCAAAGCAATATAAAGCATAAACATTGAAATAATCATAACACATCAAGTTGTCTTCCTTGTCAGCATAACACTTCAAGCATAATAACATAAAGGTTTTGGCTATGTCGATACTTTAAGAAAATCATGCTTGTTGTTATGACCAAAGCTATGTTTTCCAAGATTAAATAAAGTTTTCACAGCCATACCTGATATAAGGTCAATACTCCCCATAAGAGTCATCATGTAAGACCGATTGCGTGAAGAGAATACCGAGTGCAGCAAAGGAACCAATAGACTTCTCATTAATATTCCATCATAGACGACTCCACACTCACGGATACACTCTCCACCGAAGGAGTGATAGATCTCAAGGCACACACCTATTTCATATAATAACCTCCCTAGACATGATACGACTCTACTTGACTCTAAAAGACAAAAGGTAAAGATAAAGATACCGGGCACTCCCCCAAGCTTGGAACAAGCCAAGGGAATGCCGTTACCCAAGGAGATTTCACTCCTCATACTTGTTGGCGTTGATCACGTAGTCCTCGGAGAAACACTTCCATGGAAGGGGTTCTCCAGTCTCATATGAGAAGTTTGTCTCCTGAATCCTGCATGCAGCACCCATACCCATGCGCATAAACCTTAGTTCATACTCACAGTTCTGGCGATGTAGATCATAAATTTTCCCTTGGAGCTCTTTAATTCTTTCTTCAGATGCGGTGATGCTTTCCCACATCTCCTTCATCTTCTTCAGGAAGTAGGTCTTCAGCTCGTTGATGATGTCAAAGTTAGCTTCAACACCACGCTCAATCATCTTCTTGTACTTGAAGACTTCTTGCTCCACTTCTTCCAGCCTGGCCTGGATGCTCCCCTCCTTGATAGGTCCCTTCAGATCTTCTTGATGAAGGACACCGTCCTCCATCCGAACAACCTGAGGGTGCTTCTTCACCTCAGCGAGGTAAGGGTTGATGACGTTGACGACGAACTTGTCCTTGGGGGAACTTGGAGAAGCCATGGCACCTAGGTTCAGCTGAAAGATTCCTGGCAGAAACAGATCGAAAAGAGAACACACGAAATCGCGAGATACGTTGCCAGAACAATCCGGGCAAATATATAGCAAAAAATTATGTACAGAAAGGAAGGTAACAGGCTAAAGCGGGGTCGGAGACGGACTCCCGGGTGTCCAGGCGCCCTGGCGGCGCGGCCAGGAGGTAGGGCGCACCAAGGGGGCGCCTGGACCCCCTGGAGCTCGTCTCCGGCTCCACTTAGGCTCAGAATTTTACTAATTTTGCAAAAACTCATAATACAGAACTTTTATTGCGGTTCGCGATGTTTCCTTACCGTAATACATACCTTTTCTTTATTCTGCTTCTGCTGGCGTCTGAAATAGGGCTGCAACATGTTCTTCGTGAGTTGTTGTGTATATTATATTCACATCAACATTGACAGGGTCTCCTGCTATGTAATGCTTCATTCTTTGCCCATTCACAACTTGAGGCTTGGTGCCTTCAAAATTGTTAATCTTAATTGCACCAGACCGATAAACTTCTTCAATATGAAATGGCCCTTCCCACCTGGAAAGTAGTTTGCCTGGAGAAAACCTAAAACGGGATCTAAACAACAAAACTTTATCACCAACAATAAATTCACGTTTCAGAATCCTCCTATCATGCCACTTCTTTACCTTTTCCTTGAACATTTTAGCGCTCTCGTAAGCTTCACTTCTCCATTCATCTAGAGAAGTCAAGTTCATGAGATGTTTCTCACCAGCTAATTTTGGGTCAGCATTAAGCTCTCTAACAGCCCAGAAAGCTTTGTGCTCTAACTCTAACGGCAAATGGCAAGCCTTGCCATACACCATCTTATAGGGGGACATGCCCATGGGGTTTTTGTAAGCAGTTCTATACGCCCACAAAGCATCTCCTAACTTATTTGACCAGTCCTTTCTATTTCTGTTTACTGTCTTCTGCAAGATCAACTTAATCTCTCTATTGGTGAGTTCAACTTGCCCACTAGTTTGAGGATGATATGGTGAAGCAATTCTATGATTGACATCGTATTTGGCTAAAGCTTTTCTAAAAGCTCCGTGCGTGAAGTGTGATCCTTCATTAGTCATGAGATACCTTGGTACACCAAACCTAGGAAAAATTACATCTTTAAGCATTTTCAAAGATGTCTTGTGATCTGCACTTTCAGTGGGGATTGCTTCAACCCACTTGGTCACATAATCGACAGCTACTAAGATGTGAGTGTATTTGTGCGAAGAAGGAAAAGGACCCATAAAATCAAAACCCCAACAATCAAAAGGTTCAATCACTAGTGAGTAATTTATAGGCATCTCATTCCTTCTACTAATGTTACCAACTCTCTGACATTTATCACAGGCTAAAACATAATTTCTAGCATCCTTAAAGAGAGTAGGCCAATAAAAACCTGATTGAAGAACCTTATGTGCAGTCCTTGTTGGAAATATGCCCTAGAGGCAATAATAAAAGAGTTATTATTATATTTCCTTGTTCATGATAATCGTTTATTATCCATGCTATAACTGTATTGATTGGAAACTCAAATACATGTGTGGATGAATAGACAGACTTTGTGTCCCTAGTGAGCCTCTATAGGACTAGCTCGTTGATCAAAGATGACCGCGGTTTCCAGGTCATAGACATGAGTTGTCATTTGATAACGGGATCACATCATTAGGAGAATGATGTGATGGACGAGACCCAAACGTTAAACATAGCTTTTGATCGTATCAGTTATCGCTATAGTTTTCTGCATGTCAAGTATAAGTTCCTATGACCATGAGATCATGTAACTCACTGACACCGTAGGAGTGCTTTGTGTGTGCCAAACGTCACAACGTAACTGGGTGACTATAAAGGTACTCTACAGGTATCTCCGAGGGTGTCTGTTGAGTTGACATGGATCGAGACTGGGATTTGTCACTTCGTGTGACGGAGAGGTATCTCCGGGCCCACTCGGTAATACGTCATCTCAATGAGCTCAAAGTGACTAAGTAGTTGGTCACGGGATTATGTATTACGGTAACGAGTAAAGAGACTTGCCGGTAACGAGATTGAACTAGGTATAGAGATACCGACGATCGAATCTCGGGCAAGTAACATACCGACGAGACAAAGGGAACTGTATACGGGATTGTCTGAATCCTTGACATCGTGGTTCATCCGATGAGATCATCGAGAAACATGTGGGAACCAATATGGGTATCCAGATCCCGCTATTGGTTATTGACCTGGGAGTGTCTCGGTCATGTCTACATGGTTTCCGAACCCGCAGGGTCTACACACTTAACGTTCGGTGACGCTAGGGTTGTTAGTGAGAATAGTGCATGGTTACCGAAGGTTGTTCGGAGTCCCGGATGAGATCCCGGACATGACGAGAGTCTCCGGAATGGTCCGGAGACGAAGATTGATATATAGGATGAAAGGTTTCGGAGTCCGGAAGTGTTCCGGGGAGCATCGGGAAATCGGCGGACGACCGAAAGGGGTTTCGGGGGTTCCGGAAGTAGTTCTGGGCCTAATGGGCCACAAGGGGGGACACCACAGCCCTCAGGGGGCTGTGCGCCACCCCCTGGGCCCTCTCCTCATGCGGCTAAGGGGGGCTGGGCCCCCTAGGGCAACCGCACCCCTTGGAGTGGGGGGCAAGGCACCTAGGGGGGGAAACCCTAGGGCCAGGCGCAGCCCTTGGCCGCCGCCCCCCCTCTGCCCTGGCCGCCGGCCCCCCTAGGGGAAACCCTAGGGCGCCCCCCTCTCCCCCTTCCCCCTATATATAGAGAGGTAGAGGGAGGGCAGCCAACACACGTTTGTGCCTCGGTGCTGCCCTCCCTCTCCCACAACATCTTCTTCTCCCGCGGTGCTTAGGCGAAGCCCTGCTGGAATTCTCCTCCACCATCACCACCACGCCGTCGTGCTGCCGGTTCTCCATCAACCTCTCCTCCACCCCTTGCTGGATCAAGAAGGAGGAGACGTCCCCGAGCCGTACGTGTGAAGAACGCGGAGGCACCGTTGCTTCGGTGCTAGGATCTTCGGCGATCTGAATCGCGGCGAGTACGACTCCATCAACCGCGTTCTTAACGCTTCCGCTTAGCGATCTACAAGGGTATGTGGATCCTACTCTCCCCTCGTAGTTGCATCTACTAGATTGATCTTGGTGAACGTAGAGAAAATTTTTTGTTTTCCATGCAACGTTCCCCAACAGTGGCATCATGAGCTAGGTTCTTGCGTAGATGCTTTCTCGAGTAGAACACAAAAGGGTTTGTGGCGTTGATGTTTAAATTGCTGCCCTCCTTAGTCTTTCTTGATTCAGCGGTATTATGGGATGAAGCGGCCCGGAGCAACTTTACATGTCCACGTACATGAGACCGGTTCCATCGACAGACATGTGACTTTTGTTGCATAAGATGGCTGGCGGGTGTCTGTCTCTCCTATCTTAGTTGAATCGGAATAGAACAAGGCGGTCCTTGTAGAAGGTTAAATAGCAACTTGAATATCACCGTTGTGGTTTTGCGTAGGTAAGAAGCGTTCTTGCTAGATACCCATAGCAGCCACGTAAAACATGCAACAACAAATTAGAGGACGTCTAACTTGTTTTTGCAGGGTATGTATGTGATATGATATGGCCAATGACATGATGAGATATATTTGATGTATGAGATGATCATGTTGTAATAGTTAATATCGACTTGCATGTCGATGCATACGGCAACCGGCAGGAGCCATAGGGTTGTCTTTAATTTTTGTATGACCTGCGTGTCAATCATTAAGCGCTTTGTAATGCTTTACTTTATCGCTAAGCGGTAGCAATAGTAGTAAGAGCATGGTGGGCGCCGACAACCCCGATGGCGACACGATGATGGAGATCATGATGATGGAGATCATGGTGTGGCGCCGGTGACGATGGAGATCATGCCGGTGCTTTGGAGATGGAGATCAAAAGCACGAGTTGATGGCCATATCATGTCACTTATGATTTGCATGTGATGTTAATCCTTTTATGCATCTTATCTTGCTTAGGACGACGGTAGCATTATAAGATGATCCTTCACTAAAATTTCAAGATAAAATTGTGTTCCCCCCGAGTGTGCGCCGTTGCGAAGGTTCGTCGTTTCGAAGCACCACGTGATGATCGGGTGTGATAGACTCTACGTTCGCATACAACGGGTGCAAGCCAGTTTTGCACATGCAGAACACTCGGGTTAGACTTGACGAGCCTAGCATGTATAGACATGGCCTCGGAACACGGAGGACCGAAAGGTCGAGCATGAGTCATATAGTAGATATGATCAACATGTTGATGTTCACCATTGACACCACCTCATCTCACGTGATGATCGGACTTGGGTTGGTGAATTTGGATCATGTCACGCTCGAATGACCGGAGGGATGTCAATTTGAGTGGGAGTTATAAATAATTTGATTAGGTAATAACTCACTTATCATGAACAATAGTCTAAAATGTCTTTGCAAATCTTTTGTTGTAGATGGCTCGCGCAGTAGCTCCCCTGAATTTTAATGCGTTCCTAGAGAAAGCTAAACTGAAAGATGACGGGAGCAACTTTGTGGACTGGCTCCGCAATCTGAGGATCATCCTCACAGCTGCCCAAAAGGTTTATGTCCTAAATGCACCGCTAGGTGACCCCCCCGCTCCTACAGCCACTGCAGACGTTTTGAACGCCTGGCAGTCGCGTTCGGATGACTATTCGATAGTGCAGTGTGCCATGTTGTACGGCTTGGAAGGAGGACTTCAAAGGCGTTTTGAACGTCATGGTGCATATGAGATGTACCAGGAGTTGAAGTTCATCTTTGAAAAGAATGCTAAGATCGAGAGGTATGAGACCACCGATAAATTCTTTGCTTGCAAGATGGAGGAGAATTCTTCTGTCAGTGAACACTTACTGAAGATGTCTGGGTACTATACCCGCATAGCTGATCTGGGACTTGTGTTCCCGGATGAGGCTATCATTGACAGAATTCTCCAGTCACTCCCGCCAAGCTACAAGAGCTTCGTGCAGCAGTACAACATGCAAGGGATGAATAAAACCATCGCCGAGCTGTTTTCAAAGCTGAAAGTCGCTGAGGCAGACATCCAAAAGGAGTATCAAGTGTTGATGGTCAATAAAACCACCAGTTTCAAGAAGAATGGCAAGGGCAAGAAGGGTAACTCTAAGAAGGGTGGCAAAGCAGTTGCTAATCCAGTGAAGAAACCCAAGGCTGGGCCCAAGCCAGAGACTGAGTGTTTCTATTGCAAGGGGAACGGCCACTGGAAGCGGAACTGCCCCAAGTATCTGGCGGACAAGAAGGGGGCCAACAACAACAAAGGTATATGTGATATACATGTTATTGATGTGTACCTTACCAACTCTCGTTGTAGTGCCTGGGTATTTGATACCGGTTCGGTTGCTCACATTTGCAACTCTAAACAGGAACTGCGGAATAAACGGAGGCTGGCGAAGGACGAAGTGACGATGCGCGTGGGAAATGGTTCCAAGGTTGATGTGATCGCCGTCGGCACGCTCGCTCTTCGATTACCATCGGGATTAGTTATGAACCTGAATAATTGTTGTTTAGTGCCTGCGTTAAGCATGAACATTATATCTGGATCTTGTTTATTGCGAGACGGTTACTCATTTAAGTCAGAGAATAATGGTTGTTCTATTTATATGAGTAATATCTTTTATGGTCATGCACCCGAAGTTAGGGGTTTATTCTTATTGAATCTCGATAGTGATGATACACATGTTCATAACATTGATGCCAAAAGATGTAGAGTTGATAATGATAATACCACTTTCTTGTGGCACTGCCGTCTGGGTCATATCGGCGTGAAACGCATGAGGAAGCTCCATGCTGATGGACTTTTGGAGTCTCTTGATTTTGAATCACTTGACACGTGCGAGCCGTGCCTCATGGGCAAGATGACAAGGACCCCGTTTTCAGGGACAATGGAACGGGCAAGTGACTTATTGGAAATCATACATACTGATGTGTGCGGTCCGATGAGTGTTACGGCGCGCGGTGGATATCGTTATTTTCTCACCTTCACTGACGACTTAAGTAGATATGGGTATATTTACTTGATGAAGCATAAGTCTGAAACTTTTGAAAAGTTCAAGCAATTTCAGAGTGAAGTTGAAAATCATCGTAACAAGAAGATCAAGTTCCTACGATCTGATCGAGGGGGAGAATATCTGAGTTATGAGTTTGGTGATCACTTAAGAAAAAGTGGAATTGTTTCACAGTTGACACCACCTGGAACACCAAAGCGTAATGGTGTATCCGAACGTCGTAATCGAACCCTATTAGATATGGTACGTTCTATGATGTCTCTTGCCGATTTGCCACTATCGTTTTGGGGATATGCGTTAGAGACAGCTGCATTCACTTTAAATAGGGCTCCATCTAAGTCCGTTGAGACAACACCGTATGAACTGTGGTTTGGTAAGAAACCTAAGTTGTCTTTTCTCAAGGTTTGGGGTTGCGATGCTTATGTCAAAAGGCTTCAGCCAGAAAAGCTCGAACCCAAAGCGGACAAATGTGTCTTCATAGGATACCCAAAAGAAATAGTTGGGTACACCTTCTATCTCAGATCCGAAGGCAAAGTGTTTGTCGCTAAGAACGGGTCCTTTCTCGAGAAAGAGTTTCTCTCGAAAGAATTGAGTGGGAGGAAGGTAGAACTTGATGAGGTTATTGAACCTCTGCTTCAACCAGAGAGTAGCGCAGCACAGAAAGATGTTTTTGTGGAGCCTGCAGAGGTTGAAGAGGAAGCCAATGATGATGATCAAGAAGCTTCTGATCAAGTTACTACCGAACCTCGTAGGTCGACAAGGGTACGCACTGCACCTGAGTGGTATGGTAACCCTGTCTTGGAGGTCATGTTGTTAGACAACGGTGAACCTACGAGCTATGGAGAAGCGATGGTGGGCCCGGATTCCGACAAATGGTTAGAGGCCATGAAATCCGAGATGGGATCCATGTATGAAAACAAAGTATGGACTTTGGAAGTATTACCTGAAGGGCGGAAGGCCATTCAGAATAAATGGATTTTTAAGAGGAAGACGGACGCTGACGGGAATGTCACAGTGTATAAGGCTCGACTTGTGGCAAAGGGTTTTTCACAAGTTCAAGGAATTGACTACGATGAGACTTTCTCACCCGTAGCGATGCTTAAATCCGTCCGAATCATTTTAGCAATAGCTGCATATTTCGATTATGAAATTTGGCAGATGGATGTCAAAACAGCGTTCCTTAACGGTTTTCTTAAGGAAGAGTTGTATATGATGCAACCGGAAGGTTTTGTCGATCCAGAGAATGCTGACAAAGTATGCAAGCTCCA
Organism: Secale cereale; assembly: GCA_902687465.1. Classification (NCBI taxonomy): domain Eukaryota; kingdom Viridiplantae; phylum Streptophyta; class Magnoliopsida; order Poales; family Poaceae; genus Secale; species Secale cereale. The sequence continues at coordinate 803,423,683 of LR738712.1, forward strand.
GCGTTCCATTTATGGGCTGGTGCAAGCATCTCGGAGTTGGAATCTTCGCTTTGATGAGGTGATCAAAGCGTTTGGGTTTGTACAAGTTTACGGAGAAGCTTGTATTTACAAGAAAGTGAGTGGGAGCTCTATAGCGTTTCTAATATTATATGTGGATGACATATTGCTGATTGGAAACAATATAGAATTTTTGGATAGCGTGAAGGGGTATTTGAACAAGAGTTTTTCGATGAAGGATCTCGGTGAAGCTGCTTTCATATTAGGCATCAAGATCTATAGAGATAGATCAAGACGCTTGATAGGACTTTCACAAAGTACATACCTTGATAAAGTTTTGAAGAAGTTCAAAATGGATCAATCCAAGAAGGGGTTCTTGCCGGTATTGCAAGGTACAAAGTTGAGTAAGACTCAATGCCCAGTGACTGCGGATGATAGAGAAAAGATGAGTGTCGTCCCCTATGCTTCAGCCATAGGCTCTATCATGTATGCAATGCTGTGCACAAGACCAGATGTCAGCCTTGCCATAAGTATGGCCGGAAGGTTTCAAAGTAATCCTGGTATGGATCACTGGACAGCGGTCAAGAATATCCTAAAGTACCTGAAAAGGACTAAGGATATGTTTCTCGTTTATGGAGGTGATCAAGAGCTCATCGTAAAGGGTTACGTCGATGCAAGCTTTGACACTGATCCGGATGACTCTAAGTCACAAACCGGATACGTATATATTCTCAACGGGGGAGCGGTAAGCTGGTGCAGTTCCAAGCAGAGCGTGGTAGCTGATTCTACATGTGAAGCGGAGTATATAGCTGCCTCGGAGGCGGCTAAGGAAGGTGTCTGGATGAAGGAGTTCATGACAGATCTTGGAGTTATGCCTAGTGCACTGAACCCAATGACTCTGTTCTGTGACAACACTGGTGCCATTGCTCTAGCCAAGGAACCAAGGTTTCACAAGAGGACCAGACACATAAAGCGACGCTTCAATTCCATCCGCGATTCGGTCAAGGAGGAGGACATAAACATTTGCAAAGTACACACGGATTTGAATGTTGCAGATCCGTTGACTAAGCCTCTTCCACGGGCTAAACCAAGACTCTATGGGTGTTAGATTCATTACCTTGTAATGCTAGATTATTGACTCTAGTGCAAGTGGGAGACTGTTGGAAATATGCCCTAGAGGCAATAATAAAAGAGTTATTATTATATTTCCTTGTTCATGATAATCGTTTATTATCCATGCTATAACTGTATTGATTGGAAACTCAGATACACGTGTGGATGAATAGACAGACTTTGTGTCCCTAGTGTGCCTCTACAGGACTAGCTCGTTGATCAAAGATGACCGCGGTCTCCAGGTCATAAGACATGAGTTGTCATTTGATAACGGGATCACATCATTAGGAGAATGATGTGATGGACGAGACCCAAACGTTAACATAGCTTTTGATCGTGTCAGTTATCGCTATAGTTTTCTGCATGTCAAGTATAAGTTCCTATGACCATGAGATCATGTAACTCACTGACACCGTAGGAGTGCTTTGTGTGTGCCAAACGTCGCAACGTAACTGGGTGACTATAAAGGTACTCTACAGGTATCTCCGAGGATGTCTGTTGGGTTGACATGGATCGAGACTGGGATTTGTCACTCCGTGTGACGGAGAGGTATCTCCGGGCCCACTCGGTAATACGTCATCTCAATGAGCTCAAAGTGACCAAGTAGTTGGTCACGGGATTATGTATTACGGTAACGAGTAAAGAGACTTGCCGGTAACGAGATTGAACTAGGTATAGAGATACCGACGATCGAATCTCGGGCAAGTAACATACCGACGAGACAAAGGGAACTGTATACGGGATTGCCTGAATCCTTGACATCGTGGTTCATCCGATGAGATCATCGAGAAACATGTGGGAACCAATATGGGTATCCAGATCCCGCTATTGGTTATTGACCTGGGAGTGTCTCGGTCATGTCTACATGGTTTCCGAACCCGCAGGGTCTACACACTTAAGGTTCGGTGACGCTAGGGTTGTTAGTGAGAACAGTGCATGGTTACCGAAGGTTGTTCGGAGTCCCGGATGAGATCCCGGACGTGACGAGGGTCTCCGGAATGGTCCGGGGACGAAGATTGATATATAGGATGAAAGGTTTCGGATTCCGGAAGTGTTCCGGGGAGCATCGGGAAATCGGCGGATTACCGAAAAGGGTTTCGGGGGTCCCGGAAGTGGTTCTGGGCCTATTGGGCCACAAGGGGGGACACAACAGCCCTCATAGGGCTGTGCGCCCCCCCCTGGGCCCTCTCCTCATGCGCAAGGGGAGGTGGCCCCCCCTAGGGCTGCCGCACCCCTATGGAGTAGGGGGCAAGGCCCTTGGGGGGGGAAACCCTAGCCCCAGGGGGCGCCGCCCCCTTCCCCCTTGCCCTGGCCGCCGCCCCTAGGGGAAACCCTAGGGCGCCCCTCCCCTCTCTACCCCCCTATATAAAGAGAGGCAGAGGGAGGGCAGCCAACACACGTTCGTGCCTCGGTGCTGCCCTCCCTCTCCCACATCCATCTTCGTTTTCCCGCGGTGCTTAGGCGAAGCCCTGCTGGAATCCTCCTCCACCATCACCACCACGCCGTCGTGCTGCCGGTCTCTCCATCAACCTCTCCTCCACCCCTTGCTGGATCAAGAAGGAGGAGACGTCCCCGAGCCGTACGTGTGAAGAACGCGGAGGCACCGTTGCTTCGGTGCTAGGATCTTCTGCGATCTGAATCGCGGCGAGTACGACTCCATCAACCGCGTTCTTAACGCTTCCGCTTAGCGATCTACAAGGGTACGTGGATCCAACTCTCCTCTCGTAGTAGCATCTCCTAGATTGATCTTGGTGAACGTAGGAAAATTTTTTGTTTCCCATGCAACGTTCCCCAACAGTCCTCTCACCGGCATGATGTCCTCCATAGGGACTATCATGACACTGTTTGAGAATGTCCTTCTGCTCATGTTCCGGTATGCACCTTCTCACGATCCCGTCGGGACCTTCTTTGAAAAGATGTGGGTCATCCCAAAAGTAGTGCCTCAAATCATGAAAGAACTTCTTCCTTTGCTGAAATGTTAAACCTGGAGGCAAATACTTTGCAACAATAAAATTAGCATAATCTGCATACCAAGGATCAGAAAGAGATTGTACTTTTACAACGGCAAGTTGCTCGTCTGGAAAACTATCGTTGACTGGGATGGGATCGTGCGGTATATCTTCCATCCTTGAAAGATTGTCCGCCACCGGATTGTCCTCTCCTTTCCTATCAACAATCTGCAAATCAAATTCTTGAAGAAGGACTACCCATCTGATAAGCCTTGGCTTGGCATCCTTCTTTGTCATAAGGTACTTAATGGCAGCATGATCAGTATGAATAATAACATTGGAATCAACAATATACTGCCTAAACTTATCACAAGCAAATACTACAGCTAAGAATTCCTTCTCAGTAGTAGCATAATTCCTTTGAGCACTATCAAGGGTTTTACTAGCATAATGTATAACATTCAATTTTTTATCAACTCTTTGTCCTAAAACAGCTCCAACAGCAAAATCACTTGCATCACACATAATCTCAAAAGGTAAATTCCAGTCAGGTGGTTGTACTATAGGAGCGGTTATTAAAGCTTTCTTAAGAACTTCAAAAGCTTCCTTACAATCCTCATCAAATACAAAAGGAACGTCCTTCTGGAGAAGGTTAGTGAGGGGCCTCGAAGTCTTAGAAAAGTTTTTAATAAATCTTCTATAGAAACCAGCATGACCAAGAAAACTACGAATACCTTTGATGTCCCTTGGATAGGGCATCCTTTCAATTGCTTCGATCTTGGCCTTGTCCACCTCAATTCCCCTTTCGGAAATCTTGTGACCAAGAACAATTCCTTCGTTAACCATGAAGTGGCACTTCTCCCAGTTGAGTACCAAATTTGTCCCCTCACATCTCTGCAAAACTTTATTAAGGTTGTGGAGACAATGGTCAAAGGAGGTTCCATAGACGGAGAAATCGTCCATGAAGACTTCCATAATATCCCCGCAGAAACCATGAAAGATAGCAGACATACACCTTTGAAAAGTAGCAGGGGCATTACATAAACCAAAAGGCATATGCCTGTAAGCATAAGTACCAAAGGGACAAGTAAAAGTGGTCTTCTCTTGATCAGCAGTGTTAACTTGAATTTGAGAGAAGCCAGAATAACCATCGAGATAACAAAAGTGGGTATTTTTGGATAACCTTTCAAGCATTTGGTCGATGAACGGCAAAGGGTAGTGATCCTTGCTGGTTGCCTTGTTCAGCTTCCTGTAATCAATACACATTCTATATCCAATAATAATTCTCTGAGGTATTAGTTCATTCTTATCATTAGGAACCACAGTTGTACCTCCTTTCTTAGGAACACAATGTACCGGGCTTACCCACTTACTATCAGCTATAGGGTAGATAATACCTGCGGCTAGAAGCTTGAGAATCTCAGTTCTTACAACATCCATCATCTTCGGGTTCAACCGTCGTTGATGATCAACAACTGGTTTAGCATCAGGCTCAAGGTTGATAGTATGTTGACAGATAGATGGACTAATCCCCTTAAGGTCATCAAGGGTATAGCCAATTGCGCCTCGGTCTTTACGAAGTACTCCCAATAGTCGCTCTTCTTCATATCCTGAAAGGTTAGAATTGATAATAACATGATATACTTTCTTTTCATCTAAATAAGCATACTTGAGCGTATCGGGAAGAGGTTTAAGATCGAACACCGGGTCTTCTTTCGGTTTTGATAAAATTCCCAAAGGTTCAACCGGAAGGTTGTGCTTCAGGATAGCAGGTTGCCTCAAGAATATTTCATCTAGTTCATTTCTTTCCTGCATATGCAAATCGTTCTCGTGGTCCTCCATATATTGCTACAAAGGATCATTAGGGGGAATAGCAATAGAAGCAATACTTTCAATTATTTTATCATCACTAGGTAAATCGGTACCACGAGGCTGCTTAGAGAACTTAGAAAAATTAAATTCATATGGCTCACCATTGAATTCAACAGAAACTTTACCTTTCTTGCAATCTATTATAGCTCCACAAGTTCTAAGAAAAGGTCTACCAAAAATAATGGGACAAAAATTGTCCCTCTCTGAACCAAGTACTAGAAAGTCGGTAGGGTATTTTACCTTTCCACATAGGACTTCAACGTCCCTCACAATTCCGATAGGAGAGATAGTTGTTCTGTTTGCAAGATGAATGGTAACATCAACTTCTTCAAGTTCTCAAGGGGAAATCTCACCGATGATCTCTTCATAAAGTGAATAGGGGATAGCACTTGCACTCGATCCCAAATCGCATAGCCCATAATAATTGTGATCTCCTATTTTAACAGATACCACTGGAGTACCTGAAATTGGGCCTTTATTCTTGGCTGTGACAAGGTTAGTGGAAACAGCACAAAAATTTACATTGGAATCCAAAACATCATTAGTAACAAGGTCTTTAATCAATGCAACTTGAGGATCGACCCTGATCTGGTCCTCAGGCTCATCAACTCTTCTCTCACTTTTATTTATTACGCCTGTCACAAGAGAGTGCTCCCTTATCCTTGCGGGAAAAGGAGGCTGTTCATATATAACTGCAGGCAAAATAGGGTCAACAACATGAATATCAACAGGTAGCTCTTTAAAAGGTTCATGATGCTGGTCTCTCTTCTTTTTAAAAGAATCAACGTGAGAGGAAAAATTCTTACAGAAATCAATCATTAGATTGGAATCAAGACCAATCTTAGAGCAATAGGTATTGAAGTAATCAGTTTTTACATAGCTCTCAATATAATCATGTTCATAATTTATAGCGGGTTCAATACCTTTATCGATTTCCCAATCTTCGGTATTCCTCTGGATCCTTTCAATGAGATCCCACCTTTCTTCAACACTCTTCATCTGAAATACCCCACTAGAGGAGGCATCCAGCATCTCCTTATCCTGACGAGGAAGCCTGGCATAAAAATTTGTAAGTATAATTTCCTTGGGGAGCTCGTGAATAGGACATTTGAGCAATAGGGGCTTCAATCTCCCCCAAGCTTGAGCAATGCTTTCTCCGTCACGAGACCTAAAGTTATAGATATAATTCCTGTCTCGATGAATTTCATGAAGAGGATAAAACTTAGTATAAAAGAGAGACATAAGCTCTTGCCAATCAAGAAAGTGCGAGTTATCGAGAAGCTTATACCAATCTGAAGCTTTATCTATAAGTGATACGGCGAACAATTTCCTCATGACAAACTCCTTTGATACACCTGCAAGCTTAAATAATGAACATAGTTGTGACAGATATAGCAAGTGTTCACCGGGATGTGTGTCTCATGCATAACGATTAGTCAAAACATAATCGATAATACCAGCTGGTATTTTATAGGGCACAATTTCAGTAGGGGGAGGAGCAACCACCACAGGTGTGGGGCGTCTTCCCACAAGCAACGATCCAATAGCAAGGTTGTCCATAAGGACAAAGAGCAGCAACAGCAAAAATAAATAAAACAGAAATATAAAAACTTCCTTACCAGTTTCACTTTACCAATAGCGCTACGCTCCCCGGCAACGGCGCCAGAAAATGGTACTTGATGACCCACAACCGTAAGGGATCTATTGCAGCGTTTTCGATAAGTAAGAGTGTCGAACCCAACGAGGAGCATAAGGTATTGATAAGCAATTCTGAGCAAGGAACTACTGCAAGCACTGAAAGATAACTTTTTAGGGGTTTTCTTGATATAAGCAACATGAAAGTAAAAGCAAGTAAAGTAAAAGGCACTGAGAGTAACAAGTGGCCCAATCCTTTCTGAGCAAAGGAGAGGCCTAGCAACTGAACTTATAAAGGCTAAAGCATTCCCGAGGACACACGGGAGAGGTAGTCATGTGCTTTCGCCATATTCCGTATCAATACTATGTTATGTGTTGATAAGTGTTGAGTGGGTGGATCTATGCTAGTACACTCTCTAGACTAAGATGAGTGCACTCTTATGATTAAACACCTTGCAAGCATCTGCAAATACAAGATAGAATTTAAGGCCAAAGCCTAACCATAGCAATACGATCGGTGATCCATTGTTCCCTTGTGCAAAAGCGTGCGAACTGGGGTTCAGGTTTCTGTCACTCCGGTAACCCACCGTAAGCATTCTTTGTACACAATGTATTCCCCTAGGTCCTTAATAAGGCGAAGTGTTGAGTGTTCGACTCACACAACACCACTAGTAGAATGACAACACAACTTAAGTATCAAACAATACATATTACTTCAACAACATATGACTACTAACAACAAGACTTTTCCCATGTCCTCAAGAACTAAGGTAACTACTCACAAGACATAAAAGAGATCATGATCAGTGGAGATAAATGGATGATAAACAATCTGGACATAATGATATTTCTCCAACAAAACTCAATAGCATTCACCACAAAGTAGTAATCAACACCGATGGAGTAGAGAGGATAGATAGTACGAGTTACAACACAAGTTGCAATTGTGAGATGAGATTTGGATGAAGATGGAGATGGTGCTGGTGTTGGGGATGATGTTGATGATGATCTCGATGATGCCCGTGACGATGGTGATGACGATTGCGACGATCTCCCCTTCTGGGAGTTGATCTCCCCGGCGGAATCTGCCCGCCGGAGATGGCTTTTTCTCCTCTGTAGGTTTCCGCCACGGAGCGGCGGCGGAACTCCGTAAAAACTCTCGTTTTTAGGGTTTTTGGATAACAGAGAGTATATAGGCAAAAGGGGGCAGCCGGAGGTGGGCCAGGGGCTCCAGGCGCCCCCCCGGCGCGGCCAGGGGGGGCGCCCCCAGGGCGCCTGGACGCCCTGTGGCCCCCCTCTGGTTGCCCTTTCGCGTGTCTTCGTGATTCGTCTGAAAAATACTCTCCGTCGATTTTCAGGTAATTTGGAGGTATTCTTCTTCAGCAACTCAGCGTCCACTTTTTACCGCTGAATCCTGCGTCTGCTGCTTCGGCACCGGAAAGTTGCAAACTGTGTAAAATAGGCCAAAACAACATAAGAACATCATCGTAATGTGAAATATATCAATGAATAAGGATAAATTATGATACAAAATAGTGATGCATTTTGGACGTATCAAGGACATGTCTACCAGACCGAGAAAAAGAAAACATAAGAAAGCGAATACATCATACGATCAGCCAAAGCGCCACATAGTTATTTCAGGAAAAAGGGACATCCTGGGAGTGGAGGGCAAGACAGACATATCTGAAGATTATGAAAAGTTTCATGAAATTCCTCCCTTCAAAGTCAAGGCTGACCCAAGCATCCTGATAAACGATGAAGATTATCCATGGTTACGGCGCAATAAGCAAATAACACAAGCGAAGAAAAAGTGAAGACTTTTTTCCGCAACTATTATGATGATACCATGCCAACTTTATAATAGACGAGTATGTTACCATTGTCCGTTTTGTACATGCACATGCTATGCCAACTTTTTCAGAGTTCATTTGAAAACTATGAATTTAGGTCGAATTTTCTCTATAGGTGCATCTATGTTCATTTTTTTTAGTAAAGTTAACCACAAACTTGTGATTCACACAAATTTCAAAGAATTTGAATTTTAATTATTCAAATTTGAAAACTAATGGCACTAACAGAAAGTTTATAATTTTTCTAAAACTAATGGCACTAATAGAAAGTTTATAATTTTGCTGACCTAAAAGCAAAAAGAATTAAAATAAAGCAAAAAACAAAAGAAAATAAATAATGCAGAAAACAAAACAAAAGAAAATAATTTCAAATTTAAACTATTCAAATTTGAATACTACTGGCACTAACAGAAAGTTTGTAATTGGTTTTACCTAAAGCAACAAAGAAAGTATTTTGTTGTAAGTAGAAACAAAATAAAATAAATAAAGCAACAAAGAAAAAAAATAATTTCAAATTTAAACTATTCAAATTTGAATACTAGTAGCACTAACAGAAAGTTTGTAATTGGTTTTACCTAAAGGAAGAATATTCACAAAGAAACTCTAACTACAGCAAAAAAAAATCAGAAATAAATAAAGCAGAAAAGGAATAAAACTACATTTAAAAAATAGGGCGCTGCCCAGTGAGCCTGCAAGGCCTACGGCCTAGCATGCAGCTGGACTATAAGGCCCAGCAGACTCACAGGGCAGCGCGCAAAGTTAGGCCCAGAAGCCTGCAATAGTGAGGAGTTCAATACAGCCACCGCAATGGGGCTTATAAACCACTCCGAGCCCCTGTCAACTAGCGAGGTGGGACTAAAGATTTTGGCCGCGGGGCAGGACAAGGGCTTTGGTCCCGGTTGGTGGCACCAACCGGGGCTAAAGGGGGGGCATTGGTCCCGGATCGTGGCACCAACCGGGACCAATGCCCCCCTTTAGTCCCGGTTGGTGGCACCAACCGGGACCAAAGGTCTCCCGGTTTTTGCCACGAACCGGGACCAATGCCTTGGGTATATAAGTGGCACTTAGCAATTTTCAGTTTCCAATCCCCATTTCCCCCGACGCCGCCGAGCTCATCGACGCCGAGCTCATCGTCCCCATCGCCCCGTGCCCCTGCGCCGTGCTCGCCGTCGCCGTCGCCCCGCCGTCGCCGTCGGCGTGCTCGCCGTCGCCGTCGCCCTGTCCCTGCCCCGTCCCGCCCCCGCGCGCCGGCGCCCTCGCCGCCGCCGAGCCCGCCGTCCTCGTCGCCGGCCTCCAGCCCGCCGTCCTCG
>LR738712.1:803433421-803481098 GCA_902687465.1 Secale cereale
GCCGTCCTCATCGCCATCGCCGTGCGCCTCCACAGTGAGCTATTGTCTGTTTTTTTTAATGTATATAAGTATATAAGTATATGTTGTTTCATGTATATGTGTATATGTTCATGTATATGTGTGTATATGTTCATGTACGTGTATATGTCCTCGTCGCCATCGTCTGTTTTTTTAATGTATATAAGTATATTTTTTTTCATGTATATGCATATATGTTCATGTACATGTGTGTATATCTTCATGTATGAGATGAGATAGATAGATAGATAAATTTTCATGTGTATATGCTAATGTATGAGATGTATATGTGCTCTTTTGTACCGAATCCACCGCATTTTCATAAAGTTTTTCCACCGAGTCCACATCGCACCGAGCACCCGCGTCCAAGTCTTTTTTCTGGGTAGTTTTCTTGTTAAAATGGGGGGCGACGTTGGACATGACATGAGGGGGGACGTCGGACATGTGATGAGGGACTGAGCGTCGTTGTCGTCTACCCCTCCCCGATAACATCGACATGAGGGGGGACGTCGGACATGAGATGAGGGGTGATGTCAGACATGACATGAGGGGGTCGAGGGTCGTCGAGGGGTTGAGTGTCGAGGATCGCCGAGGGGTCGAGCGTCGCCGAGGAAGAACAGGAGGAAAAAAATAAGAAAGGAAAGAAGGAGAAGAAGAAGAGAAGAAGAGGGGGAAGAAGAAAAAACAAGGAGAAGAAGAAGGAATAGAGGAGAAGAAGATAAAATAGAATAATATATTATATTTTTTCTTCTTCCCCTCTGTTCATTTCTTCTTCTCCTCTATTTTTTTCTTCTTCTTCCTCTTCTTTTTTTATCGGATCGCCGAGCAGTCGAGGATCGGGGGGTCGAGAGGTTGCCTAGTGTCAAAGTATTGAAGAAATCCACGCCTTCATCATTTGCTTGAAGTAACCGGGGCATGTTGGTACGAAGTTCTGGAAAGTTATTTTGGAACGGAGTTCCTGATAGGATAATCCATCTTTTGTTACGAATTTTAGCAAAGCCTTCCAGATAGCGATATTTGGAAGGCTCTTGCTGAACTTTGTACCAAAAAGCGAATTATCCTATTTGGGACTCCGTTCCAAATAACTTTTGAGAGCTTCGTACCATCATGCGCCTGTTACTTTTGCCTAATGATGAAGACATGGTTTTGTTGAATCCTTTGACACTAGACAAAATGTGACATGAGGGGGTCTAGGATTGTGGATCGCCGAGCAGTCGAGGGTCGAGGGGTCGAGAGGTTGCCTAGTGTCAAAGTATTGAAGAAATCCATGCCTTCATCATTTGCCAGAAGTAACCGGGGCATGTTGGTACGAAGTTCTGGAAAGTTATTTTGGAACGGAGTTCCTGATAGGATAATCCGTCTTTTGTTACGAATTTCAGCAAAGCCTTCCAAATAGCGATATTTGGAAGGCTCTTGCTAAACTTTGTACCAAAAAGCGAATTATCCTATCTGGGACTCCGTTCCAAAATAACTTTGGAGAGCTTCGTACCATCATGCGCCTGTTACTTTCGCCTAATGATGAAGACATGGTTTTGTTAAATCCTTTGACACTAGACAAAATGTGACATGAGGGGGTCTAGGGTTGTGGATCGCCGAGCAGTCGAGGGTCGAGGGTCGTCGATGGGTCGAGGGTACTAAAAAGAAAATTATTCTATCGGGAACTCCATCCAAAACAACTTTGAAGAGCTTCTCGTACCATTATGCGCCTGTCATTTCCAGCTAATGATGAAGTCATGGTTTTCTTGAAATCTTCGATATACCCCCTCCTTGAAGCGTTCTCGAGGCCACCCATAACCCTTGAAGCATTGTCGAGGCCACCCGAAACCCTAAAGAAGCAGCGTCGAGGCCACAAATTAATATATATGATTCCTTACTGTGATTAGCTAGCTAGTTCTACGTTTGCCATTAATATATCCATCTGTCATGTTTGAATAATAATTGTGTAATGCCCAGGATGGGACTATATCTCCTACGTGTCGAGGCACGACTTAAAGATATAAGCCCATTCTGGAATGATCGTAAGTTTGGTACCTTTGCACATCTCATGTAAAAATAGGGATGAAAGCTGAAAAGATAGTTGGCTTACACTCGCCACGTCACACAAATTCATTACATATCCAATCATCATCCAAATAAACATCACATCCCATCTAAGGGTAAAGGTCCAAATGACAAGATACCAAACATAACATTAAACCACAGGTCTAGATCGAATCCTAGTAGAAGCTCTACTGATCAACCGGATAGTTCACGTAGTAACGGCTACGCTCCTCGTCGTACTCCCAGTCTAGCTCAGTGCCATCGCCTGTGTAGCTCACCATCGTACCTGCATCTGGTGTGTTGAAGTAACTGTGAGCCACAGAGGACTCAGCAATCCCGTTCCCGGGTAACACGACTATTCAAGCCTTGGGTGTGGAACAAGGCTCTTGAAAGAATAAGAGTCTGCAGCAGCACTAGCCTAGCTTAAGTAAAAGAGAGCGAGAAGAGAAGGTGCCTGGGTCGAGAGATGATCACGAAGTGATCCTAACTAGCAAGTCAAACATAACCCCACCGTGTTCACTTCCCGAATCCCTTTCGGTAAATGACCGTCACGGTACTCACGCTGGTAGTGTATTGGAACATGGTGTCAAGTTTTCTACAACCGGATATTAACAAGCTCCCATCTGCCACATAACCGCGGGCACGGCTTTCGAAAGTTCATAACCCTGCAGGGGTGTTCCAACTTGGCCCATGATAAGCCCACGATCCGCGGAGTCGCAACTCCAAGGTGGGAAGGCCCGAGTATCCTCGGAATCCCGTGCTCAAGATACTCCGACTAAGGTAAGGCTAATCCAGCAAATCCTCCCGGCGTGCCGACACCCTGACAGTAGCCGCGCGTATCTAGTCTCAGGCCACGACCAGATAGTTCAGCCTACAGGTATATACCAATCCTCAAGTTTCCTCGTGGTGGCCCCGCAGTCTGCCCAGTACGGACCAACACTCATGAGGAGCACTGGCCCGGGGGTTGTTGATTAAGAACTCGGGTTTGCAAGACCATATGCAAGTTTTTAGTTATTAGGTGAATAGTACCAATGTTGGGACTTGCTGGAAAAGACTTAGCACTTAGCGGTTTATCGAGGGGGTCCTATAACCCCAACCGTGTGAGGAACGCATAATCAAGGAACATAACACCGGTTTATCCTTCCACCCATTACCAATATATAGATGATTTCATTTAATAGTTAAATAGTGTGATATCCCAACAAGCTTCAACAAGAAGCAAGAATCTTCAATCTTCTCCTGCAACTAACAATGCTACAAGAGGGGCTGAGCGAAGCCTACGTATAGCCAATCAATGGTTTGCATAGGTAGGGTGGTTAACCAGGTTCATGGTTACAATAGGAGGCTGACAGGGAAAACATGGGCATCGAGGCAAAACTATAGAGCGATACTTCTAGCAATAGGCAAAGATAGTAATGTTATCGGGGTTCGGTCATCTTGCCTGAAGAGTTGTCGATGGGATCGTAAGAGGGGTCCTCGTTCTCAACCTCGGTAGTAACCTCGTGCTCGTACTCGTACTCAGTCTCAGCTTCCGGCTCTACTCAAACACAAGAACACAAGGCAACGAATCAAACAAGATGCAATGTGCAGAAAACTTACTGGATGCATGACTGATGCACTATGGAAGCAAAACAGATGCACTATGGAAGCACAGAAAGTCTACTTAGGAAGCACAGTGTTACAGCACAACAATATGCATCAAGAAAAATGCTTCAAAACATGCTAACAATAGGATATTATGAATCTACATGCAAAAACACACAAGTTTCATATAGGACTTGCTCAAAACGGAGCAACGGGCTAAAAGATACACCCGGAACAATAAACATGCACAAGCTGAAATTAACAGCCACATAGCAACTTCGGAGCAAGAGATAAATAGTCTACAGCACTCAAACATCATGGCAATGAGCATGGACATAAACTAGACATATCCTACAGCAAACAAATCCAATGGAGCATCCCCAAAGGAGCCATGGATCAATAGCAACAAGCTATGACATTTTGAACTTGACAACAAAATCCTGACAGCAGTAATTTGTTGCAACTTGGGAGCAAGAGTTAAATATGCTACAGCCACCCAAATAAGCATGTGAGAGCACGAATGGATAGCCAACAACTTATAAAACAAAGAATCATCAAGAATCACCCCAAAACTAGCATGGATTTGCCTAGAACAACAAGCAAACATGGCATCTGGAAATTACAGATTCCAGACTTCGTGAAATTTCACTAAGTGTTAAAACAGCAGTTTCATCATGGCATCTTTGTGAGCAAGTTTAAGTCACCTCAAAGCATATCAAGACAAGTGATTTGCACCACAGCAAAGTACACATGATGGTGAATCCAAAACATCTAAGCATGCATCAAGGGGACAAACACATCAATAGCAACGAGCTCCTCTAGGAGGCATCTCGTAACAAGTTTAACGACATAACATCCACTAGCACTTTTGCAAAGGAGATAAACATGGCAAGATAAATTCTATCATGCAATCTAAAGCACCCAACATGTAGAGCATTTCATGATGAACACGTGGACATATCATTTGCTTCATTTGGATAAACATGCACCAAGTTATCACATTGCTAAGATGGCATGAAAACATCTACTAACAGCAGTTTATAACAAGTAGCACTCTTCCAACAGATATTTAAGCATCTAGATGACCTCAAACATGCATGGCACAATAGAACAAAACATAGTACAAGTCTCCACGGTCATTTTGACATATCATTTGCTCAAATCGGACCATCACACAAAAAGTTATCCACAATGCAAAACTGCAACAGACACTAAAGAAATCTACAGACTTAGCAAAAAAAACAACCTCGGGTCCGGGTCAAGTCAACGGCGGCCCGCGGGCTCCTGGGTGGATCGACTGATGGCTCCGGCCAGCGGTTAACGGGCCTCGGGGCGGCGCGCCCGGATCGGGCCGGATCTGCGGCCCACTAGGGCTTCGGCCCACCCGGGCAGAACGGATCGAGGGAGGCGTTGGAGATCGGGGCTTCTCCCGAAGCTCCCGAGCGGCGGCGGGGCTGGAGGTCTCAGACCCCGGTGGCGGCGGCGAGGGGGGATGCCGGGGCGGCGGCGGTGCCCGGCCGACGGGAGGCGGCGGCGGGGTTGTAGGAGGCGGCGGGGCGGCGCGCCGGTGAGGTGGAGGCCGGCGGTGAGCTGGGGAAGCCGAGGCGGCGAGGTGCGGCCGGCTGGAAGGCGGAGGAGGGCCGGATCGGCGGCGGTGAGGAATCCGGCCGGAGAGGAGGAAGAAGGCCGGCTCGGTGAGGAAGGAGACGACCTCGCGTGGGCCCACGCATCGGACGGAAGCGCAGACGCGGCACTACGGAAGCACGGTGACGAACATCGGAAGCATGGTTTTCCTGGGACGTCGGAAGCACGGATTTTCAACGGTGGAAGCACCGCGGATCAACGGTGGAAGCACCGGCGGCGCACTGTGGAAGCATTAGGGTTTCTGGACGCGAAAATTGGGGGAGATGGACGTTTATATAGGCACAAGGAGCTAGGGTTGTCCAAATGAGGTGAGGTTTTCGGCCACATGATCAGAATTGGATGGCCTAGATGAAGGGAGGGGTTTGGGTTGGTTTGGTGGGCTGTTGGAGGGGTGTCTTGGGTCTCAAAGAGGGGGGGTACTTTCAGCCCACGAGAATAACTGTTGGAGCACCAAACGAACTCCAAACGCGACGAGATTTGACAGGCGGGTTACACACACCAAAACAACATCGCACGACAAGTCTCACGCCAAACCGGAAATGTTACACAGCCAAACACCAAAGTAGGCCTCGAGGATGTCACGGACACGTGAGAGAGCTCCGGAACTCGAAACGGACAACGGGAAGGAACGAGTGGGACCGGATGAAACGACAACACAAATGCAATGCAATGCACATGACTACATGATATGGATGAATGAACACACGCACACGACAAAAGAATGAAAACCCGAAAAAACAAAGAACCCGGAATGGAATAGATGAAGCCAGAGATATATATATTGCCCAAAAGGGAAAGTATTACATCCTGGGCATTACAAACTCTCCTCCACTACAAAAAGATCTCGTCCCGAGATCTAGGACTGGAAGAAGGAAGGGTACTCGGAATGAAGGTGATCTTCTCGTTCCCACGTAGCTTCTCGGTCGGTATGGTGTGACCACTTGACTTTCAAGAATTTGATGGACTTGTTGCGGGTCTTGCGCTCGGTTTCTTCGAGAATAGCGACTGGATGCTCTCGGTAAGACAAATCTTGTTGAAGATCAATCTCCTCAAACGGAATGTTGCGTTCAGGTGTCTTGAAGCACTTGCGGAGTTGAGACACATGAAACACATCATGAACATTGGCGAAGTTCGAAGGGAGCTCAAGTTGATAGGCTAGATCGCCTCTTTTGCCAAGGATCTTGAAAGGCCCGACGTATCTAGGAGCAAGCTTTCCTTTTATACCGAATCTTTGAGTGCCTTTCATAGGAGAAACACGGAGATAGACATGATCCCCAATGTTGAAGGCCAAATCACGATGCTTGCCGTCATAGTAGCTCTTCTGACGCGACTGAGCGGCCTTGAGATTCTCACGTATGACTTTGCACATTTCTTTGGCTTCTGAGATCAAGTCATTGCCAATAAGTTGACGTTCACCCGTCTCGGACCAGTTGAGAGGGGTACGACACTTTCTGCCATAGAGGATTTCAAACGGAGCTTTGCCGGCACTTGCTTGGAAGCTGTTGTTGTAAGAGAACTCGGCAAATGGAAGGCAATCTTCCCATTTCATGACAAAAGATATGACACAGGCTATGAGCATGTCTTCTAGAATTTGATTCACTCTCTCGACTTGACCACTAGTATGAGGGTGAAGAGCAGTGCTGAACCTGGTCTTAGTGCCCATGGCGGACTGAAAGGAGTCCCAGAACTTAGAAGTGAACAAACTTCCACGGTCTGAGGAGATAACTTGAGGAATGCCATGTAAGGACACAATTCTGGAAGTGTACAACTCTGCCAGTTGAGCTACATTGATGGATTCTTTGACTGGAAGGAAGTGAGCGACTTTGGTAAGCTTGTCAATCACCACGAAGATAGAATCATTCCCTCTCTTGGACTTAGGAAAGCCAGTGACGAAATCCATTTCAATGTGGTCGAATTTCCACTCGGGAATAGGAAGAGGTTGGAGAAGACCGGCTGGACGTTGATGCTCTGCCTTCACTCTTCTGCAGACATCACATTCATTCACGAATTGGGCAATCTCCCTCTTCATGCGTGTCCACCAGTAAGATTGCTTGAGGTCTTGGTACATCTTGGAACTGCCAGGATGAATGGAAAGGAGGGAATCATGTGCTTCATCCATTATGAGCTTCATAAGATCACCTTTAGGAACCACAAGTCTGTCCTCAAAGAACAAGGTATCTCTCTCATCAACGCGATAGCACTTGTATTTTGGAGTACCCTTTGCAATACCATGTTTCACTTTCTGCACCATAGCATCACTGAGTTGGGCCTCACGGATCCGATCTTCCAAGGTAGGAGCAACTTGAAGATTTGCAAGAAAGCCTTGCGGAACAACTTGGAGGTTGAGCTTCCTGAATGCTTCACAAAGCTCAGGCTGGAACGGCTTGATAAGGAGGCTGTTGCAATATGCCTTTCTGCTCAAAGCATCTGCAATCACATTCGCCTTGCCAGGTGTGTATTCGATGCTGGGATCATACTCTTGGATCATTTCGACCCAACGAGTCTGGCGGAGGTTCAGATTCGGCTGTGTGAAGATGTACTTCAAGCTCTTGTGATCGGTGAAGATGTCGACTTTTCTGCCCAACAGAAGAAGTCTCCACGTAATCAAAGCATGTACCACAGCTGCTAGTTCAAGATCATGTGTGGGGTAGTTCTTCTCACTTGGCTTCAGTTGACGAGAAGTGTATGCCACAATTCTCTTGTCCTGCATTAGCACACCACCAAGTCCTTGAAGAGAGGCATCACAGAATACTTCATAGGGCTTGGACTCATCTGGAGGAGTTAGAACTGGAGCAGAGACGAGCTTTTCTTTGGGAGTTTTGAATGCCACTTCACAATCTGGAGACCAGTAGTACTTGACATTCTTCTGCAGCAAGTTGGAGAGAGGCTTGGCAATCTTGGAGAAGTTCTCAACGAACCTTCTGCAATAGCTGGCAAGACCAACAAAGCTTCGGAGTTGCTTGACGTTCTGAGGAGGTTCCCAGTTGACAATTGCTTCAACTTTCTCGGGGTTTACCGCAATACCGTCGGCGGAGATGATATGGACCAGATACAAGACCTTATCGAGCCAAAATTCGCAATTGGAGAACTTGGCATAGAACTTATGTTCACGGAGTCTGTCGAGAACCAGACGGAGGTGCTTTTCATGATCTTCTTCATTCTTGGAAAATACCAAAATGTCATCCAGATACACAAGCACAAACTCGCCGGTGTAGGGGTTGAAAATGTAGTGCATCATTCTTGAGAAGGTAGGTGGAGCATTGGCGAGACCAAAAGACATGACTGTATACTCATAGGAGCCGTAACTCGTTCTGAAGGCAGTCTTGGGGATATCTTCGTCTCGAATGCGAATCTGGTGATAGCCCATTCGGAGATCGAGCTTTGAGAACACTTTAGCTCCTTTGAGCTGCTTGAACAGTTCGTTGATGTTGGGGAGCGGATACTTGTTCTTTATTGTCTTCTTGTTCAATGGCCGGTAATCAACGCAGAGACGCTCCGTGCCATCCTTCTTCTTGAAAAATAAGACACCACAGCCCCAAGGAGACGTACTAGGCCTGATCAGACCCATACGCTCCTGTTCTTCAAGCTGCTTCTTCAACTACTTCAACTCTTTGGGAGAGAGCTTGTACGGACGCCGGCATGCTGGCTCAGTACCAGGCTCGAGTTCAATGACGAATTCCACTTGACGGTGTGGAGGCATGCCTGGAAGTTCTTCAGGAAAGACGTCTTCGTATTCGTTAACCACCGGAATTTGAGATATGGCATTCATCTCGCCCTTGTCATTGAGAGAGAAAAGCCTGATTGTGTTATCCCGAGAGGCGAAGATAATCACATCATCATCGGAATGAGTAATCTTGACTTCCTTCTGTGCACAGTCAATTTGAGCATCATGCTGAGAAAGCCAATCCATTCCGAGGATAAGGTCGATGTCGGAAATACCGAAGTGAAATTATGCTTGGTGAAGAATGGTCTTGAAATGAAACTGAGAGATGCACCAGAATCAAATAATACTTTTGCAGGAAAAGAGTTCACTGAAAGGTTACCAATGATCACATCAGAAGAATTCTCCGCTTCAGCTGCATTCATGAGATTCACCCTTGCATGCTTGGGATTATGCTTGACAATAGCTGTACTGACAGGTGGAGGAGGCGGAAGGCGCCTTGGGTTGTTGCACTTGTTGGAATAATGACCCTTCTGGCCACACTTGTAGCAAGTCACCTCAGAAAGCGGACGAGCAGGAGGAACACTTGACTTGGTAGCTTGGATCTGCGACTTGGACTGATTGCCTTGGTTGTGTGGGTGGGAGAAACCACGACCACCAGCATTCTTCTTGTTGTTGTTGTAGGGAGCTCGAATCACTGGAGGAGGTGGAAGCCAAAACTTCTGTTGCTTCGCGACCACTTGAGAAGATGAGGAGGAGTGAACAACATCTCGAATCCTCTTTTTGGAAGCTTCCATCTTGAGTTGGGCTGCCTCTTGCTTAAGCGCCATGTTATAGAATTTGTCAAACTCATCAGGCTCGAACAAGGTGAGAGCAAGTTGAAGTTCATCCTTCAGACCTCCACGGAACTGATAGATCTTGCTCTTGGCATCTGGGATGTCTTGCTTAGCATAGCGGGCAAGATTCTGGAACTTGACATTATACTGGTAGACAGTCATTGAGCCTTGCTTCAGGTTGCGGAATTGCTCATGCATACCCTCGATGACACTTGTTGGAATGTGGTGAGAGCGAAAGTCCTTGCAGAAATCATCCCAAGAGATCACACGCCCTTCTCTGGAGTCTTTGTACTGCTGCCACCAATCAGCTGCTTGGTCCTTGAGTTGGAAGGCTGCAAACTTCACATAGTCCTCAGGCCTTACGTTACTGCACTCAAAATGCTTCTTGATATCAGTGATCCAATCTTCAGCATCAAGAGGGTCGAGACAGTAACTGAAAGCCTTTGGTTGATTAGCCAAGAACTGGTTGAGCGTAGCATGGTGCTGTTGGTTGAAGAAATTGCCTTGGTTCCCTGGAGCACCCTGATTTGCTTGATTTGCTTGCATCTGCTGCATCATCTGCATCAACATCTGGGTGTTCTGGTTTGTAGTCTGCATAATCGCTCTCCGGGCCTCAGACGGAGGAGGAGGGGAAGGAGGACGATCTGGAACCTCTTCACCCTCTGGGTTAGCATTGGGAACCCGTTTCGGAGCCATCTTGAAAGAGATGACCACCAATCAGCAATTTGATTGAAAGAAGATATAAGCTGAAACAACGGATAGAAATGCAACATAGTCTTCACAAGAATCATTCGAACAAGAGGAACGAATGAAATTCTCAGCTTAATGATAACAACAATCTTCACGAGAAGCCACTGGGAGACAAAAGGTAAATAAGAAAAACAACAAGGTACAGATGGAACAAACACAAGATAGGAGCTTCGTTCGACATCTTTGTGCTGTAAGATTATGGAACGTGTTACGAAAAGGTTTTGCAATCCCCGGATCAGCATAGCCAAGGACCCTTTAAGATGCAACTCCCGATCGGAACATCAGACATAAAACCACTTCACTCAATGTAGAACCCCGAACTCCGTAACCTGCATTCGTTGGAAGAATGCCTACGATCTACTAGATGAAACCACCTATGAATTTCCGAAAGTTTCCAGTTATGCAATCAGGTGTTGGGGATACAGGGGAAGCATCGCGCACCCAACTCTAATCCTACATCCAGCTGTATCCATCCTTCAACACATAACCTGTTGTTCTCGGAAACTGTCTACCTCGGACCTTCGAAACGCATCCACTATACCAAGCTATGGCAATACTCCCGAACTACCTCCCCAGTACTGGGTGATGTCGGGGTTATCCTGCCACTAACCGTATAGGAGAGTTTTCGATGTCGGCCGTCTTAAGTACTCTAGAACTGCCGCGATATGCTTGTGACGACAATACCCCGAAGCTCAACTCCCCGGGACACTGCCACAACCCCTAATGTCAGGAGGCATCGAGAACAATATTCTCGTCACAAAGACATCGAAACAATCCCAACAATACTCGCGAGATTCCTAAATAAAAAATTGTGCAATTTTTGAAGTAGAAGAGGCAAGAGTAGTCGTCAGGAGTCCTCACCAGAATGAAAAGAGATGAGGAGCAAAAGAATTCCTACTCTTTGATATAAATATAGGACTCAAAACTTTTAAGTGTGTGCCTAGACTCGACCGTCAATGATTCGATCAAACAGTGGGGGCTTCTAGGTCGGAGAAGTCTCTGATACCAACTTGTAATGCCCAGGATGGGACTATATCTCCTACGTGTCGAGGCACGACTTAAAGATATAAGCCCATTCTGGAATGATCGCAAGTTTGGTACATTTGCACATCTCATGTAAAAATAGGGATGAAAGCTGAAAAGATAGTTGGCTTACACTCGCCACGTCACACAAATTCATTACATATCCAATCATCATCCAAATAAACATCACAACCCATCTAAGGGTAAAGGTCCAAATGACAAGATACCAAATATAACATTAAACCATAGGTCTAGATCAAATCCTAGTAGAAGCTCTACTGATCAACCGGATAGTTCACGTAGTAACGGCTACACTCCTCGTCGTACTCCCAGTCTAGCTCAGTGCCATCGCCTGTGTAGCTCACCATCGTACCTGCATCTGGTGTGTTGAAGTAACTGTGAGCCACAGAGGACTCAGCAATCCCGTTCCCGGGTAACACGACTATTCAAGCCTTGGGTGTGCAACAAGGCTGTTGAAAGAATAAGAGTCTGCAGTAGCACTGGCCTAGCTTACGTAAAAGAGAGTGAGAAGAGAAGGTGCCTGGGTCGAGAGATGATCACGAAGTGATCCTAACTAGCAAGTCAAACATAACCCCGCCGTGTTCTCTTCCCGAATCCCTTTCGGAAAATGACCATCACGGTACTCACGCTGGTAGTGTATTGGAACATGGTGTCAAGTTTTCTACAACCGGATATTAACAAGCTCCCATCTGCCACATAACCGTGGGCACGGCTTTCGAAAGTTCATAACCCTGCAGGGGTGTTCCAACTTGGCCCATGACAAGCCCACGATCCGGGGAGTCGCAACTCCAAGGTGGGAAGGCCCGAGTATCCTCGGAATCCCGTGCTCAAGATACTTCGACTAAGGTAAGGCTAATCCAGCAAATCCTCCCGGCGTGCCGACACCCTGACAGTAGCCGCGCGTATCTAGTCTCAGGCCACGACCGGATAGGTCAGCCTACAGGTATATACCAATCCTCGAGTTTCCTCGTGGTGGCCCCGCAGTCTGCCCAGTTCGGACCAACACTCATGAGGAGCACTGGCCCGGGGGTTGTTGATTAAGAACTCGGGTTTGCAAGACCCTATGCAAGTTTTTAGTTATTAGGCGAATAGTACCAATGTTGGGACTTGCTGGAAAAGACTTAGCACTTAGCGGTTTATCGAGGGGGTCCCATAACCCCAACCGTGTGAGGAACGCATAATCAAGGAACATAACACCGGTTTATACGGTTCCTAGCGGCATGAGTGGAACAAAACACCAAGCAAAAGGCTTAGCCTTCCACCCATTACCAATATATAGATGATTTCATTTAATAGTTAAATAGTGTGATATCCTAACAAGCTTCAACAAGAAGCAAGAATCTTCAATCTTCTCCTGCAACTAACAATGCTATAAGAGGGGTTGAGCGAAGCCTACGTATAGCCAATCAATGGTTTGCATAGGTAGGGTGGTTAAACAGGTTCATGGTTACAATAGGAGGCTGACAGGGAAAACATGGGCATCGAGGCAAAACTATAGAGCGATACTTCTAGCAATAGGCAAAGATAGTAATGTTATCGGGGTTCGGTCATCTTGCCTGAAGAGTTGTCGATGGGATCGTAAGAGGGGTCCTCGTTCTCAACCTCGGTAGTAACCTCGTGCTCGTACTCGTACTCGGTCTCAGCTTCCGGCTCTACTCAAACACAAGAACACAAGGCAACAAATCAAACAAGATGCAATGTGCAGAAAAATTACTGGATGCATGACTGATGCACTATGGAAGCAAAACAGATGCACTATGAAAGCACAGAAAGTCTACTTTGGAAGCACAGTGTTACAGCACAACAATATGCATCAAGCAAAATGATTCAAAACATGCTAACAATAGGATATTATGAATCTACATGCAAAAACACACAAGTTTCATATAGGACTTGCTCAAAACGGAGCAACGGGCTAAAAGATACACCCGGAACAATAAACATGCACAAGCTAAAATTAACAGCCACATAGCAACTTCGGAGGAAGAGATAAATAGTCTACAGCACTCAAACATCATGGCAATGAGCATGGACATAAACTAGACATATCCTACAGCAAACAAATCCATTGGAGCATCCCCAAAGGAGCCATGGATCAATAGCAACAAGCTATGACATTTTGAACTTGACAACAAAATCCTGACAGCAGTAATTTGTTGCAACTTGGGAGCAAGAGTTAAATATGCTATAGCCATCCAAATAAGCACGTGAGAGCATGAATGGATAGCCAACAACTCATACAACAAGGAATCATCAAGAATCACCCCAAAACTAGCATGGATTTGCCTAGAACAACAAGCAAACATGGCATCTGGAAATTACAGATTCCAGACTTTGTGAAATTTCACTAAGTGTTAAAACAGCAGTTTCATCATGGCATCTTTGTGAGCAAGTTTAAGTCACCTCAAAGCATATCAAGACAAGTGATTTGCACCACAGCAAAGTACACATGATGGTGAATCCAAAACATCTAAGCATGCATCAAGGGGACAAACACATCAATAGCAACGAGCTCATCTACGAGGCATCTCGTAACAAGTTTAACGACATAACAGCCACTAGCACTTTTGCAAAGGAGATAAACATGGCAAGATGAATTCTATCATGCAATCTAAAGCACACAACATGTAGAGCATTTCATGATGAACACGTGGACATATCATTTGCTTCATTTGGATAAACATGCACCAAGTTATCACATTGCAAAGATGGCATGAAAACATCTACTAACAGCAGTTTATAACAAGTAGCACTCTTCCAACAGATATTTAAGCATCTAGATGACCTCAAACATGCATGGCACAATGGAACAAAACGTAGTACAAGTCTCCACGATCATTTTGACATATCATTTGCTCAAATCGGACCATCACACAAAAAGTTATCCACAATGCAAAACTGCAACAGACACTAAAGAAATCTACAGACTTAGCAAAAAAAACAACCTCGGGTCCGGGTCAAGTCAACGGCGGCCCGCGGGCTCCTGGGCGGATCGACTGATGGCTCAGGCCTGCGGTTAACGGGCCTCGGGGCGGCGCGCCCGGATCGGGCCGGATCTGCGGCCCACTAGGGCTTCGGCCCACCCGGGCAGAACGGATCGAGGGAGGCATTGGAGATTGGGGCTTCTCCCGAAGCTCCCGAGCGGCGGCGGGGCTGGAGGTCTCGGACCCCGGTGGCGGCGGCGAGGGGGGATGCCGGGGCGGCGGCGGTGCCCGGCCGGCGGGAGGCGGCGGCGGGGTTGTAGGAGGCGGCGGGGCGGCGCGCCGGTGAGGTGGAGGCCGGCGGTGAGCTGGGGAAGCCGAGGCGGCGAGGTGCGGCCGACTCGAAGGCGGAGGAGGGCCGGCGCGGCGGCGGTGAGGAATCCGGCCGGAGAGGAGGAAGAAGGCCGGCGCGGTTAGGAAGGAGACGACCTCGCGCGGGCCCACGCGTCGGACGGAAGCGCAGACGCGGCACTACGGAAGCACGGCGACGAACCTCGGAAGCATGGTTTTCCTGGGACGTCGGAAGCACGGATTTTCAACGGTGGAAGCACCGCGGATCAACGGTGGAAGCACCGGCGGCGCACTGTGGAAGCATTAGGGTTTCTCGACGCGAAAATTGGGGGAGATGGACGTTTATATAGGCACAAGGAGCTAGGGTTGTCCAAATGAGGCGAGGTTTTCGGCCACACGATCAGAATTGGATGGCCTAGATGAAGGTTGGGGTTTGGGTTGGTTTGGTGGGCTGTTGGAGGGGTGTCTTGGGCCTCAAAGAGGGGGGTACTTTCAGCCCACGAGAATAACTGTTGGAGCACCAAACGAACTCCAAACGCGACGAGATTTGACAGGCGGGTTACACACACCAAAACAACATCGCACGACAAGTCTCACGCCAAACCGGAAACGTTACACGGCCAAACACCAAAGTAGGCCTCGGGGATGTCACGGACACGTGAGAGAGCTCCGGAACTCGAAACGGACAACGGGAAGGAACGAGTGGGACCGGATGCAAACGACAAGACAAATGCAATGCAATGCACATGACTACATGATATGGATGAATGAACACACGCACACGACAAAAGAACGAAAACCCGAAAAAACAAAGAACCCAGAATGGAATAGATGAAGCCAGAGATATATATATTGCCCAAAAGGGAAAGTATTACATCCGGGGCATTACAAATTGGCATGTTGTAAATATTTGTAGAAACTATGGACGACAACCCCCGAGACGAAGCACAAGAAGCGATGTTGCTGGACATAATCGTAGACGGACAAGATGCCGTCTTGTCGTTTCTCAACGACACCGATGAGCTGCTGGAAAGAGATGAGGAAGAAGCAGGCTATGATTATGATGGCTCCGGTGAACCAATGCACATGCAAGAAGTAGACCGTGAGGACGGCTCCGGTGACCCAATGCCGGTGCAAGAAGGAGACCGTGATGATGGCTCCGGTGACCGAACCGAGTCCGGCCAGCAGGTATATATATTAGTTAAGCCTGTGCTGACTAGTTAATTGACGCATTCATTGTTTTGGTATGTACACATATTAATTAATTAACTCTCGTCTTTGTTCTTTTTTCTAGCCCTCCGGATCGAGCAAATCTTCGGTAAAGAGACGAGGCACGAAGAAAAAGTTGAGGTCGGATGAAAAGTTTGAGATCACAGAAATCGCGTGCACCGACGAACCGATTGAACCCATCCGGACAAAGAACGCATTTGTTAATCAGTGCGGGGTTATGGTTAGGGACAATATCCCAATCAGCATCCATCAATGGTTAAAGCCGATTGCAGAAGACGCTCAGGTGTCTTATGTCACTGGTATGCAGAAAGAAGATCTTTGGACTGAGCTGAAGTCAAATTTCACCCTACCGCCAGAGGCTAATCCGGCGAAGCCAGTTACAGAGGATTTAATCAAGTCTTTTGCTCTTACGAAGATGGCAGAACTATTCAGGGGGTGGAAGAAACACCTGAATAAGTTTGTCCGCAAAAAAGAGACTCCAGAATTCCAGGGCATATATGAGAAGATCAGAGATGACTGGCCCGTATTTGTGGCCTATAAGACATCGGAAAAGAGTAAGAAGATGTCGGCGACAAACCAAAAAATGCTGCGAAGAAGATGCATCACCATCGCACGGGGTCAGGTGGCTACCTCAGAGCCCGGCCTAAGTGGGCCAAGGCTGAGAATGATCTGCTTCAGAAAGGGATCGAACCAGAGACAATGAACTGGCCAGACCGTTGCCGGACTTGGTTCTTCGGGGCTGGCGGAACCTTGGACCCTATATCAGGAAGGTGCATTTGGACGGACAAGCAATTGGAAATACCACTCAAGAAGCTTCGGCACTATATCAAAGCAGCGCAGCAAGGGACGTTCTTTCCCGACAGAGAGAACGACGAGCTCACAATGGCCCTCGGGAATCCTGAGCACCCTGGACGGACACGAGGCATGCCAGGCTCCGTTCTGTGGAGTGCTGGGTTTTCGGACGCAGGCGGTTACAAATGCCACGAGAGGAGGAAGAAAGTGCAGCAGACCGAACTGCAGGCGCTGCACGCCAGAATACAAGCGATAGAGGAACGAGAAGCAAATCGGGACAAAAGAACTGCCGAAGCTTCCCCCGAAGCTACCCCGCCATCTCAGCGGAGAAGCAGCATGGCTTCCACCGAGCTGCTTCAGCCGGAGCATGTCTTGACGGCTCCTGCCAGCTATCCCGTGGATGCTATCACGGAGTCTCAAAATTGCCACCTTATGACGCAATGGATAAATATGAAGGTCAAGGCGGCTGCTGGCTCTGTTTATACTACTGGACCCGGCGCAACTTTTCACTATCGGCCGATTCCAGAAGGATATGCTAGGGTGATCGTGGATGAAATAACGGAGGGATTTGAGGACCTCCAGCTTGACCACCCTACCGATGAAGGGGAGACTCGGCTGGGTTCTTCACTGAAGACTCCATGCCTATGGCGGAAGGACCTCATCAACATTCTCAACTGGACGCCTTCGCCTCCTCCTCCTCATCCGGCGAATCAGGGCACTCCGCCTCCTCCACCGCCTCCTCCTCCGGCGAGTGACGATCAGGGCACTCCAGCTCCTTCTCCGGCGCGTGGCAGCACTCCGCCTCCTTCTCCGCCTGCGTCGGCGCGCCCGAGCAGCCAGCCTCCTCCTTCCCCGTCTAGTCAGCAAGGGCGGAAGAGACCTGCCGCCGCTCCGGCTGCTCCGGTGCGTAAGCAAGGAAAGAAGACGGCCGCTTCGTCTGGCCTGCCAGCGTCTAGCAGTACAGCCAGAGGTGGGAGGCAATACAGATTCGGTCCTTCTCTCGCGCCTCTAGAGAAGTTACCATACGAGAGGTCTGACGAGGAAAACACGAAGATTGCTGAAGGCGAAGTGAAGGACTGGCTTGAAGGGTTGAAAGCACAGAGACATCCACCTCCGGAGGAGAACATAGATCCGGTGAAAGCAAAGCGCACTCTTGCTGCCCTGAAGAAACCAGCGAAAAGTCAGCCGAAAGACAACTATGACCACATTATTGAAAAGTCATTTCACGAAGCGAAGTGGTCGGGAAGTACTAAAAGTGATCAAAGTTTAGCAGAAGGACGAGCTGGGTAACAAATTGCCCAGCTCGGTGAACAAGCGGACCAATCGTGCCCCCCGCTCAAGGTGTCTAGCGACATCGTCGCTAATGATCCGAGGATGGTGCCCGGTTATAGCAATCTTGGAGATTACCTACCCGACGATGTACATTATGATTTCTTGGAGGTGCAGATACAAAGATACGAGTACGGGAAGCCTCTCGTCAAAGATGAAAGATCTCTATCAACGATGATGCGAAGATTGCATGATTGGTACTTGAAAATCTGCAGAGAGTCTGAGGGGTGGGATAGTTTGTATGTGAGAGTTAAACCGGAGCATGACCTCGTTGGAATTGAACTGTTGCCTATTCCATTTGAGGAGTTCTATCAGTTTTTCAATCAATTGGCCCTCGATAAAGAAACAGTCGCCTGCTACTGTCTGTATGTATAGTACTACTTCTGTCATTAAGTCTCTCTATATAACTCAGCTCTTTCATTGCATGTATTTATAATTATCCTCACTATATTATGCAGATTGAAGATCGTCGAATTGAAGAAAAGACAAGTCGGTGATATAGGGTTCATTAACACATATCTCATAGATGCAACTGAGGTTGAATTGCGTGCCTCAGCTACCGAGGCCAACTTGCTACGGTCGTTGGTGGTAAATGAAAACAAAGATATAATACTTTTTCCTTACAACTTCAAGTGAGTGTTACTGTCTTGTCCATATTCGGTTTCCCTTATATATTAGTCAAGGTTATAGTAATGTAATTGATGAGATCATGCATGCGTGCGCAGCTTCCACTATATTCTCCTAGAGATTAAGCTTGAGCAGGGAGTAGTAACTGTCTTGGACTCTAAACGAAAATATCCCAAGGAGTATGCGAACATGACATAAATGCTCGAGAAGTAAGTTAAATCGATCATTATCCACCATGCATATCAGCAACTTTGTTCATTTCTGATATCAAGTAATTGTTTTCTTTGTCTGGCAGGGTTTGGAAAAAATTCACCAAAAAAGCTCCGAGACTGCCGAAGAAGCTGGAATTTAGACACCCGAAAGTAAGTACTATATAGTAGCATGTTCCGCGCATCTCGTATTGATTCAAGCGCTAGTTTCATCAATACCATTTGGCATTCTTGCTTATCAGTTTGATTGACCTCTATTTCTTGTAAAGTGGTTGTGGTACGAACAAGGGAATGTATTGACCCCCTTCTTCAAATTAGATCTTTCGGATGCGGAATGAACTCCTAGCATCAGATCGTCTGCGAGCAATTCAAGAGGAATTGGCGGCATTCTTCCTTGACCATGTGATCGCGCCAGACGGAGAATACTATGTGGACCATGCGTCCATATGATAGGAGATTATATTTGTAAGAGATAATTATTGTATATATGTACCCGGTAGTGTCGGATAGATATACGAGAACTTGTTGTTCGACCAATCTCTCGGAGAAGGAGAGGTGGTCGATATTACTTCTCTCTGTATGCATATATATGTTGATTACGATCTTCTGTTTCCTTCGTTTGCTTACTAGCTAGCTAGCTAGCGTGTCTAGTCCTCTCTATACGTATGTGTAGTACGTAGCGTCGACCAAGCACGGACATAAGAGAGGACACTTCTCTCTATTAATTAGCTAGCAAACACAATATATGAAACACCTAAATTAACCCCCCAAAACCTCCAACCCCCCCCCCTTTCAAAAAAAAACAAAAACCACAGCCACAGAAATGCTGACGCGTGGATGCCTTTTGGTCCCGGTTGGTGCCACCAACCGGGACCAAAGGCCCTCCTGCCTGGGCTCCGCGCACAAGCCACGTGCAGACCCATCTGCCCCGGTTCTAGATTGAACCGGGACTAAAGGTCTAGGGCATTAGTACCGACCCTTTAGTCCCGGTTCAAGAACCGGGGCAAAAGGCCCTTACCAACCGGGGCAGATGGCCCGTTATCTACTAGTGTTGGAGCCCCGATCGAAGCCGCAAAGCATGACGCACTAAACTATCAAGTAGTCATCAGATCGAGCTTGCCAAACGTTCATAACATCTGCATTAGCTCATGCAATAGGTCTGTCATCTAGCTGTACATCAAGACATAATTCTTCTGTCCAGCAATGAGGATAATCCTCAGATCACGGACCCAGTCCGCATTATTTGTATCATCATCTTTCAACTTAGTTTACTCTAGGAACATATAAAAAACAGGGGAGTTACATCGCGAGCTATTGATCTACAACATAATATGCAAAGACATTTTGACTATGTTCATGATAAATTTTAGTTCAATTAATCAAATTACTAAATAAACTCCCACTTAAATTAACACCCCTCAAGTTGTCTTAGTGATACATGATCCAAATCAACTAAACCATATCCGATCATCACGTGAGCGTCTACATGTTGATCATATCTACTATATGAATCCTGTTAGACCTTTCGGTCTCCAGTGTTCCGAGACTATGTCTGTATATGCTAGGCTCGTCAAGTTTAACCTAAGTATTTCACGTGTGTAAAACTGGCTTACACTCGTTGTATGTGAACGTAGAGGCTCTTACACCCGTTCATTGCGATGTGTCTCAGAACGATGAACTATAGCAACGATGCATATTCAGGGAGAACACTTTTATATTGAAATTAAGTGAAGAGATCATCTTATAATGCTACCGTCGATCTAAGCAAAATAAGATGCATAAAAGATAAACATCACATGCAATCAAAATATGTGAGAATGATATGGCCATCATCATCTTGTGCTTTGGATCTCCATCTCTAAAGTTAAGTGATGATCTCCATCGTCACTGGCTCGACACCTTGTTCTCCATCGATGCGTCAGGGTCGTCTCCCCAACTATTGCGTCTACAAATATTGCTAACACATAGCGATAAAGTAAAGCAATTACATGGCGCTTGCATTTCATACAATAATTAAGAGACAACCCTAAGGCTGCTGCCGGTTGTCGACATTAGAAAACATGAACATCTTATACAACAATGTATATCACATCACAACATACTCTGCAAAAACAAGTTAGACGTCCTCTACTTGTTGTTGCAATTTACCAATGTTTATGTAGGGTCTTATGAAGTTTTTTGCACCTGTAGGTTTTCTACCATCACCACTGGCGGTATAAAGCCTGGAAGCAGCTGGAGTAAATGTTATAAAAGTTGGAACATATTACATATTTCCTGAAATGGTATATCTTAATATATTGTTTAGCTGCTGCAGCATTTCTTGAAATGGTTTTATTCTAAGCATTGATTATCATAGTCAATAAAGTATCAATTTTTTTGTAGGTGATATAAATTTTATTTCATGCAATCTTTTTGTAGCATACTATCGTCGATATAATTTGCAAGTATTGTCCTGATTTGTGTAAAAGGTGCATGTGGATAATATATGATAATCATTTTTTTTATTTTTGAATCTCTTCTCCTTGAAGTTTGTTGATTTCTCATATTGTTTGTCAAATAGTTGATAGACGATAATTATCCAATTATTTTTTCTTTTGTCATCCTATTCTAGCCTACCTCTGCTTTGCCACTATCTAGTCATTTAGAGGATATTGAGTATATATCTTAATTTTCATCTCCATTTACATTTCTATTTTGGTGATTGCAGATTGATGTTAGAGTAAAAACATTGCACCCAGTGTATATTCTTGCATGAAAGACCATGAGCATCTTCTTAAAGCATTGAATGACCATTCCATAGGTGAGAGAGTGTGTGGTTGAAGCAGTTTGTCATTATTTAGCAGATCTGCACCTTGCTGGCGCCTGGTAACATGACACCAACGGTCCTTATGGACTATGGGTGGCCGAGGCAGTTTAAACAGAGCTATGAGCCTATGATGAAGTATCCTACCGAGGCGTGGCAGTAGCTGGCAAATTTTTGTGTTTTGACCCTTTTTCGAAACTTATTCGAGATCTGACCCTATTCTGCAAAAATTTCGGGATCTGATCCTTTTCTTACCGCCAAGGCCTCTGGCGGTAGGGTATAACAGCCTACCGTCAAGGCCCCTTGTGGTAGGGTATAACAACCTACCTTCAAGGCCCCTGACGGTAGGGTTATTTTTTTCCTAAGTATGAAATACAGTGCATGCTCGCACCTACTGCCGGGCACCTTGGTGGTAGGGTTGTATAGGATGTCGCCAGCCTGTTTGGCGGTAGGGTTGTTTCCTACCGCCAAGGCCCTTGGCGGTAGGCTGTTATACCCTACCGCCAGGGGCCTTGGCGGTAAGAATGAGTCAGATCCCGAAAATTTTGCAAAGTAGGGTCAGATCTCGAATAAGTTTCGAAAAAGGGTCAAAACACGAAATTTTGCCGCAGTAGCTGTGCCCCATGCGTATGCAGAGACTGTTGGTGAGTCACGCAGCCCTATTCCTGTTGACTCCCAAGATTCAATGCTTTATCTTTGAACATGTCTAGTGGGCGCGTGCGTGCTGGATAGGGCTTCCGAGCGGCCGACGAAAAAGGAAGGCAGCTGGTCTCCTCATCCACAAAAGGAACGCCGCAATCTAATTTTGATTTTTTTTTAAAGCCGTAACTTTTGAACCAAGCATCAAAACTAAGATCCGTTTTCACGGTAGATATTCTCGCGACGTGCTCTTCAAAAAAAGATACTGCATTGGTATGTTTCGACGAACTTTTTTGCGTGCAATTTAGTCCCCGTTTGGTGCAACCGTTTAGCCGTCGATGTGCAACTACCTGACAGGGATATGCAACTTTTCTCGTACACTATAAACGTGCAATTTTTCTCTATGGGACCTCCACCCCCAAACTGCCTTCTTCCATTGAGATGTGCAACTTCGTTTGTTGCCCAGGCTATGCAGTTTTTACTAGTGGCACCATCCCATACTACTCTCTAACAGTGAAATGTGCAATTTTGTCTGTTGCCCCGGTGCCTTGGCCAACTGTCTGGTAGTCGTCGCGCATGTGCAGCCCCCACAACCACGTTTGAAGGACTATCCTATAAGAATGTCCCAACTCCAGGCCACACATGTGCGACTATGCACACAAAAGTGTGCAACTCCGCGATCGGACGTGAGCACCTTCCACAGCAATTCATGTGCGACTATGCAGACGAGATTGTGCAACTGTGAGACCATGCATGTGTGACTCTGCCGACGAGAGTGTGCAACTCCGCGGCTGGGCATGAGCATCTCCCACAAAAACTCATGTGCGACTATGCGGATTAGATTGTGCAACTCCATGGCCATGTATGCGCGACTGTGCCGACAAGAGTGTGCTACTCCGCGGCCACGCGTGAGCACCTCCCACGACAATTCATGTATGACTATGCGGACGAGATTGTGCAACTCTGTGTCCATACATGTGCGACTGCGTCGACGAAAGTGTGTAACTGCACGACCATGCGTGAGCACCTCCCGCAACAATTTATGTGCGACTATGCAAACGAGATTGTGCAATTCTGTGGCCATGCATGTGCGACTGTGCCGACAAGAGTGTGCAACTCCATGGCCGGGAGTGAGCACCTCCCCCGGCAATTCATGTGCGACTATCCGGACGAGATTATGCAACTCTGTGTCCATGCATGTACGATTGTGCCGCCGAGAGGGTGCAACTCCGTGATCATGCGTGAGCACCTCCCACGACAATTCATATGCGACTATGCGGACAAGATTGTGCAACCCTGTGTCCATGTGTGTGCGATTATGCCGGCGAGAGTGTGTAACTCCGCTGCCGGGTGTGAGAACCTCCTACGATAATTCATGTGCGACTATGCGGACCAAATCGGGCAACTCTGTTGCCATGCATTTGCGACTGTGCTGACAAAAGTGCGCAACTTCGCGGCGGGGCGCCAGAACCTCCCACGGCAATTCATATGCGACTATGCGGATCAGGTTGTGCAACTGTGTGGCCATGCATGTACCAACTAGAACTAATATGTGTGCAACTACAACTACTGTGGATGCCAACAAAAAATAGTAAACAATAGATCAATTTATAAACAGGCATTTAGTCAAGTTTTACAAGATACAAGCATTGAAACAGTGTTAGCTAACAAAAATTAAGCACCTACTAGCAGGCAAAAGGCGCGGCGACACGCCGTGCCCGTCCAGAAGCCCGTGAGTACGAACGTGAACACAATAATTCAATTTTAAAGTTGAATTTACGAATCGGTTGGGCTAGTCACGCACATGCTTACACCACGAGAATACAAATACAAAGCTATGGCATCACTGAAGGAGTAGATGTTTTATAACAACTGGGGAACACAAAAGAAGAAGGAAGAAACAACAATTCATCAGAAGCAAACAATTAGGCAAAGTTTTCTCCAATCAGCTAATTATTTTGTAGTAGCATTAATTGTTTTCTTGTAAACAATATTTGTAGTAACATTTATTGGAGCATCCTTGGTTTTTGTTTGTGAAGTTAAAAAATAAGGGGGGTGGGGGGTTAAGGAAACGTAGAGGTTGGTAATGTCTCTTTGTGACCTTGCTCGACAAAACAGTCCCAAAAAACTGAACCTGCCGAAACTTATTAGTGTTTCATAAACCCAAATGCAAAAAAGCAAACACTCGCTTCATCCATCTTATTTCAGGAAGACAATATCTTGATTTAACCTTTCATTTTTTTTATTACTAAGATTAGAAAACGAAATCATCTTTCCACTTGGAAGAATCCAAAGGAACGCATTGTTATAACCCGTTGTGTCTCCATATTTACAGAACCTCTTGACCGAGGGGGAAACAATACAACCAGTACCTATGTGCCTCGGATGTATTTTCTTCACAAAAAACCAATAGCAACATCACTGATTCTTTGTTAGCATTACTATATCTCCCATGAAAGATAATATGATAATAAAATTTGACATAATAAGATAGTAATAATCAACCTGGCAGCAAAAGGAGGCTACTACTTGAAATCACCAAGCCGCCCGTTCACTCATTTCTAGAGATCTAACCAAGCTGTATTTCATAATGAACAGGTGTGCTCAGCTACTGTACATTCCCATGATCCAAAATTGAAGCTAGCATTAAATAGTAACAACGACCTACAAACCAGCATCATCATTTTAAACAACAAAATACATGGATAAATATTGCAGCCAGAATAATCATGCACACTCTGCACTCTCAAGTTTAATAGACATCTTCCCTTTTTTATTTGATGATCCAGTGTAACTCTCCCACTATCAAGACTATACATCCTTCACTTGGCAGACCTCCATTGACCTCATATCCTGTAGGCAACAATGAATAATTCAGATACTAATAGCGGTGGTAAGCACACATAAGTAGATCGACAGTAAAGCTAGCAAGCAGCAACCATGGGGCGGTTTTAGTGCTTCTGGTTTGTACACAACATTTCAGGTAATGATGCCATTTAGGTTCGATGTCTGCCGTAACCCAATATTATCAGAATCGATGCCTGTAGTATTACAAAATATACAGAGCACGCATAGTTCCATTCTTATTCAGCATCCGAACATTTATTTTGGAGACACCTTTGCGACAGAGCATGCATAGTTCCATTCTAGAACACACAAGGGATTGTGATACCAATTATTCAGAGAAAGAGGCAACACAAATAGGAGTTTCCCTCTGCTAGCTACATATTGTATACTGTTTTTCTTTAAATCCCTTTTGCAAGGAAGGGGGAGCTGTAGTATTGTCGGTGTACTAAGATAGGGGTATCTTAGTACCCCAACTTGTGCACGGGCAGTAGTAGCTTCCCGCTGCAGGGTCTACCACGTGCTTGCCGGAAACCTTTCTGATCCTTATTAAGCAATTCAAAAACAAAGTATACAAGACAGAAGATCAAGGCCCCGGCAAGTGGAGCTTGCCGGGAAGGCCGTCCCAGGCTCAAGACTATGTCATTAACACAAGACCCTGGCAAGAGGAGCTTGCCAGGAAGACCAGAAGACTGTATCTAGAAGACAAGCCCCGGCGCACTCTGCGCCCCGGCAAGACCCGGGGAGCGACAAGCTTCCCGGCCCGACAAGATCAAGCCCCCGGCAAGGTGCTTGCCGGGGGAAGTCTGCACTGTGTGCCCGCGCTCCAGCTCATCGGCCCACGCGTCGCCCTGGGACCATTCCAGGGACGCGTGGCGGATGGCTGTGCAGCCTGGGGGGCACGGTTGCACTCCACGGTGACGAGGCTATCACCGTGGCGAACGGAGACGCAAGGACGGGTGCTTTTGGGGTTGACGGCGACGGGCATTAAATGCTCTTGTCCCCCACTGTCAAAGTAGGTGATGACCACTGTTCATGCACTATTCATCCACTGTTCCCGCACTATTACAACTACCACCAAAGTTACATTTTTGCCCCTTTCTTCTACGTTGACACCTGTCGGTGACCCCTTGAGCTATAAAAGGAGGCCCATGCCCAACGTAGAAAGGGTTCGGAACTTAGACAGCACTCTCGCTCGGTGTAGCTAGTTCTTCAAGCTCTCGAGCTCCAATACTCAATACAAATCAAGCAGGAGTAGGGTTTTACGCGTCCATCGCGGCCCGAACCTGGGTAAACTGCCCGCGTGTGCTCTACGATCTGCTCTTTGTGCTCCCTCCGCTCCCTTACCGCACGAACAAGGGGCTCCGGTCCCATAGGTGCTCGTGGTGGACAGTTTCCCCCGTCATCTTTGGCGCGCCAGGTAGGGGGCGTCGAGGTTGTGCGAACCTGATCCGGCGTTCACGCGAGCGCATTCTTCATCAACCTCTCCAACGTCATCAGCAACAACCACATGGCCCCGAAGAAGAAGGCTTCGGAGGTCGCAGGCCCGTCTGCGTCTGTTCCACCGCCACCAGAACCAACGGTGGGTGGAGGAGACGCCGGCGGAAGGGTGGTCGCCGGTGAGGAGACTCACGGCACCGCTAAATCCAAGGACAAGGCGGACGGCCGGGCCAACTCCAAGGCCTCGGTCTCCGTAGATGCGCCACGTCCATCTCAGCATACGACGGGCCAGCAGCACCATGGCACAGGAGGTGCCTTCCGCTTGCTGGGCCAAGGACAAACCGGAGGCTCGTGGGACGCTCTGGGCCATCGCCCTGGCACAAGCAAGGCGCGGTCGCCGGGGCGAGACCCTGCTCCTTCTAACCCTGTTAGAAGTCCGAGCATATCTCGCTCCTCGCACCGCTCGCCACCGCTCCCCTCCTCTCCAGCAGAAGCACTCGCAAGAGCGCAGCTGCTCCTCGACTTCCCTCCAGCGGCAGACAAGGCCGAAGACTGGAGGGCAACCATCCAGAGCCTGATCGCCTTCGCCAATAATGACACGCCGCAGCAGCCGGCGACCTCGCGGCCACGGCAAGTCGAGAAGACGAAGGCCGACGGCGACAAGACCGCCGGGGGTGCAACTACCGTGCACTCCCCGCCGCGGAAGCAGAAGACGCCTCCCCGCCGGATTAACGTCGACGACGACTCCACGGCGTCGTCGGATCCGCGGGCTCGTCGGGACCAGCGCCAAGTCCTTGACGATCGGCGGCAAGAAGATGCTCGAACTACGATCGAGCGCCGGCGAGAAGCCCGGCGACAATCTGATCAGCGTGCTGGGACCGCTGTCGACGCGCACACGCCCGGTGAACCAGGCGACTTGCCGTACGCGGCAGGCTGCCCTGCGTTTACCCGTGAGCTGCGGCGCGTCCAGTGGCCCAGCATGAAAAACTTCAAGCCCGACGTACCCGAGAAGTACGACGGCAAGACGCACCCCTCGGAGTTTCTCAGTATCTACACCATCGCGGTACAGGCTGCCGGGGGGCGCGACGAGAAGATACTGGCGAACTACTTCCCGCTGGTGCTTAAGCCGAACGTTCGTTCTTGGCTTATGCACTTGCCGGAAGGCTCTATTTCTTCGTGGGCGGACCTGTGCCACCAATTCGTTGGCGCCTTCACGGGCGGCCACAAACCCCACGGCCAGGAGAGTGATCTCCACATTCTGGCCCAGAAGGAAGGAGAACCTCTGCGCAAGTACATCCAACGCTTCAGCCGCGTGCAGCACAACATTCCTGACGTCCACCCCGCCGTGGTTATCAGCGCGTTCCACCAGAACGTGCGTAACCATCGCATGCGGGAGGAGATGGCCATGACGAAGATCCGGGACGTCAGCGAGCTCTACGCTCTAGCTGACAAGTGCGCGCGCGCCGAAGAGGGGAGGAGACTCCCCGGGGAGGATGCTGGCACAGGGGGAAGCGACAGCGAGGATGCCGCCCCGGCAAAGAAGAGCCGGCGGCGGAACAATAGAAAGAAGAAGAACAAGGAGGTGCTTGTCGTCG
Organism: Secale cereale; assembly: GCA_902687465.1. NCBI lineage: Eukaryota > Viridiplantae > Streptophyta > Magnoliopsida > Poales > Poaceae > Secale > Secale cereale. The sequence goes on from LR738712.1 coordinate 803,461,779, forward strand.
AGAAGTCCGGCAAGGAAGCTCCCGCCAAGACAGCACAGGCTGGCGGCTCCGGCAAGGAGCCTGCCCCTGTAGCGGCAGCCGACAAGCCAGACGGCTCCGACAAGCAATATTGCAAGATCCACCGCACCAAGGGCCACGACCTCTCGAACTGCAAGCGCGTCGAGTACCTCGTAGAACAGCAGAAAGCTGAATACGAGCGGCGCGACAAGGAGAAGGCTCAAGGTGGCGGAGGAGAGCCAAGCAAGAAGCGGCCTTTCAATGGCCGGGGAGGACGCCGCGGCAAGGCCAAGCAGCGGCAAGGTGATCGACCTCCCCGGGGCCGCGACAAGGATGAAGAGGAAGACGACAACGATGACATGGAGGAAGGCGATAACAGCGAGCAGGAGTTCCAGAAGGCCACAGAAGTACTGTGCGTCGACGGGGGCGCCTATCTGCACACTTCCCACCGCCAACTCAAGCAGTGGGTGCGGGAAGTAAACGCAGCAGAGCCGCCCGTCGAGTCACGCAGGCTGCTGAAATGGTCCAGCACGCCCATCATTTTTGATCTTGAGGACCACCCTGACCGCACCACAGCGGTCGGGTGCTTGCCGATGTTGGTCTCACCAACCATCCGCAACCTCAAGGTCACCAAAATGTTGGTTGACGGCGGGGCCGGGCTGAACTTGATCTCTTCAGCTGTGATCAAGAAACTCCAGATCCCAGATGGCGAGCTCGAAGAGACCGGTTCGTTCCAAGGAATAAACCCGGGAAGGAGCAAGCCCAAGGGGAAGATCACTTTGCCAGTGACCTTTGGCGGGGAGCTCAACTTCAGGACGGAGAGGATAACCTTTGATGTTGCCGATATCCCATTGCCATACAATGGGATACTTGGACGTCCTGCCCTCGCCAAGTTCATGGCAGCTTCCCACTAGGCCTACAATGTACTCAAGATGCCGGGGCCGATAAGCGTCATCTCTGTCTATGGCGACAAGAAGGACGCGCTTATCTGCGCCGACAAGATCTACCGGGATGCAGCAGCCGCAGCGAAGAGCAACACACTTGCCGCTGAAGCTCCCGGGGGGAAGAAGACCAAGACCAAGTCCGGCAAGTGCTCTGGAGCCGACTCCGGCAAACGCACCTCTTCGGAGTGCTGCGCTGCCGTCGAGGACGTTCCATCGAGCTCCACCGGCAAGTGCAAGAAGGGCATGGCCGCTCCGCCGGCAACCAAGAAGGTGTCCGCCAAGGAGGACGGCACTGGTGGTACCTTCACCATCAGTGCTACACTTGATAGCAAATAGGAAAGCGCGCTCGTTGCCTTCCTGCGGGCGAATGTCGATGTGTTTGCCTGGCAACCATCTGACATCCCCGGCGTTCCCAGGAAGGTAATTGAGCACAAGCTTGCTGTTTGTCCTCATGCGCGGCCCGTCAAGCAGAAGGTCAGGAAGCAAGCCGTGGAGCGCCAAGAATTCATTGCCGAAGAAATCAAGAAGTTAGAAGCAGCGGGCCTAGTTAGAGGCGTGATCCATCCGACGTGGTTAGCAAACCCAGTTGTCGTGCGTAAGGCTAACGGGAAGTGGAAGTTGTGTATAGACTTCACTGATGTGAATAAATCATGTCCCAAAGATCCATTTCCCTTGCCGCGCATTGACCAGATTGTTGACTCCACTGCTGGATGTGAGCTGCTCTCCTTTCTTGATGCATATTCAGGCTACCACCAGATTTTTATGGCCAAGGAAGATGAAGAGAAGACTGCATTCATTACTCCATGTGGCACCTATTGCTTTATTCGCATGCCTTTCGGATTGAAGAATGCAGGCTCAACATTTGCAAGGGTGGTGCACACTGCTTTTGAGCCACAGATCCACAGAAATGTAGAAGCTTACATGGATGACATAGTGGTGAAGAGCAAGAGCAAGGATACCCTGATCCAAGATTTGGAAGAAACTTTTGCAAATCTGCGCAAGATCCAGCTTAAGTTGAATCCCGAGAAGTGCGTTTTTGGAGTACCCTCCGGCAAGCTTCTCGGGTTCTTTGTGTCTCAGAGGGGGATTGAAGCTAATCCCGACAAGATTAAAGCCATCGAGCAGATCGAAGCCCCGAAGCGCGTCAAGGACGTAAGGAGGCTTGCAGGTTGTGTAGCTGCCCTCAGTAGGTTCGTTTCAAAGTCTGCAGAACGCGCCCTGCCTTTCTTCAAAATTTTGAAGAAGGCAGGTCCTATGAAATGGACTCCGGAAGCGGAGGCAGCGCTGCAAGACTTGAAAGGATACCTATCCTCCACTCCAATACTTGTCGCACCTAGGCCACAAGAGAAGTTGCTGCTATACTTAGCAGCAACCAATCAAGTGGTTAGTGCTGCGTTAGTAGCGGAGAGGGAGGCCGACGAGGAGTCTATACCACCGGCAAGCGAATCCAGCGACAAGCAGGGGGCTGCTCCGACAAGCTTTGGCCCCGACAAGGACAACTCTGCGTAGGAGCAAGGAGAGGTGCGGAAGAAGATGGTGCAGCGCCCGGTGTATTTTGTGAGTTCCCTCTTGCAGGGGGCTAGATCAAGATACTCCGGCGTGCAGAAGTTGCTTTTCGGCCTCCTCATGGCCTCGAGAAAGCTGCGCCATTACTTCCCAGCACACGAGATAACAGTGGTCACTCGCTTTCCGTTGAAGAGAATATTGCAGAATCCAGAAGCAACAGGCAGGATCGTCGAGTGGGCACTGGAACTGTCGAGCTTTGGTCTCAAGTTTGAAAGTACCTCAACCATACAGAGCAGAGCTTTGGCAGAATTTATAGCTGAATGGACCCCGACGCCCGATGAAGAAGTTCCAGAGACGAGCGTACCCGTACAAGAAGCGACAAGCGAATGGGTGATGTACTTTGATGGTGCCTTCTCGCTGCAAGGCGCTGGAGCCGGTGTGGTACTCATAGCACCCACCGGGGAACACCTCAAGTATGTTATCCAGATGCACTTTCCCAGGGAACAAGCGACAAACAATACTGCTGAGTATGAAGGTCTGCTTGCCGGCCTCAGAATTGCAGCGGAACTTGGGATCAAGAAACTGATTGTGCGGGGAGATTCTCAGTTGGTGGTCCGACAAGTCAACAAAAGTTATCAGAGCCCTTTGATGGAAGCTTATGTTGATGAAGTGAGGAAGCTTGAAGAACACTTTGAAGGTCTGCAAATGGAGCATGTCCCAAGAGCTCAGAATGATATTGCAGATGGCCTTTCAAAGTGTGCTGCAATGAAGTTACCTGTGGAACCAGGGACCTTCCTGCTCAAGCTGACTCAACCATCCGTTACACCATCAATTGCACAGCCTAAGAAGAGAAAGTTGGTCTCCGGCGACTACTTACCGGCGGATCTCCCCGAGGCCGCCGCCAAGGTCCCCAAGATCAACAACCAGAACGCTGAGGAACAGTTTGCTCCTGCAGATCTAAGGGTCTGTACAGTTGAAGCAAGCGTTCCCGACGAGCTTTGCTCCGGCAGGCTTGCCGGGGGACCATCAGCTCCGACAGAACCAGAGGTTCTTGCCGTAGAAGCTGGGGTCCCCGCAGCGGCCCTCATGCCTTTAGTCCTTGCCGTCGAGCCCCGGGCTCCGGCATGGGCACAGCAGATCGTCCGTTTTCTGCAAACTGGAGAACTTCCCGACGACCCAGCAGAGATAGAGAAAATAACCAGACAGTCAAGTATGTACCAGTTCGTGGACAATGAACTGTACAGAAGAAGGCTCAATGGTGTCAGGTTGAAGTGCATTTCCAGAGAAGATGGACAGAAGCTGTTGGCAGAAATACATGGAGGCATATGTGGCCACCACATTGGCGCAAGGGCACTTGCCGGAAAGGCATTCCGGCAAGGGTTCTTCTGGCAAGAAGCCCTCCAAGACGCAACTGCACAAGTAACCAAGTGTGAAGCGTGCCAGTTCCATGCCAAACAAATTCATCAGCCAACTCAAGCTCTCCAGACGATCCCTTTGTCCTGGCCTTTCTCGGTCTGGGGGCTCGATATCCTCGGCCCTTTCCCCCGTGCTGTCGGGGGCTTTGAGTACTTGTACGTTGCAATCGACAAGTTCACAAAGTGGCCAGAAGTGGAACCGGTGAGAAAGGTGACAGCACAGTCAGCGGTCAGGTTCTTCAGAGCAATTGTTTGCCGTTTCGGAATCCCTAACAGGATCATCACCGACAACGGTACGCAGTTCACTAGTCGCACCTTCATGCAATACGTCCAAGACCTTGGCGCCAAGGTCTGCTTCGCTTCTGTTGCTCACCCGAGGAGCAATGGTCAAGTGGAGAGGGCCAATGCTGAAGTGCTGCGCGGGCTCAAGACGAGGACCTTCGACAGGCTGCGCAAGTGCGGAAGAAACTGGATAGAGGAGTTGCCGGCGGCTCTTTGGTCAATCAGAACGACACCAAGTCGAGCCACCGGACAGACACCCTTTGCCCTTGTCTATGGGGCAGAGGCAGTTCTCCCCACGGAACTCGTATACGGATCTCCTCGAGTGCTCGCTTATGATGAGCTCGAGCAAGAACAACTGCGACAAGATGATGCATTGCTCCTTGAGGAGGAACGTCTCCAGGCTGCTGTACGAGCTGCTCGATACCAGCAGGCCTTGCGCCGCTACCATAGCCGCAAGGTCAAGGCCAGGAGTCTCGAGGAAGGCGACCTTGTTCTTCGGCGTGTTCAGTCCGCCAAGAATTCCAACAAGTTGACACCGAAGTGGGAAGGCCCTTATCGGGTGAGACAAGTTACAAGGCCCGGCGCTGTCCGCCTTGAGACCGAAGAAGGCTTACCGGTGAGCAACTCCTGGAACATAGAGCATCTTCGAAAGTTTCACCCATAAGGCACGGTTGCCGTGATCCGCTCCGGCAACCACCTTTTGTACGAGTCTTGCCGCTGTTGCATGTAAACCTTTGTACAAAGCCGGGCGCAGATCCCGTGCATCAGTAAAGCTTTGTGTTTTCGCAACTATTTGTCATTCTCGTGCTTTTCTTTGTTATTTGCATGCATTATTTGGCATTTTGTGCAACACACATATCCGGTAAGCATTACCATGCCGAGAAATCCTATACTTGTTTCCTCTTCTCCTTTTTCTTTCCCTCTTAAGCAGGAAGAATGTTCCTCGCGCACAAGTTTGCCGGGGGGGAAGGAGGTGGAGGACGAACCAAGTGCTGTTCAAGAAAGAAAAGCTTACCGGAGAACGAACAGATTATGAAGGCTAAGTTACCAGAATTTGGGCAGTTCAAATTTTTAAATTTTAGTTATCTTCCTTGAACAACCACACTTTGTATGGAAAACCTGTGCGCGAAGGAACCTACCCGTAGCTAGCCGCACCCTTGTCTTGTTTTCGAGTACGCTCAACGGCTTAAGAGAGCTGCGACAAGTGTCGCGCCCTTATTTCGTTTTCGAGTTCGCTCAGCAAGCTAAGTGCGTTGCGACTAGCTGCGGCAAGGTTGCTTGCCGGTAAGGCCTTTGCCAGCAGGCTGCTCAGAGTCCAGCACTCAGCGCTCGCGGCAAGGGTCCCTTGTCGACAAGTTCCCTAAAAAGCATAGGGTAAAAAGCATACAAAGTAAAGGACCAAAACAAGGGAGATAACACTGCATCAGTTGCTCGAAAATAAGATAAATATATTACAGAGATAGCTTGTCGCAATGGCTAATAAGTTCATGGCTAATGAGTTCATGTTCGTGACACACTTTGCAGCAACAAAAGAAAGAGGCCTAGTCTACGCGATCGCCTTCACGCCTGGAGATCTTGTTCACCTTGGCGATGATGTGGGCGACCTGCGCCTTCAGCGCCTCCATATCTGCGTCGGCCGGCAAGCTGCGGAGGACGTTGACGAGATTTATACCAGGATTGCGGTAGACGATCTTCGTCAGGACGCGCTCCAAGGTACCCGCGCAGAGCTGGCGCGACTCCTCGGCCAGCTGCGCGGGGAGCTTCTCCTGTAGACTTGCGAGTGCCGGCGCGATCCCTCTGAAGAAGAGACTGAGCTTGGCGCTGTGTGGGAGATTTGGATCCGGAGAATATATGAGGTGTTCCACCCTCAGCGCCATCAGCTCCTTATCGATGTTGGCAGCAGAAGCCACCAGATCTTCAGTCCATACCTCAACGGTCCGGCGGAAGTTGTTAGCAGAAGTGGCGGCGCTCTCCACCAGGCCTCGCTCCTTGCGGAGCTCGTCCTTCAGCTTGGTTTCGCGGTCCCGGACGGCGTCGAGTGAGTCTTTCAATGTGGAGACCTTCAGCTCCAGATCAGCAATTGAGTCCTTGGCGGCCTTGAGCTCGTCGCCTTGCTTGGAGAGGCGTACCTGGAGTTCAGGGTTGGTGTGGGCGTCCTTCTCGTGCTCTACGTTGAGCGCGGTGACCCTCTCCGTGCTCGCCTTCAGAAACTCCTCCAGCTGCGCCACTTTAGCCTCAAGGTCCTTCTTGGCGGTTTCCGCGGCGGCTGCGGCAGCTTTCGCCTTCTTCAACTCCCCGCCAAGGGCCTGCTCCCGGGCGGTAAGGTCTTCCTCGTGGGCGTCGAGGTCGACCTTCCGCTGGGTGAGCTCTCCTTCTCGCCGGGACAACTCCTCACCGACTAGCCGCTGCTGCTCCTCGGCCTCAGCCTTCTCCAGAAGAAACTCCTGCTGCTCTCCGGCAAGCCTCTCGCGCTCCTCCGCCAAGTCGCGGAGGGCCGCTTGGTTGGCGGCGCGGAGTTCAGCAGCACGCTTCTCCAGTTCTGCTCCAGCCTCGGCGGCGAGGGCTTCTCGGGAGTCCAGCTTCGCCTGCCTGGCCCGGTAAAGGGCCAGGAGCCGATGAAGCAGCTTCTCCTCCTCGGGCCCATCGCTCCCGCCAGGCGCTTCGACAATCTTCAGCCCCGCGGAGGCGAGGACCTCTCCGTCGAAGGTCTCTCCCTCCTCGGGGGCTCGCGACGAAGACCCCCATGGCACTTGTATAAAGACGCCATTGGGGGCCTCAAGGTAGAAGCCCGACTGCTCCTTGCCGGCGGAGGGATCGGTGGCCGGCGCAGCGCTAGACGCTCCTGCCGCCTCCGGGCCGGCAGTGTGGCCGCCGTCCCCCTCCCCGGCCGCTGCGTCCGCAGTCGGGGCAGTCTCCTCAGCCGCAGGCTCGTCGGCTCCTGCCATGTCTTCGACGACAGGGGCGTTGCCGTCGTCGCCCTGCGCGCCTTCCTCGCCGACGACCTCGGTCTCCATCCGGTCCGGCGCGGGAGGATCTAGAAAAAGAAAAGAAATAGTTCAAGCAAATATCCAAAAAAAAAAAGACAAGTCCAAGAAGACGAGGTTGCAAGACTTACCTTCGCGGATTTCGTCGACAACTGGCTCCCTCGCCGGGGAGTTCACCCTTGGCGGGGTGGCCACCCTCGCCGGGCTGCTCGCCCTTGGCGGGGTACTCGCCCTTGGCGGAGTACCCGCCCTTGGCGGAGCGCTCTCCCTCGCCGGAGAGTTCGTCCTTGGCGGGGAAGGCGGGACCTGCGGCTCCTCGGGAGTAGTCTCCGGGCGCTCCTGCGGCTGCGGCTCCGTTTCTGCACAAGACAAGCAAGACAACAAAACATCAATATCAAACTGGGACCCCAGGCGCACCCGACAAGTAGGAAGTTCAAAACCAGACTTACGCTGGGGGCTGCGCTGGGGGCTGCTCCTCGGAGCAGCGGTTGGGTCCTGCAAGTCCGTCGCCGGCGTGTCCCCTGTCGCCGCGACGGGCGAGTCGTCCTCGACCACTACCACGGGAACCTTGGCCTTCTTCGCCGCTCGCTGGGCCAGGGTCCTGAAATCAAAGCAAGAAGCAAAATCAGAATCATCAAAGAAAGAATCAAGACTGGATCAAAGAAGTCACAAATTGCAAACACTTACTCCTCTTCCTCGTCGTCGTCGCTCAGGGCGGAGAAGTCGAACTCCACCTGAGGCGCTTCCGCGCGAGGAGCAGGGGGAGAAGGCTCCCTCGGGCGCTTGGCGGTCCCCGGGGCTGGGGGCTGCGAAGACCCGGCCTCTGTTGACGCCGAAGCCCGGGGAGCAGGCGGAGCGGCCGCTCCGCTCTGGGAGGATCCTCCTCCGCTTGGCGTAGGTGCGCGGGGCGCCTCCGTCACGGTTTGGCTCGCTCTGGTGGCGCGCGCCGCCTGGCGGGCGGGCTGCTGTCGGGGCGCCTGCGTCCTCGTCGCCGTAACCGCCTTGCGGAGGCGCTTTGGCGGTGTACGCTTGGGACTTGACCGGGGCGGGGAGCTCTCCGAGGACGAGGAGACGTCGTCGTCGAGCCCCAGAGGCCCACCAGTATCCTCGCCGGCTCCGGCGTCCTCCTCCTCCTCCTCGGCGGGCTCGCTAGGCCCGGCGCCTTGCCCTGCGGCCCGGTTCCCTCCGGCGGCTCCGCTCCCTCCGGCACCTCTGCTTCCTCCGACAACCTCGCCCCTCGCCGCGGCCTCGCTCACAATCCCGGGGATCCCAGCATGCCTCAGAGAGGGGACCCCGGCGAGCTCATCGGGCGGGAGCTTGAGCATTTTGCGGATCTCTGCCTCCGCTGCTTGGCACGATGCGTCCTCCGCCTCTGCCTCCTCAACAGTGAATCCGAAGTCTCCTGCTGCTGCGGCTGCGGCGGCCTCTTCCACCCGGGAAGCAATATAGGCCAAATCCCGCTCCGTGGTGTCCCGAGTGAGACCCTTGATCTCCTCGGAGTTCTTCGGCACCTCCACCAAGTTATCAAAGAAGCTCATGATGGCGTCCGGCGTCGGCACTATCCAGGTGGGGTCGACGCCGTGAGAGTCACACGCAGGCATCATTGCGCGCAATGCGTCCCGGGCGGTGCTGTTGCATAGAGGTACTACTCCCCGGGGAGATCTAAACCACTCCTGGTGGGCCGGGTCGTGCTTGAAAAGCTCCCGGAGCATCCCCTTCAGCTCCAGCGCCGTGAAGTTGTAGTTCAGCCCCGGGCGCAACCTCATTATGTCCGCCGCATTGCCAAACTCCCATGCTGGCCTTTTCCTCTCTTGTAAAGGAGCAATGTGGCGGCGGAGGAAATCTGCTCCTACCTCTCCGATGGTCAACTTGGCTACCCGGAGACGAAGAATCCTAACGAGGGCAACGTTGAGCTTGATGTCGTCCGAGGCCAAATCGCTCCAGTCCCTGCCGCGCACTATGGCTGTTGTGCGCGGCGCTGTGAAAGGCTCCGGGTGGTCCTCAACTATCCAACACCAGTCCGCGCGCCACTCCTCCCACTTGCCGCGGAGCTCTCCTTGCAGATATGACTCCTTCTTGTTCAAGCGGAAGACCCAAGAGATGCCCCCGGAGAGGGGAGCGCCGGCCTCTGCTCTAGGCATGAAGAAGTGCCGAAAGAGCGCTACGTTTGGATATATCCCTATGTAGTTTTCGCACAGATGTGCGAAAACCGCCATCGTAAGGATGGCGTTGGGGGTGAAGTCTAAGAGATGGAGGCCGTAGGTGTTCATGATATCACAGAAAAATTCAGAGAATGGAGGACACAGGCCGCAGTGGAAGAAGACAGCAAAGAAGAAATACCCGCTAGGGTACAGATCTCGGGCGGCGGCCGGGTAGACTCTGGTGCGGGGATGCGCCTTGGTCTCCTTGGCCCAGAACAGATAGTACTTGTTCCAGAGCTCCCGCGCGCTGAGCCTCGGCGCGAAGACGACGTTCCTCTTCCGCAGGGCGACAAGCTTTGCCGCCGGCTCGGATTTCTCCCTCTTGGTCTTCTCCGTTTTCGCCTTCTCGGCCTTCGGAGCCATGGCGGAGGCGGCGGAGGAAGGGGCGAGAAGCTCGACGGCGCCGCGGATGCGGAAGAGGGCGGAGGAGATGAGGAGGCGGAGCGCAGAGGGGGATTTCTGGAGGAGGAAGAAGCAATGAAGACGAAGTAAGGTAACGGCCCCTGCTTCCTCTGCTTTTAAGGGGGAAGTGGGGGACGCTCCGCATTTCCCATTAAAGAACGTGGCCACGATCTCTCCCACGACGCCGCAATCAACGCGTGCCGTTAGGGAGGGACGCGGCGGATGCGGAAGGGGAATTACGGCTTGCCGTGGGCCGCGTGTGCCCGTGCACTATTTTGGGCCTGGCCCAACAGCGCTCGGCACCGTGTGTGGCCCAGGCCCGGGGGCTCCTGTCGGTGTACTAAGATAGGGGTACCTTAGTACCCCAACTTGTGCACGGGCAGTAGTAGCTTCCCGCGGCAGGGTCTACCACGTGCTTGCCGGAAACCTTTCTGATCCTTATTAAGCCATTCAAAAACAAAGTATACAAGACAGAAGATCAAGGCCCCGACAAGTGGAGCTTGCCGGGAAGGCCGTCCCAGGCTCAAGACTATGTCATTAACACAAGACCCTGGCAAGAGGAGCTTGCCAGGAAGACCAGAAGACTGTATCTAGAAGACAAGCCCCGGCGCACTCTGCGCCCCGGCAAGACCCGGGGAGCGACAAGCTTCCCGGCCCGACAAGATCAAGCCCCCGGCAAGGTGCTTGCCGGGGGAAGTCTGCACTGTGTGCCCGCGCTCCAGCTCATCGGCCCACGCGTCGCCCTGGGACCATTCCAGGGACGCGTGGCGGATGGCTGTGCAGCCTGGGGGGCACGGTTGCACTCCACGGTGACGAGGCTATCGCCGTGGCGAACGGAGACGCAAGGGCGGGTGCTTTTGGGGTTGACGGCGACGGGCATTAAATGCTCTTGTCCCCCACTGTCAAAGTAGGTGATGACCACTGTTCATGCACTGTTCATCCACTGTTCCCGCACTATTACAACTACCACCAAAGTTACATTTTTGCCGCTTTCTTCTACGTTGACACCTGTCGGTGACCCCTTGAGCTATAAAAGGAGGCCCATGCCCAACGTAGAAAGGGTTCGGAACCTAGACAACACTCTCGCTCGGTGTAGCTAGTTCTTCAAGCTCTCGAGCTCCAATACTCAATACAAATCAAGCAGGAGTAGGGTTTTACGCGTCCATCGCGGCCCGAACCTGGGTAAACTGCCCGCGTGTGCTCTACGATCTGCTCTTTGTGCTCCCTCCGCTCCCTTACCGCACGAACAAGGGGCTCCGGTCCCATAGGTGCTCGTGGTGGACAGTTTCCCCCGACAAGTATTAGGGCCCGTTCGGAAACACTCCCGCTTCCAACTCCACGGAGCTGAAGCGGAGCGGCGCGCAGTTCATTATTAGGGAGCTGTGATTCCGTCGCTCCGCATTTCAGTCCTGGGCGGAGCGGAGTAGCTGGAGCAGGCTGTTGCCGAACAGGCACTTAGTTGTATGAGATCACAATCGAGAATGAGATGATCAGGGTAAATAAGATCACAATCATTTAGAAAATATGATAACTGCCACTATTCTTAGATCACATTGGAGCATGAGATGATCAGGGTAATAAATAGGATCGCAATCATTTAAAAAATATGATAACTTCCACTATTATTAAAAAAAACGTGATAGCTGCCACTATTTATTGGTCTTGCATTGAGAGAGAGAGAGAGAGAGAGAGAGAGATGCAACAACATAAGTATTACAAAATAATCAAATCAATAAATTGAATTGATTACTAAAACATAAGCACTAATATGAAGACCCTAAAGGATAAGTCTGGCTCAAATTTACCGAGAAAGCACATTATGTCAGTATAAATTTCACCCTAATCACAATTAGTCAAGAGTTATTCAGATTCAGACATTCTGTATCACTTCAAAACGCTGAATGGTCAGAAAAACGTTGCACAACTGATCTCTTGCTATTAGCAAATGCCCTAACAGGGTTGCTTTCACATCACAATCGATAAGTAAATCGTCCTCCCAAAGAAACTCCAGCGCACATGAAGTATATTCGATATCAACATTGGCAGACTCCTAAAGCATAAAACAAACATGTGTGCGACCTGCTTCTGCAACAATCCTGTTCATGATATACAAGTAGAGAAACAAATTACTACATCATAATCCAGCAACGAAATTCTTACCCACTTATAGACATTGGAAGATCTAAGTTCAAATATACAAAAATAAAATAAAAAATCTTCTAACCTGAAAGGCTGTGATCGGTTTTAAACATGGACATCCAAATTGAATTGTTCCAAAAGCGTCCACCTGCAAGGAATTTGTACCAGGAAGTCAAGATGAGCCCAAACAAAAGCACATGGCAAACCAGGTGAGTGAGATAGACAAAAATAAGAGAGAGGGATAACTGGGGGAGAGGGCCAAGAACCTGCATCTAAGAGCGGCGTGCTCATCAACTCCCTCGTCACGCTCTAGCAACTGATTGAGCATGGCGTACCCATCGTCGAAAACTATGAAGCCATGGACGGTAAAGGCGGACTGGCCTCACGACGTGGCCCGTGCCGGCGCCGGTGATGAACGCGTCCAGCAGGCAGAGCCAAAGCAGCGGGAGCTAGTCTGCGCCGTCCCGGGAAGGACGCTGAAGCTCGGCCGCACATCCACCTGACCTCCCCCGCAGCCGGATGTCGATGCCCATCACCCCAGCGCTTTGTGGTCTCCTAGCACGGCGTCCCGCTAACATCGCTTCCGCCTCCTCCATGCGGCGCTGTTCCGCCGCTTTTGTGCGCGGATCTGGGCCGAGATCAGTTTCAACAAAACTGAAGATTGCCAGGTACGGAGTACTTGGGAATGATAGCGCGCTCTCCTTTCTCTCCGCCCATCTCTTGCTGTCTCTATGGAGGGACGAACAGAACAAAAGATAAGCGGTCGGTTGTGCGCTTGCCTCCTTCAGATATTTCGGTGGCCTCCGTCAGTAAACATGAAAGCAGTAAAAGAAATAGAAAAGGAAAACCACCCATCATACGTGTTAATCCACGACGTTTCACGCGTGTCGCCAGCAGAGATACCATCGCTTATAAGTTATAACTGGGAATGCACGGTAGGGGTTGTAGCTTAGTAGCTTTAATTCTCTTATATATGTCACCAACCAATCATCCAACGTGAAGCAGCACTACATCTAGATGTATCTACCATCGAGCCAAAGCTTCGATTAAGGCACCATCTACATCTATCTACCAGCTGTTTGACGTGTCCCCTACTCACTTCGCTTCGATTGAGAGACCACCAGCTTCAGCCTGGAGCATGAGGCAAAGCACCCGCCTCTCATCTTCGCTCAGTCAGCGTAAGAGGCGAGCTACAGAACCCGCATCACTCGCCTGGGCTCGTTGTTCAACAAGGTTCAAGCATCCAACAGGGGTGTGTACTGCGTCAGAAGGTTCATCTACGCGCAGGGGCGGAGCCAGGATTTGGATATGGGGGGCCAAGCCAAGTCAAGTAAAGAAAAAAATATCCGATACAAAAATAATCATATAGAACAACGTTTTGCTGAAGTGACCTAAGAATATCATTACATTTCTATCAATTTAAAAGTGTCCTCTACGATTGCCTATAAGATCAAAAATATCAATAATTTCATCAGAAGATATCTTAGTTGCTAATTTTTTTCTATTTAATATCAGCCACCTAATAATGGGAAAAGCGACTAGATGTTAGATACCAAAACATGAAGTCATGTAAAATTTTAGTTGATGTAAAAGAATTGCTTACATCATGGCATCGATGGTAGTCTTAAGCCTCAATCTTGCATCAGTGGCTCTTTTCTCATTTTGCTTTTCCATCACCTTGTCGATATGCGCAATACTGGTCTTGAGATCTTCATAGCACTGAACTGAATAGTTGTAAGCAGAGTCAGGACCCCCAACATGAGTTAGAAAAGTACACGCTTTTTCATCGTTAACCTTTTTCCTGTTTCTAAAACCCTTCACCCAGAATGTATCAGACCCACATCTCCCAGCAATTTTTTTTTAGAAGAGAAAGCACGGCAAACAGTATGCGCTATCAGTGTGTGTTGATACTCAAGCCACCAGAAATTTGTGTACCAATCTTTTCAAAATCGCCGACGGTGTTTAGGCCTCTCATCAAATGGGTCTCTTTGATAAGGTGTGGTTTCATCTGCTTGTTCTTCAACATTTACCATGTCCGGCATATCCAGATCAGAAGCGTTAACTGGACTCGGATTTGTATCTTGCACATCCTCCTCACTAACAATTTCAGTAGGTTGAGAACTTGAAACAACCGGCTTAAAAAAAGCATTAATCTTAATGGTGTTTGGCCCTGCTTTTCTCTTCATAGCTGCTGCCTGCGGATTGGAATGGAGTATTGGAGTCAGAATTAACATACTGTATATGTTCGACATAATTACATAAAAAAATTGCAACCACAGATAGGAACTGGTCGACAAACACTGTACAGCACTATCATGATAATTGTGGGACATGTGAAAGATGGGAACTCTTCACAGAATCAGAGACCATAGAGTCACAAATTACACAACCAAATTACCAAAACAAAAAGAAATATGGAGCATCAATTCAACACGGATACAAGATGAGAATCGACTTGCTGGTTCTTTGATTGAAGCAGAATGAATTGACAAGTGCAGCAGCCATTTTCCTGAATCAGATCGGCTGATCGAGAAGACGAAAATTCAAGAGCAGCAGTTCTAGGTCCTGGGAGCAGGCGAGCAGCCGAGAAGAGGAGGGCGATCACTAGTAGATAAAGGGTCATCAGACCCGGTTCATTTGGGCCTTTAGCCCCGGTTCCAGAACCGGGACAAGAGGGTCGGTACTAATGCTCTGACCCTTTAGTCCCGGTTCAATCCAGAACCGGGGCAGAAGGGTGTCCACGTGGCCTGTGCGCCGAGCCCAGGCAGGAGGGGCTTTAGTCCCGGTTGATGGTACCAACCGGGACCAAAAGGCATCCACGCGTCAGCATTTCTGTGGCTGTGGTTTTTGTTTTTTTTTTGAAAGGGGAGGGGGGGTTGTAGGTTTTGGGGGGTTAATTTAGGTGTTTCATATTGTGTTAGCTAGCTAATTAATAGAGAGAAGTGTCCTCTCTTATGTCCGTGCTTGCTACGTACTACACATACGTATAGAGATGACTAGACACGGTAGCTAGCTAGCTAGCTAGTAAAGCAAACGAAGGAAACAGAAGATCGTATAATCAACATATATATATATATGCATACAGAGAGAAGTAATATCGACCACCTCTCCTTCTCCGAGAGATTGATCGAACAACAAGTTCTCGTATATCTATCCGACACTATCGGGCACATATATACAATAATTATCTCTTACAAATATAATCTCCTATCATATGGATGCATGGTCCACATAATATTCTCCGTCTTCAGCGATCACGTGTTCAAGGAAGAATGCCGCCAATTCCTCTTGAATTGCTCGCAGACGATCTGGTGTTAGGAGTTCATCCCGCATCCGAAACATCTAATTTGAAGTAGGGGGTCAATACATGAAATGATGCTATAAATTTGTGAATATTATTGATTGCTTACGCACTTCAAATTGTTCTTCAGTGTAGCCCCGCTCACATGTCGTGTGGCGGATGGACTCGCAAATGTAGTATCCACAGTAATCATTCCCGGGTTCCTGCTACAACCACTTTACAAGAAATAGAGGTCAATCAAACTGATAAGCAAGAATGCCAAATTGGTATTGATGAAACTAGCGCTTGAATCAAGATATAGGAGATGCGCGCGCGGAACATGCTACTATATAGTACTTACTTTCGGGTATCTAAATTGTAGCTTCTTCGGCAGTCCCGGAGCTTTTTTGGTGAATTTTCTCCAAACCCTGCCAGACAAAGAAAACAATTAGTTGATATCAGAAATGAAGTTGCTGATATATATGCATGGTGGATAATATTGATCGATTTAACTTACCTGACGAGCATTTGAGTCATGTCCGCATACTCCTCGGGATCTTTACGTTTAGAGTCCAAGACAGTTACTACTCCCTTCTCAAGCTTAATCTCTAAGAGAATATAGTGGAAGCTGCGCACGAATGCATGAACTCATCAATTACATCACTATAACCTTGACTGATATATAAGGGAAACCAAATATGCACAAGACAGTAACACTCACTTGAAGTTGTAAGGAAAGAGTATTATATCTTTGTTTTCATTTACCACCAACGATCGTAGCAAGTTGGTCTCGGTATCGTCGGGACGCAATTTAACCTCGGTTGCATCTATGAGGTATGTGTTAATAAACCCTATCACCTACTTGTCTTTTCTTCAATTCGACGATCTTCAATCTGCATAATATAGTGAGGATAATTATAAATACATGCAATGAAGATCAGCTATATAGAGAGACTTAATGACAGAAGTAGTACTACTTACAGACAGTAGCAGGTGACCATTGTTTTATCGAGGGCCAATTGATTGAAAAACTGATAGAACTCCTCAAATGGAACAGGCAACAGGTCAATTCCAACGAGGTCATGCTCCGGTTTAACTCTCAAATACAAGTTATCCCTCCCCCCAGACTCTCTGCAGATTTTCAAGTACCAATCATGCAATCTTCGCATATTCGTTGATAGAGATCTTTCATTTTTGACGAGAGGCTTTTTGTACTCGTATCTTTCTATCTGCACTTCCAAGAAATCATAGTGTACATCGTCGGACGCGTAATCTGCAAGATTGGTATAACCGGGCACCATCCTGGGATCATTAGCGACCATGTCGCTAGACACCTTGAGCGGGGGGCACGATTGGTCCGCTTGTTCGCCGAGCTGGGCAATTTGTTTCCCAGCTCGTCCTTCTGCTAACCTCTGATCACTTTTAGTACTTCCCGACCGCTTTGCTGCTTGATATGACTTTTGAATCATGCGGTCATAGTTGTCCTGCGGCTTACTTTTCGCTGGTTGCTTCAGGGCAGCAAGAGTGTGCTTTGCTTTCACCGCATCTATCTTCTCCTCCGGAGGTGGATGTCTCTGTGCTTTCAACCCTTCAAAAAAGTCCTTCACTTCGCCTTGAGCGATCTTCGAGTTTTCCTCGTCGGACCTCTCGTACGATAACTTCTCTAGAGGCGTGAGAGAAGGACCGAATCTGCATCGCCTCCGGCCTCTGGCTGTACTGCTAGACGTCGCCGGACCAGTCGAAGCGGCTGTCTTTTTTCCTTGCTTACTAGCCGGAGCAGGAGCAGCCGGAGCAGCGGCAGGTCTCTTCCGCCCTTGCTGACTAGGCGGAGAAGGAGGAGCAGGCTGGCTGCTCGGGCGCGCCGGCGGCGAAGGCGGAGTGCGGCCACGCGCCGGCGGCGAAGGACGCGGAGTGCCGCCACGCGCCGGCGGCGAAGGAGGCGGAGTGCCGCCACACGCCGGAGAAGGAGCCGGAGTGCCCTGATGGTCACTCGCCGGAGGAGGAGGCGGTGGAGGAGGCGGAGTGCCCTGACTCGCCGGAGGAGGAGGAGGAGGCGGAGGCGTCCAGTTGAGAATGTTGATGAGGTCCTTCCGCCATAGGCATGGAGTCTTCAGTGAAGAACCCAGCCAAGTCTCCCCTTCACCGGTAGGGTGGTCAAGCTGGAGCTCCTCAAATCCCTCCGTTATTTCGTCGACCATCACCCTAGCATATCCTTCTGGAATCGGCCGGCAATGAAAAGTGTCGCCGGGTCCAGAAGGATAAACAGAGCCAGCAGCCGCCTTGACCTTCAGATTCATCCACTGCGCCATAAGGTGGCAATTTTGTGCCTGCGTGATAGCATCCACGGGATTCCTGGCAGTAGCCGTCAAGACAGGCTCTGGCTGAAGCAGCTCGGTGGAAGCCACGCTGCTTCTCCGCTGAGATGGCGGGGTAGCTTCGGGGGAAGCTTCGGCAATTCTTTTGTCCCGTTTTGCTTCCCGTTCCTCTATCGCTTGTATTCTGGCCCGCAGCGCCTGGATTTCGGTCAGCTCCATTTTCTTCCTCCTGTCGTGGCATTTGTAGCCTCCTGCGTCCGGAAACCCAGCACGCCACGGAAGGGAGCCTGGCGTGCCTCGTGTCCGTCCAGGGTGCTCAGGATTCCCGAGGGCCATTGTCAGCTCGTCGTTCTCTCTCTCGGGGAAGAACGTCCCTTCATGCGCTGCTTTGATATACTGCCGCATCTTCCTGAGTGGTGTTTCCAATTGCTTGTCCGTCCAAATGCACCACCCTGTTACAGGGTCCAAGGTTCCGCCAGCCCCGAAAAACCAAGTCCGGCAACGGTCTGGCCAGTGCATTGTCTCTGGTTCGATCCCTTTCTGAAGCAGATCATTCTCAGCCTTGGCCCACTTAGGCCGGGCTATGAGGTAGCCGCCTGACCCCGTGCGATGGTGATTCTTCTTCTTCGCAGCATTTATCCGGTTTGTCTCCGACATCTTCTGACTCTTTTCCGACATCTTATGGGCCACAAATGCGGGCCAGTCATCTTTGATCTTCTCATATATGCCCACGAATTCTGTAGTCTTTTTATCTTTGACAAACGTATTCAGTTTTTTCTTCCATGCCATGAATTGGTCTGCCATCTTCGAAAGTGCAACAGACTTGATTAACTCCTCTTTAACTGGCTTCGCCGGATCATCCTCTCGCGGTAGGACGAAATTTGACTTGAGCTCAGTCCAAAGATCTTCTTTCTGCATATCAGTGACAGAAGTCACCTGAGCGTCGTTTGCAGCCGGCTTTAACCATTGATGGATGCTGATCGGGATCTTGTCCCTAACCAGAACCCCGCACTGATTAACAAATGCGTTCTTTGTCCGGATGGGTGCAATCGGCTCGCCGGAGCGCGAGACTTCTGAGATCTCAAACTTTTCATCCGGCCTCAACTTTTTCTTCGCTCCTCGTCTCTTTACCGAAGATTTGCTCGATCCGGAGGGCTAGAAAAAGGAACAAAGACGAGAGTTAATGAATGCATCAATTAACTAGTCAGCACATGCTTAACTAATATATATACCTCCTGGACGGACTCGGTTCGGTCACCGGAGCCAGCATCACGGTCTCCTTCTTGCACCGGCATTGGGTCACCGGAGCCGTCCTCACGGTCTACTTCTTCCATGTGCATTGGGTTACCGGATCCATCAATATCATAGCCTAGATCTTCCAGCTGCAGCTCTTTTTCGACCTGGTCATCGGTGTCGTTGAGAAACGACAAGACGGCATTTTGTCCGTCTGCGATTAGGTCCATCAACATCGCTTCTTGTGCTAGGTCTCGGGTGTTGTGGTCCATTGTTTCTACAAATATTTACAACATGCCAATTATTATTCAAACATGACAGATGGATATATTAATGGCAAACGTAGAACTAGCTTCGACCCTCGACTGCTCGGCGATCCACAAACCCTAGACCCCCTCATGTCACATTTTGTCATTAGGCGAAAGTAACAGTAGCATGATGGTACGAAGCTCTCCAAAGTGGTTTTGCAACGGAGTCCCGGATAGGATAATTCGTAACAAAAGACGGATTATCCTATCAGGAACTCCGTTCCAAAACAACTTTGCATAACTTCGTACCAACATGCCCCGGTTACTTCTGGCAAATGATGAAGTCATGGAATTCTTCAATACTTTGACACTAG
>LR738712.1:803487378-803507279 GCA_902687465.1 Secale cereale
GCCCTCACATCGCGCGGCGGGGCTGGGCGGCGCGATGGCGGCGGGGCGGGGCGGCGCGACGGCGACGGGGCGCGGCGGCGCGACGGTGGCGGGGCGGGGCGCGCGGCGCGACGGCGACCGGGCGCGGCGACGGCGCGGGGAGGGGCGACACGGGGGCGCGGGGCGGGGCGACGACGACGAGGCGGCGTCGGGGCGGCGTCGGGGGCGACGGCGACGGCGACGGGGCGACGGGGGCGACGGCGACGGCGACGGGGCGACGGGGGCGGGGAAGGAGAGAAGGAGGCGTGGGCGCGGGGAAGAAGGAAACTGACGATAATTTCGCAAGTCCTGGTTATATAGGAGCTGCATTAGTCCCGGTTGGTGGCTGAAACCGGGACTAATACACCCCTTTAGTCCCGGTTGCTGCCACCAACCGGGACTAAAGGTCCCTTTTCAGCAGCCCAAAGGGCGGGAAGGAGGGGCATTTAGTCCCGGTTGGTGGCAGCAACCGGGACTAAAGGGGGGTATTAGTCCCGGTTTCAGCTACCAACCGGGACAAATGCCACCCTTTAGTCCCGGTTTCAGCCACCAACCGGGACCAAAGGCCCTGTGCTGGCGCGGGTGCGGTGGGATGTTTAGTCCCACCTCGCTAGCTGAGGGAGCTCGAGAGTGGTTTATAAGGGCTGCTGCTCCCACCCTCTCGAGCTCCTCTCAAATGCAGGCTTCTGGGCCTGACTCTGCGCGCTGCCCTATGAGCTTGCTGGGCCTTATAGTACAGGTGGATCCTGTGCTATAGGCCTTACAGGCTCACTGGGCAGCGCCCAATTTTTTTTTCCTTTTTTGCTTTATTTATTTCTAAGTTGTTTTTTGTTGTATTTAGAGTTTCTTTGTGAATATTATTGCTTTAGGTAAAACCAATTACAAACTTTCTGTTAGTGCAAGTAGTATTCAAATTTGAATAGTTTAAATTTGAAATTATTTATTTTCTTTGTTGCTTTATTTATTTTACTTTGTTTCTACTTACAACAAAATACCTATTGTTGCTATTTTTTTTCAAGTTTTTTTGTTTTGTTTTCTGCATTATTTATTTTCTTTTGTTATTTGCTTTATTTTTTTAATTCTTTCTGGTAAAACCAATTACAAACTTCTCTGTTAGTGCAAGTAGTATTGAAATTTGAATAGTACAAACGGACAATGGCATCATACTCGTTTGTTACAAAGTTGGCATGGTATCATCATAATAGTTGCGGAAAAAAGTCTTCACTTTTTCTTCGCTTGTGTCATTTGCTTATTGCGCCGTAACCATGGATAATCTTCATCGTTTATCAGGATGCTTGGGTCAGCCTTGACTTTGAAGGAAGGAATTTCATGAAACTTTTCATAATCTTCAGACATGTCTGTCTTGCCCTCCACTCCCAGGATGTCCCTTTTTCCTGAAAGAACTATGTGGCGCTTTGGCTCATCGTATGATGTATTCGCTTCCTTATCTTTTCTTTTTCTCGATCTGGTAGACATGTCCTTCACATAGATAACATGTGCCACATCATTGGCTAGGACGAACGGTTCGTCAGTGTATCCAAGATTTTTCAGATCCACTGTTGTCATTCCGTACTGTGGGTCTACCTGTACCCCGCCTCCTGACAGATTGACCCATTTGCACTTAAACAAAGGGACCTTAAAATCATGTCCGTAGTCAAGTTCCCATATGTCCACTATGTAACCATAATATGTGTCCTTTCCCCTCTCGGTTGTTGCACCAAAGCGGACACCGCTGTTTTGGTTAGTGCTCTTTTGATCTTGGACAATCGTGTAAAATGTATTCCCATTTATCTCGTATCCTTTGTAAATCAATACAGTCGAAGATGGTCCCCTGGACAACAAGTACAACTCATCACAAACAGTGTTGTCACCTCTGAGACGTGTTTCTAACCAACTGCTGAAAGTCCTGATGTGTTCACGTGTAATCCAGTCGTCGCACTGCTCCGGGTGTTTGGAGCGCAAACTGTTCTTGTGTTCATCGACATACGGGGTCACCAATGTAGAGTTCTGTAGAACTGTGTAGTGTGCTTGAGACCAAGAATATCCGTCCCTGCATATTATTGAGTCCTTCCAAGCGTGCCTTTTCCAGTCAGTCTCACCTCGTACCGCGATTTAGGGAGACCTATCTTATTAAGGCCAGGAATGAAGTCAACACAAAACCCGATGACATCCTCTGTTTGATGGCCCATGGAGATGCTTCCTTCTGGCCTTGCGCGGTTACGGACATATTTCTTTAGGACTCCCATGAACCTCTCAAAGGGGAACATATTGTGTAGAAATACGGGCCCCAGAATGACAATCTCGTCGACTAGATGAACTAGGACGTGTGTCATGATATTGAAGAAGGATGGTGGGAACACAAGCTCGAAACTGACAAGACATTGCGCCACATCACTCCTTAGCCTTGGTACGATTTCTGGATCGATCACCTTCTGAGAGATTGCATTGAGGAATGCACATAGCTTCACAATGGCTAATCGGACGTTTTCCGGTAGAAGCCCCCTCAATGCAACCGGAAGCAGTTGCGTCATAATCACATGGCAGTCATGAGACTTTAGGTTCTGGAACTTTTTCTCTGCCATATTTATTATTCCCTTTATATTCGACGAGAAGCCAGTCGGGACCTTCATACTGAGCAGGCATTCAAAGAAGATTTCTTTCTCTTCTTTCGTAAGAGCATAGCTGGCAGGACCTTCATACTGCTTCGGAGGGATGCCGTCTTTTTCGTGCAAACGTTGCAGGTCCTCCCGTGCCTCAGCTGTATGTTTTGTCTTTCCATACACGCCCAAGAAGCCTAGCAGGTTCACGCAAAGGTTCTTCGTCACGTGCATCACGTCGATTGAAGAGCGGACCTCTAGGTCTTTCCAGTAGGGTAGGTCCCAAAATATAGATTTCTTCTTCCACATGGGTGCGTGTCCCTCATCGTCATTCGGAACAGCTAGTGCGCCGGGGCCCTTTCCAAAGATTACGTGTAAATCATTGACCATAGCAAGTACGTGATCACCGGTACGCATGGCGGGCTTCTTCCGATGATCTGCCTCGCCTTTGAAATGCTTGCCTTTCTTTCGACATTGATGGTTGGTCGGAAGAAATCGACGATGGCCCAGGTACATATTCTTCCTGCACTTGTCCAGGTATATACTTTCAGTGTCATCTAAACAGTGCGTGCATGCGTGGTATCCTTTGTTTGTCTGTCCTGAAAGGTTACTGAGAGCGGGCCAATCGTTGATGGTCATGAACAGCAACGCCTTTAGGTCAAATTTCTCCTGTTTGTGCTCATCCCACGCACGTACACCGTTTCCATTCCACAGCTGTAAAAGTTCTTCAACTAATGGCCTTAGGTACACATCAATGTCGTTGCCGGGTTGCTTAGGGCCTTGGATGAGAACTGGCATCATAATGAACTCCCGCTTCATGCACATCCAAGGAGGAAGGTTATACATACATAGAGTCACGGGCCAGGTGCTGTGATTGCTGCTCTGCTCCCCGAAAGGATTAATGCCATCCGCGCTTAAAGCAAACCATATGTTCCTTGCATCCTTTGCAAACTCCTCCCAGTACTTTCTCTCGATTTTTCTCCACTGCGACCCGTCAGCGGGTGCTCTCAACTTCCCGTCTTTCTTACGGTCCTCACTGTGCCATCGCATCAACTTGGCATGCACTCTGTTTCTAAACAAACGTTTCAACCATGGTATTATAGGAGCATACCACATCACCTTCGCAGGAACCCTCTTCCTGGCGGGCTCGCCATCAACATCACCAGGGTCATCTCGTCTGATCTTATACCGCAATGCACCGCATACCGGGCATGCGTTCAGATCGTTGTATGCACCGCGGTAGAGGATGCAGTCATTAGGGCATGCATGTATCTTCTGCACCTCCAATCCTAGAGGGCATACGACCTTCTTTGCTGCGTATGTACTGTCGGGCAATTCGTTATCCTTCGGAAGCTTCTTCTTCAATATTTTCAGTAGCTTCTCAAATCCTTTGTCAGCCACAGCATTCTCTGCCTTCCACTGCAGCAATTCCAGTACGGTACCTAGCTTTGTGTTGCCATCTTCGCAATTGGGGTACAACCCTTTTTTGTGATCCTCTAACATGCGATCGAATTTCAGCTTCTCCTTTTGACTTTCGCATTGTGTCCTTGCATCGACAATGACCCGGCGAAGATCATCATTTGGTTCCTCTTGATCTTCAGCAGCTTCACCCGTTGCAGCATCATTGGGCACATCGTCTGGTTCCTCTTGATCTTCACCAGCTCCCCCCATTGCAGCATCACCGTATTCAGGGGGCACATAGTTGTCATCGTACTCTTCTTCTTCGCCGTCTTCCATCATAACCCCTATTTCTCCGTGCCTCGTCCAAACATTATAGTGTGGCATGAAACCCTTGTAAAGCAGGTGGGAGTGAAGGATTTTCCGGTTAGAGTAAGACATCGTATTCACACATTTAGTGCATGGACAACACATAAAACCATTCTGCTTGTTTGCCTCAGCCGCATTTAGAAACTCACGCACGCCCTTAATGTACTCGGAGGTGTGTCTGTCACCGTACATCCATTGCCGGTTCATCTGCATGCATTTATATATAATTAAGTGTGTCAAAAACCATTACAGAACATCATAAATAGATAATTAACTGACCAAATGGATAAAAGTTCATCATCACATTAAAACCAAAGTACATACATATATAGTTCTCATCTAACAACATATAGCTCTCCATACACATCGAAACTATGTAAAACATTTCAACGCGAAAACAAATGCTATCATAATCGCAACCAAGGTAACAATTGATCCAACGGCATAATGATACCAAGCCTCGGTATGAATGGCATATTTTCTAATCTTTTTAATCTTCAACCGCATTGCATCCATCTTGATCTTGTGATCATCGACGACATCCGCAACATGCAACTCCAATATCATCTTCTCGTCCACAATTTTTTTTATTTTTTCCTTCAATAATTTGTTTTCTTCTTCAACTAAATTTAACCTCTCGACAATAGGGTCCATCTTGATCTTGTGATCATCGATAACTTCCGCAACATGCAACTCCAATTCCATATTCTCCTCCTCCATTTTTTCCAATTTTTTCTTTAACGAAATGTTTTCCTCTTCAACTAAATTTAACCTCTCCACAAGAGGGTCGGTTGGAATTTCCGGTTCAACTACCTCCTAGACATAATAAAACATCTATGCATGTCAGGTTGGTCGGCATAACTATCATAAGCACTAAAACAAATAGTTATAAATTAAAGATAATATACCACATCCGAATCGTAGACCGGACGAGGGCCCACGTGGGCGGATATCAAAACCATCGCACTATATAATAACAAGCAATAATAAACGTAAGAAAATTAGACAAATATCTATCTAAAGCAATAATAAAAGTAAGAAAAGCATGGACATAACAAGAGGCTCACCACGGTAGTGCCGGTGACGAGATCGGCGGGGGCGATCGACGGCGGCGAAGACGGGGACGGGACGTGACGGACCGCTAAACCTAGACAAATCTCGGAGAAAATAGAGCTTCGAGAGGAGAAAAGCTTAACTAGTGTGGCTCGGGCATTCCACCGAACAAGTTGTGTGCATAGGAGGTGAGCTAGAGCACCACTAACCCCTCTCCCCCTCGGCTAGAAAAAAAAACAGAGCAGTGAGCTCTGCTCTTGAGTGAGGGGGTATATATAGGCAACTCACTGGTCCCGGTTGGTGCTACAAACCGGGACTAAAGGGGTGCCTTTGGTCCCGGTTCATAACACCAACCGGGTCCAATAGTGGTGGGCCAGGAGCAAGAGCCATTGGTCCCGGTTTTTAGCTCCAACCGGGACCAATAGGTCCAGACGAACCGGGACCAATGGCCCACGTGGCCCGGCCGGCCCCCTGGGCTCACGAACCGGGTCCAGTACCCCCATTGGACCCGGTTCTAGATTGAACCGGGGCTAATGGGCTGGACCAATGCCCTGTTTTCTACTAGTGGATGGGCGAGAAGGGCAAGAGGCGAACGGGGGCGAGGGCGTCGAAAACTGGAACGGCGGCGGCGACTAATCCCATGTATACGCTAATTATGGACTTAGGCAGTGCTTGGATTCAAGGGACTTATTTTAGTCTGACTAAAAAATAGTCTCTCTAAGAGGCTAAAGTTCCAAGCACCTCTGATTAAAGAGGGGCTAAAACTAGTCTTGAGACTAAAACAATTTAGTCAGGGGTACCCCTACTAAAATATGGATTAGTCCTCTCTCTCTCTCCTCATTTAACTCATCTCCTTTAACACATGCAAGTTCTGAATTGGAGGGTTTGGACGATAATAAATGATCATTAACTTGATTTTAGTCTCTTTAGTATTTGGATCCAAGCATGGGTGAGACTAGCAAGTTTTAGTCCCACTACTTTTAGTCATGAGACTAAAACATATCCAAGCACCCTCTTAGCGTTACGATGGATGCTAGGGCCTATGGCGCTACTAGTGGGTTTTTTTCACACGGGCCTTTTTTTTCTTTCTATCAATATTGGGGTCGACGTAAAAGGGGGGGGGCAAAATACATGCGTACATGCGTATGTCACGTCAATCCTATACTACGTACTTCAAGTTCGCTCGATCCTCGGAGGGGGGGGGGGCAGGCCCCTGCTGGCACCCCCTATCTCCGTCACTGTCTACGCGACGTCGAGCCATCAGCTTCTCGACGGGTTCATGGCGAGGCCGGTGCGTCGCGGTGGCCACCGACAGCGGCACCTCAGGGCTAATGAGGTGGGTCGGCAGCGGCCGGCGCAAAGTTGAGGCGGGGAGAGGCCGCGCGAGATGGGGCGGCGGGGGCGGCTGATGCGAGCTGGCGGCGGCGCGGGGACTGATGCGAAGGGGATGGAGATGAAGTGTGTGGAGGCTGAGGGGATAACGACAGATGCAAGCCATGAGGGGCCCTGACCAGGTGGCACCTGACCCACACGTGTGACTATTCGGGCAAGATCGTGTGGCCACGATCTGACCGCTCGCTTCGACAAGAAAGCACGCGCGCACGAACTAGGTTTTAGGTTTATCTTTATCTTTACCTAATAATAAAGGACAGAGACTTTCATAGTTTTCCATCTGTTGCCTGTTTATATCCATTAATTTTACGTTGATTATAAAAATTGACGGTTAAGATTTAAAACAAGAAGGTGTCGACTTTTGGTCTAACGTCCGCCCGTGTGAAAAAACGATTCACACCCACGGCCTGCGACCAAGATGCTCTTCTGCATGTAATAAGACGACACAAGTCTTGATGTCCCGCCTGCCCCCTCTGTGACGCCGCGCGCGCCGCGCGCCGATGTCAAATCAGCGCCCACCAGGCCACGCCCTGCGCCGGCTGCACTGACCGCGTGCCGCCGGATGGCGGTGGTGGAGCCTCCCTCGTGGAGGATTGCAGCGGATGCCCCGCGCCCGCAAAGATCGTCTGCATCCGTTCCGTCGACGTGCCGTCGTTGCATGAGGACTTGGACGCCAGGCTCGCTGACAACCTCCCCCAAAACCTACAAAAGGTTTAGGTACAACATCTGCTTAATTAATTTCTAAATTCCACTTTTTTATGTCCGTATCCGCTTCCTTGATGGCTTGATCCCGTCGATCTGATTGCCATCAAGGACGAACACGACTGGTGAGGTTGTGTCCATGTGTTGTGCTGGTGTTGGAAGAGGGCCGATCTCAAGGCGGGTCATCCTCCTGACGAGTGTCTTGGCGAGCGGGTTGGCGACAGGGAGTTGTTAACCATCGACACCGGTGGCACTGCTAGGTTACCAACGAGGCCGCCGAGGTGGCATGCGGGCATGCGGCGGCTCATGCCCGGAAGAAGAGTGGCAGTCGCGTTGTCTCAGGCGGCTTCGTGCACGGAGGTGCCGATGCAAATGCCATGGCTTGGGAACACGGAACAAGGTGCCTGCACAGCAGCGAGCATGAAAGCCCCGTCATTTCTGAGCGGGGACAACCGCAGAGCGGGTGCATCCGAATTAGGTCCCGGAACCCGGCGGCAACTGGGCACTCCAAGTCATCCTCCTGAGACTAGATGAGGACGAAGGCCAGGACATCATGGACATCATGAGGAGTTGAATGCGTGCGCGAGGGAGACAGTGAGGATCAGGGGCGGCGTGGATGAGTCGGCGTGACAGTAGAAAAAGAGGCGCCCGACGGGGCTCGTGACGAGCCGGCGGCATCGAAAAAGGTGATGGGAAGATCCGTGGAGGACATGGGCGGCACCAGCGCCACACGGCGGATCCACTTGCACTCCCCGTTCGTACACACAACAATTCCTGCCCAGCGCCATGGGTGTTTGATGGTATGTCCTTCGGACAGCTATGAAGAAAGGTGTGGATGACAAGTGTGTATTCACCACTTATCTATGGGCATTCAACGGAAGGTGCACGAGAAGCTTTTGTTCTTTCGTCCATGACACCCAGACCTATCCCCTTGCCCCTCTCGCTTTGACAGCTCTCTCCCAAAACTAAAGACCTAGGGTTCAGGGCCGCCTATGTTTGGCTCAGCACAAAGGGGCCTCTGAGTTTGAAGATTGTGTTCTACCATGCAGAGCCGTCCCCATGTTGGAGATGAAGCTGGGCAGTGGAGACGGAGCCTTCCGATCTCGGCAGAGTCGTGCATGCAAATCTACCATTCTTAAGAAGTTGCTCCCCACTACTCTCTATTCTCTCACCATGCACATTGTGCACATTAGCAGTGTGCCATGTCAGCAATTCTTCCACATATAATTACACCTCATGGGTTATGTACTTATGTTAACGACGGGAAGCCAAAGGGACAAAAAGAAGCTGAATAGAGCGCACCGAATAGATGCCGACCATCCACATCCCACGTATGCGCTCATCCGGCATGAGCGTTGGTCCATCTCGCCTCCGCAGCTATCAAAGGATTCTATCAAGCAATTCCCCTAGCCGGCATGGTGCCTGCTTCGTCGAGACGGCATCTGTGAGGTAGGTTTGCTCTGGTAGTTTCACCGGAATCCGGCCAGCGGGTCAGGTCCAGTGTTGGGTTTATTTCGGCATTGGAGGACGATCTGTCAACCATGAAGTAGAGGCGACGCTGGGTAGGGATTTCTTGCCGGTCTTGGCAGGACGATCTATTGGCGATGTTGGTCAGGGCCTCCGTTCACAGAGACGACTTGGAGGAGCCCTGGGTCCAGCTCCTCCGGTGGGTGGCGCCCCGGCTGATTCGGTAACGACATCAGAGAGATTCAAGGTTCTGTACTCTGTTCTCATATCTGTCCTATGTTCTTCAGGATTTGTACTAGGATATATGATTCAGTATTTCATCCGTCCTCTTTGATATTTAATTTGTTGTTCCACCCTAATTATTTTCCCACTCAAGTGATGCCACGTTACCACACTCCATGGTGAAATACCTTTTTTTTTTTAATCTTAGTACGTTCACCTGTCTATCTCCCTTCCTCCGGTTTCTATTCTGATCTGATCCCTTGCATTCCATGTTAATCTACAGGTAACCAAAAGTTTCCGATCCAGTATTCAGTGCCCCGTCGCTTCCCAATCAAACACACACCACGGCAAGGCACTCAGGTTCTGCTCACCTACCAGCTCAACATCACCTCGAGGTAATTATCTCCCAAATTTCCTGACCAGCTCTCTCTTATTTCTTCCTGTGTGATTGCTCATAAGTTAGTGATTGATGGTTCACGATCCTAATTCTGTGTGTAGGCTTTGTATAAGCTTGGCATCGAGGAGATCTTTGTAGTTGATTGTTTTTGTGCAAAAAAAAAACATTTTTGTGACTAAAGCCCTTGAGGAAGACGATTGCACCAACCAGACAACCACTAAGGTAACACAGTTCTTCCAATTCGCGCGATTGTAATATTTTTTCACTATTCTAATTATCGTGTATAGCAGAGATCTTGCAAAACTGCACAAATTAGTTCTACTTTAATTGTATACCATTTTTTATTTTTATTTTGCTACAAATTCCCGCCGCAACGCGCGGGGTATCACCTAGTTTTGTTAGTGAGCTTGGTTAAGTTCTGCAGTCGTCTTGTCTGGACTCTGTGACTCTGTGTAGCTGCGTAAGAATCCGGGAAGCTTTCCACACAAGTCAGGGCGGTGCCCCATGTCTTCTAATCCAGCTATTCTCCCCGTTCTACCTCACCTCCCCTGAAATCTCTGCAGTGCTTGACCTGACCTGCTCTCGCGAACAGGAACTTGGGCACAACTCTGTCAAAGGTGTATTTTTAGTTCAGAGTAAAAGAAAAATGGTGTCCCATCATCCCGTGTGATCTCTCCTCTGTGAGATGGAAAACTGCGCTTGCACAATTGTAGTTCAGTTACAGTGTGATTCAGTTGCGAGAGAATGAAAAAATAAAACAAGCAGAAGCGAGAGGATACGAAACATCGGTTAGTGAAAAAAAAAGGTTTCCTCTTTTCTACTGTCCACTGCGGCGGCACTTTCCAAGTTGTTATCAGTGCACTCCCGTATGTACAGTTTGGTGGCTCATGGCTACGTATTTCAACGATTCACAGCTAGGACTTTCTACCAAGTAAAGGAGTGCACTCTTTCTTTTGGAGCAGTTGTACACTTCAATTCCACTAAAGCATCCACCTTATTTGTGTGTAAACATATACGTAGTAGAATTTCAGCATGCACACAAGATTATCTGGTTGAGTTTTACTGGGATAATGTATATCATTGCTCTCTGGATGCTCAAAAGGTTTTGTCTATGTACTAAATTGACTAAATTATAGCTGCACGGTATTGTTTGCAGCCAGATCGAGACTGAAAGATCTCACAATTAGCTCAGACCACATATTCTCCAGACCAGAGATGTCGCGAAAGCCCCAACAATTCTAGGTACCACCATATAAAAATCTGATTTCTCGGTAAGTGTCACTTCGAGAATGCAAACTTAAATAATATTAAAAATCATTAAATATTATGTTTGACAAGAATATGTTACTTGCCATATGATCTTTTTTGCGAACTAATGTGTACAATTTTTAATCATGTTATTGGTGAAAGTATTTTTGCACCTACAGTTTTGACCATTCAATTTTATCAACAGATGCTACGGATGTTCCATTTGGCAGTATGTTCATATACAATTAAAGTTTATCTTCACACTCATAATAACATGGTACCACCAAAGGATATATATTTGAAATATGTATGTCCCGTTGCAACGCACGGGCAATTTTCCTAATCCCATCTAAGATGTCGTCGTCTGAGTGGCGGCGCCTTTGGAAGAGATTCCTGTCAGAGCTTGATTCGTTCCACGATGTCCTAAAGAAGCCAGAGTTTTTGGCCATCATGCCTTTCAGCATAACACGTACGTTCTCATCCTCGTCTGCCCCTCGAGCTAAAAAAGTGCACTGGGGAGTCATGTTGTACGTGGTGCCGACGGACCCTTCCTGCTGATGAAACCCCGGCCTGAAACGTTTAAAGTATTGGCTGAAGCTACAATTCTGCACAGAGGCAGAACCAGGATTTCTCAAAGCCTAGAGCTAAAACGAACTGGCTATCTCAAAAAAAAATTACTATCTAAGAAAACTAACGGACCAAATATAATCCAAATACTCCCACACACACCAATGTGCGTTAGAAGTTTGCCACATATTCGCATTTAAACTGACATATAAATCCATTATTATCATGAGAGGAAATTCCTTAAAACCAATAGTTTACCAAATTGCATTGTTGCGAACAAGGTTTGGTACCTAATTAGTGAAGACTTGTTTAATTGCGAACAAGGTTTGTCTACTGCGCGATTGGTTGTCTGTTCAGATCGATCGAAGGAGTTGGGCTAACGGGCTGAAGGCTTGTACGTTTATGTGAAGAGTGGGGCTGGGCTTCTGTGCATCACAAATTCTGAAAATTTTGCTACTATTTGTGTAGGTATTAGTTGGGCCACGCCTGGGGCAACAGCCCCAGTTGCCCCAGGCCTGATTTTGCCCCTCATTCTGCAGCAATGCAAAGGTTTTCTGAAGAAGCTGATAACTCATAAATTTAGTCATATTTTTAATGTTCGGGTAGACTTGGAAAATCTAAATATTCCAGATTAATAGTGACATTATCAAGCACCCGATGGCCCTTGGGACCATCAAGAAGAACCTAGATTCTGCTTCCTACACGATTTTGCAGCTGATGTCAGGCTGAATTTTAACAATGTGATAACTTATAATCCTCGAGGGCATGCAGTGCATGATGTGGCCATTCAACTGAATAAAATGTTTGAGTCTAGATGGAGGACAGTTGAGAAGTTGGCTAGTGCTGCCACTAAGCCACATGTTGAGGTTGATAGGGCCGACTCAAAGAGGAGAAAGAGTGAAAGACCCTTCTTGTCGTAGTTTTGTCACGGCAGATGCCCTTGCGAAAGGACTTAGGTGTGCAGCCATCGCAACGTAGGTTAGCTTGAAGGGGTTGAACGGGACAAAGGACACAAGGTTTACCTAGGTTCGGCCCCTCGCAACGAGGTAAAAGCCTATGTCCTGCTTCTAGTTGTATTGCTTGGATATGGGTTACAAGGGAGCAGGATCGCTTCACCTAGCTATCGACCAATTGTTTCTTTAGTTAACATGCCGCCGGGTCTCGCCTTTATATACACAGGTCGAGGCTCTCGTGCTTACAAGAGTCCGAACCAGACCACACGACATGACCAACACGGTTTCTAAGTCGCCTTGCCTTACCGGGCAAGTCACCATCGGGCGGCTTAACACCCCGGGTCTTGGGCCTCCACCAGACCCGCCTCCCGCCTCTTAAGCTGCCACCTGTCTTCATACTTATCTTCTTGGACCTTCTTGGGCCTTCTTCATATTAAGTCGCCAACGGTGTAACTCGTTCCTTTCTGGGCGGGTCATACCTCGGGGTTATATCCCCAACATTAGGCTCCAGATTGATTTGAACTTGTTCAGGGGCGAAATCAGGCCTGGGCAACTGGGGCTGTAGCCCCATGCGTGGCCCAACTAATACCTACACAAATAGTAGCAATTTTTTCAAAATTTGTGATGCACAGAAGCCCAGCCCTAGTCTTCACATAAACGTACAAGCCTTCGGCCCGTTATCCCAACTCCTTCGATCGATCTGAACAGAGAACCAATCGCGTAGTAGACGACGGTTGACGCTTCGATCTGTGATCTGTAGCTCGATCATTTAGTCAATCAAGTCAAGCAATAAAGAAAATCCCTCGCCTGATCGACAAGAGAGAAAGCCTCGCTTCGCTTGAACGGAGCTCCCATGCCCTGCACCGCCGCCGCCGCCATCAACACGCGATTCCCCGCCGTGCAGGATGCCGGGTCCAGCGTCCTGACCACCCACCTCTTATTCCTCTACTAGAACATAAAAGCGCGCTTTGCCGCGCCCGGCCATCTTGAAAACATAATGGTAGAAATATTTGAGAAAATAAAGAGATCCAACTGACAATTCCGTAATATGGACGGGATATGTTCAAAGTCTTGGTTGTATAAGATTTGACATTATTTGACTGCATACATTTGGACAAATTTGTTCAAAAACAATGGAAGAGATAATTCAAGATTCAAACTCAAGATTGACACCGCACAACACATGCTTTACAAAAGAACCACGGGAGGAATTGGGAAGAAGCCTTATGTAGGGTTAATATATTGTCCATGGAGCATACATAAAATATGACATTTGGTACTCTGAATCGTCTTTTTTGAGCTAACTAAAAACAAGGTTATCATTCGGATGTTTGAACCGACATTACACTAAACAATACTGAGAGCAAGATAAATACGACACGAAAAAATGCATATGGTGTAACAACCACGTCTATGCAAATATGTGTTTTCTAAATCGTAGGTATGCAGAAATCATAGGTATAGTGTAACATACTACAGTAGCTAATTTGAAATTTCTTTCGGCAGAAAATAAATTTCCGTCAAAATTCTTGAACTGAAGCTAATACTATAGTGCACTAAATTGAAGCTAATAATTACATTGGTACATGAATATACATATATATTTTTCAAGCACATATATAAGGTGTTGCCCAACAGTGCACATATTGTAAACGTGTGAACAGGGCACATATTAGAGATAACAAAAGAGCATTTAAATGAGTATTTGAAGAGCAGGAATTGTCAGAACTATATATCAAGATGTCGTGGATGGAATGGATAACAAATGTAAATTTACATGATGTACCTAAGATATTCAGTTGGTTAGCTCATCCATCTCCTCATCACGCGAATCGAAGTGTAAAATTTCAGTCGTTCCTGCACATGCAGAAACAATTGAATATTCTTTACCAATGAAACAAGTTTATTTATTGAAACAAGATGATTTATCGAAACAAGTTTATGTCACGGAAGTAAGCTACCAAATCTTAAAGCATTGAAGAATCATGGGCTATCACAGCAGCAAGAAACTAATGCACATAAGTACACACCTGCAGATTTATTATATAACAAACCAGAACTAAGAAAATACATTCTTTGTATTCAGTGTTGCAGAGTAAATTAGAGACAAAAGATGGTCCTTTAGAGTTCCTTTTTCTGTGTATGCATGAGTCTAGGATACAGTTGAGCATGGATCCATGAAAGATCTTTGGATGTTAAAAGAAATACTACTCTATTTTACAATACGAAGTGAAAGTAATTAGTCCTCCATCAGAATCGAATGAATCTCGATAGGAGCTCACCAGTGGCAGGGAAGTGGACTTGAACGAGAGGAAGCACCACACCATGAGCTTGCTCTTGGATGCCAATTCTAATCTATGATTGTTTGCTACCATGAAAACTGAAACATAACAAATTGTGAATTATAGAACAAAATGTTAGTACCACCATTCAACGTCATGAATTTCTCAGGAAAAACATACAACGTCATGAATAGAGAAAAGCTAGCCCATCGAAGCAAGACTAAATAGGATTACTGTGAGCCAATCTCTGCATTTAGTCATGTACGTGGAGCTAAGCTATGCAAGTCTGCATCTAGTCATCTACACGATGAAGTCACAATCACGGTGCTCTAGATTACCTAGAACCTGCTCCCTGATGGAACCAATCTATCCACTGTACAATCTCACACAAGATTCATCCATCAGGAAGGCCAATAGTCAAAACCCGCCGCACAACACAAGAGTGGAAGGGTAGGGATTGTGTGTGCGTACTTGAACGCAACAACGTAGCAGCAGTCACCATGGCCGATGTATAATTAGAGGAAAAGTAGGATGGGTAGGGATGTTGATCTAGCGATTGAACGGGAGTAGGGCAAGAGGAGGCTGGAAAGGGGCGGCTGTGACGGGAAGAAACGTCAGGTGAACACACACGGCGTGGGGAGAGAGACGAAATCGTTTACCCACTTTCTGGGCCTGGGCTATGTACGTTTTCCTATGTTGGCGGCCCGATTAACAGGAGAATGCCCAGGTCAACCTGTGGAGCAGCGGCCCGGTTACGGTGGGTCGCATGGGTTGCGAGGGGTGAAACGCTCGGGCGCGAGGGCTGAACGACTGAAAGATCTGGAGCGTTCAGTGGCGGGATCCGACGGCAGAAGATCCCAAATCGCTGTGGGACGACATAGCTAGCCTCATTATACTGTTTCTCAATATCTAGTCAAGTTTCTAAATTGCAGCGCAGGCACGGAGGCAGCCAGGCCAACGCACACTGCCCAGGTCATATGTAGCCCATCTTCTAATTTTACTTTCCCTATTTTCTTTATATTAGTCAAACTTACATTTGTATGCTATATTGAGCGTGATGTATTTGCAAGCGTTGGTGATATTAAGATTATACAGTGCTATCAAAAAAATGAGGAAACACAAGGTCTACTACCTCGTGGTCTTCTTTTTAATGGTATAATATGTTTCTTTTTCTTTTTTTACTAATTTCATAGGAACAATTGACTTAGTCTATGTCAATTGTCTTGATTTTAGATATGCGATTTTATGTTTGCAGGTCCTGATCCTTCTACTATTGCTGGCGAAGAAATGATGGCCTCGGATTAAACAAGTCTTCACTAATTAGGTACCAAACCTTGTTCGCAACAATGCAATTTGGTAAACTATTTGTTTTAAGGAATTTTCCTCTCATGATAATAATGGATTTATATTTCAGTTTAAATCTGAATATGTGGCAAACTTCTAACGCACATTGGTGTGTGTGGGAGTATTTGGATTATATTTAGTCAGTTAGTTTTCTTAGATAGTTTTTTTTAGATAGCCAGTTCGTTTTAGCCCAAGGCTTTGAGAAATCCTGGTTCCGCATCCGAACTTGTTCATGTCAATCTTCATTGCTTCATCTGGCGAGTCATCTTTCAAAGACTTAATCTTGAAATAAACACTGTAACCCGCCATGACGTCACACAAAGTAAATTCATAAAAACCCATCACATCACAACGGATATTTTGCATTAACTAGCCGTCCGAGAATCGAAGCACTCGCACTGTTGAGATAATCATGGTGCCTCCTCGATTTCCGCGCACACCATTTTATTGTTTCCTTATAAATAGACACGGAGAGCCCATATTTTCCCTTTTTACCACTACCTCTCTCTCTCTTCTTCTTCCTCCTCGCATCGTTTGCGGCCGCTGGAGTTCTACTGCCCTAGTCGACCGTCACGAGCAAATCCGTCCAAGCCGATGCATCAACCTGACCGGACCAGAGAACGGCGGCGTACTCCCGCCCTTCATCCACACCTCCAGGTACTCTTTTTCCCCTTTCTCAGATCCACATTAAATCAATCCTGCTCATAGGGTTCGTCGGAGTTCTTCAGAGTCCGTCCTGGTGCGACCATCTATTGCTTTAGAGCACACAATCTGTCTTAAAAACCAAAACAGGAGTAGGACGGCGGTAGTTTTTTTTTCCTTTATTCATACTCTGAACATATCACATCTTCCTGATAAACCAATGCTCTGTGTTTGGTTGAGGAACTAACTATCACGGAATGGAATGGTTCCATTCCAGAGGAATGGGTCGGTTCCATTCCTGTGTTTGGTAGGTGAAAAAAAGTAGAACGGGTTGGTTCCATTCCATTGTTTGGTTTGGAAGAATGGAGTGAAAAATGGAATAACAGAAATTCAAAAATTCGGCATCATTTCAGTGGTATTTGCAAGAAATAACATAGTAATATATATTGACATAGAACACAATTTTCAGCAACAATATCATAAGGTAGCAAGTTCACTTGGCACATCCAAAAGCAATCAGCCAGTACATGTCTCTCACATACAAATAATCAAAGCAAAGTGCACTACAACCATACATGTTCACATGACAAATATCCAAAAGCATGCTATTTCATTTGCTCATCTTGAGCATCTTGACCATCTACGGTGATACATCTACAAGGTGCTCCCCAAGCCATCCTTTTTCTTTTGCTCATCTTGACCATCTACAGTGATACATGCTATAAAAAATATGCCTACCAATTACTTCTAACCATGGATCTAGACAACAATATATGGAAGAAATTGAGGAAGAACATTGCACACACATGAACATAGATCTGTTCATCAATCCAATATGAGCATCAGCAATGTATATACAGAGAAGGGAAATGGAACCGTACCTTGCCTCCGTAGCCAGCCGCCCTACTAATTCGTCGTTGCTGCCTGCTAGGTCGCCGCCGGTGCCTGCTATGTCGCCGCCGCTGCCTGCTAGGTCGCCACTTCCGCCGCCGCCTGCTAGGTCTCCGCTGTCACTGCCTTCTAGGTCGCCGCCAAGCCGCTGATGCGTGCTATCGCAAGTGAGAGATGACGAGGAGGAGAGGAAAGCCGGTGCCAAAGAGGTGCGTGAGGGGTGGGGCTGAGAGAGGTGCGGGAGGGTGGCCGATAGAGAGGGAGGGAGAGATGCGGGAGGGTGGCGGTGCTGAGAAGGCAGACGGGGGAGGATAGGGCTTGGGTTCGTGTGAGGGGAACGAGGCTCGTTCCCTGTCGTCCGCTCGAATTCGAGGTATGCCTCGGTTCCGCATATAGAGCGAATATGATCTTTTCTAGGACCGGTGGGTTCTGATTCGATCTGCTACCTAAACGTGGGAATAGGCTCTCGGGACGGGACGGACCCATGCCATTCCATCCCGTGACAGCAACTGAAGACACCCTAAGTCGCCAATGTTGTAACCCGTTCCTTTCTGGGCGGGTCATACCTCGGGGTTATATCCCCAACATTAGGCCCCTGATTGATTTGAACTTGTTCATGTAAATCTTCATTGCTTCATCTGGCGAGTCATCTTTCAAAGAATTAATCTTGAAATAAACACTGTAACCCGCCATGACGTCACGCAAAGTAAATTCGTGAAAAACCCATGACATCACAACGGATATTTTGCATTAACTAGCCATCTGAGAATCGAGGCACTCGCACTGTTGAGATAATTATGGTGCCTCCTCGAGTTCCGCACACACCATTTTACTCTTTCCTTATAAATAGACAAGGAGAGCCAATCTTTTCCCTTTTTACCCTTGCCTCTCACTCCCTTCTTCTTCTTCCTCGCGTCGTCCGCGGCCGCTGGAGTTCTCATGCCTGACACGTCTCCAACGTATCTACTTTTCCAAACACTTTTGCCCTTGTTTTGGATTCTAACTTGCATGATTTGAATGGAACTAACCCGAACTAACGATGGTGTTATTTTTTTGCAGAAATAAAAGTTCTCGACCTGAAGATCCACGGGACACGTTTTGGAAATAATAAAAAATACTGGCGAAAGAATCAGCATCAGGGGGCCAACACCCTGTCCACGAGGGTGCAGGGCGCGCCTACCCCCTGGGCGCGCCCCCTGCCTCATGGGCCCCCCGGGACTCCACCGGCCTCAACTCCAACTCTATATATGAAAATAAAGTATTGTGTATGATAGACGATGATACAACTATAAGCGTTCAACGGTATGAAATTAGGATCAAATATATATGTATATATTCAAAAACATTATTTGTTTTCATGTGGGAAATACCAGAGATGGTTTGTGCGTTGCGAGAAATAAAACACAAAAAGGGGCCAAAATGAAAAGTGCTTGTACGCACCCACCGTCAAGGGAAATGATAGAAACCACACCTATGTGATGCTAAGATAAAAAAACCGTCGATAACCACCGACAACCCTCTCCCAACTCAGTTGCGGACGCTTCGTACCTCTTGCAGTTGCGCCTGAGTATAATGAGTTGCAGTTGTACAACTAAGTATGATGAGTACGGGCGTTTTCTCGAGGGGTCCCCAATTGCATGTGCCCGAGTTTTGTCAACTCTTGTCAACAAACACACACCCCCTAGTTGCGAGTCGATGGGCAACTTGCAACTGGGGACCCTCAACAAAAAGACACACCCACCCCCTAGTTATGAGTCGACGGGCAACTTGCAACTGGAGGTCCTCAACAAACACACACACCTTAGTTGCGAGTCGATGCTTGACATGCAACTGGGGACCCCTTGAGAAAAAGACACACACACACCTCTAGTGCAAGTCGGTTATCGACATGCAATTGGGGACCATCAATACACACACATCCCCTAGTTGCGAGTTGATGGTCAACTTACAACTGGGGGTCCTCAACAAACACACACCCCCTAGTAGTGAGTCAACGCTTGACATGCAACTGCGGACCTCTTGAGAAAAAGACACACGCACACAAAACACACACACACACACAAACACAAACACACACACACACACACACGCACGCACACACCCTAGTTGTGAGTTGATGGTCAACTTGCAATTGGGGGTTCTCAACAAACACACACTTGCTAGTTGCGATTTTGATGGTCAACATGCAACTGAGGACCCTTGACAAAAAGACACACACACACACACCTCTAGTTGTGAGTGGGTTATCGACATGTAACTAGTGACCCTCTACAAACAAACAAACACACACACACACACAAAAACACACACACACACATCCTTGTTGCGAGTCGATGTGCGGGGTGCAACTGGGGGCCAC
>LR738712.1:803510484-803561931 GCA_902687465.1 Secale cereale
ATCCCCCGACAACCTCCCCCAACCCTGGCTGCCATTGCTTTATCCCCTTGCAGTTGCACTTGAGTAGGACGACTTGCAGTTGTAGTTAAGTTGTGGCGGTGGAAACTACAAACAACCCCCCCTTTTAAACGGCCCACCATCGATAACCTTTGACAACACTCGACAACCCTAGTTGTGGTCGCTTTATACCACTTGAAGTTACGGTTGAGTAGGACTAGTTGCAGTTGCAGTCAAGTTACAGTGGTTGCAACTACAAACAACCCCCACCCCACCCCTAAATAATAAACACCCTTCCAAAAATAATAATAATGAAAGTAAAATTTTAAATATAAAATTAATTGGTTGAACATAATTTGACAACTCGTGCAGTTACACACAAAGGACAAGCCATATGAGTAATAGTAAAACTATAAAAACAAATAGAAAATAATTAAACACTCGGACCCTTTCGTATCACCACTTCCTCTTTTTCTCGAATAGAAGGAAACATAAGAATATGAAAGAGTGAAAAAAAACATTGTATTGAGGAAAAACGGCCTAGACAACAAAAAATCAGGGGCAAAATGGGAAAGGGGTTCTGCACCTTTGAAGTGTCATGTTCTCGTACAAAAAATATATAAAACAAATTTCCTGTAAAAAACAATTACATAAATTATACATGGTCAAACAAAACAAACACATGCAAAAAACATTGTCAATTAACACATACAAAACATTGCATTGAGAAAAAAGTATACATGGTCAAACAAAACATTGCGTTGAGAAAAAACAACATGGACGCAACAAAAAGCCAATTATGCAATATTAGTTTACTTATTACAAAAACACTATTGTCTGAAAAGAAAACGTATTGGAAACATTAGTCTATATTTTTAGGGAACAAAACATTGGTCTGCTACGATGGAGAAAATTGCAACAAGTGACAAACCATCAACAGTCAATGAAAAGGCTCGTAAAAACACAGCTTGGTCCGGCAAAAAAAGAAAAGAAAATGGCCGAAAAGGGCTCATACGAGCGACAAGGTAACCCACAGCTAGCGACCCTTACAAACCTACGACAAGTGTTACTCAAAAAAAAAAAAAAACTACGACAAGTTCACCTCTTTTTGATTTTTTTTTATTTACAAGCGTTATTTGTCAGCGAAAATAGCTGCCACATAAAAAGAGATAATGGGCCGCTAGCCCAATAACTCACGGTCCGCGCCCTGTCGCTACGAAGCTCACCACATCGACAAAAAACGAATCACATCGTGATTAGATCTGACGGCAGACAAAGTGAATGAGACCAAACAATTTCTCAGCCGAAGGAGTTTTAGCAAAACCGTTACATGATTCCTTATTCGACCTAGAGTCTAGAACAGACTGGAGTCCCTAACTTCTTTGCCAAGCTTCAAGGAGACTCCGGTAGTTAGGCCACCCCGGTGCTACCCACCGTCGGCTTGGGTGCCTTTGGCTTGGTATGTGGGAGGTGCCGAGAGAAAGCTCCGCGCCTTGGTGTCGACGGTGTTGGTGCATGTGGATGTCGGGTCTCTCTTGGGGGCATCTCCTTGGCCTCCCTCAGTACTCATTTTACCAACAATCATGGTGAAAAATCCTCCTCCGTCTCAGGCGGACATGGGCGGAGCACTTTTTGAGTTTGCGAACACTTTTTGAATCCATGGACATTATTTTCAATCCACAAACATTTGAATTTGCAAACATTCTTTTAAAGTCACAATCATTTTCTAGATTCGCAAACAGTTTTTGAGGTCAAGATATTTTTCTGAATTCATGAACATTTTTCTAATCCGCACCTTATCAAATTTGTAAAGAATTATATTTTTAAGTTCAAGAACAATTTTTGAAGTCATGAACATTTTTATAATCCACACTTTTTTACTTTGTAAGCAATTAATTTTTTTAGTTCAAGATTTTTTTTTTGAATTCGTGAACATGTTTTAATTTAATAATTATTTTTATAATCTTTGAACGGTTTTAAAATTTGCGAAATATCTTTTAATATTTTTTTAGAAAGTAGTAGTATTTAAAAGAAAACCGACCGGAGTAGAAAAAAACGGATATGCTAGGTTTAATGGGCTGATCACCCCCTTTGCCCTAACCCTAACCCTCGAACAGGAACCTCTCCCGCATCACCCCCTTCGCATCGCTCTCCACGGCGGCGCGCCGAACCTAACCGCGCAACCTCTTGCTGTGCCGGCCGCCCTTTCCTCGCGCCAGCCCCAGCCCCAGCCCCAGTAGGCACCAGAGGTGTACTCGGATTTCCTCTCCTGGCCGAGCCGACGGCGACTCGGTGAGCCCTACTCTCTTTCTATACGGAGACGGACGGCCCTGCACTGCGCAGCCTACATATACCCCACAACCTCGTGGCAGGTAGGTGGAATCGAATCGAGCCTTGGGAACAACAATGTCGTCGTGGTCAAGCCTCGCCTTCGTTGTCGCCTCCGCCGTCACGGGCAGTGCCGTGAGCCTGGTGGCGTCGGCGTTCTGCGACCTCTACTTCCAGCGCTCGGACGCCTTCGACA
Source organism: Secale cereale (assembly GCA_902687465.1). NCBI lineage: Eukaryota > Viridiplantae > Streptophyta > Magnoliopsida > Poales > Poaceae > Secale > Secale cereale. The sequence continues at coordinate 803,513,006 of LR738712.1, forward strand.
TCATGCCCCCGGATCTGTCCCCTGGGAGCCGCTACATCTACACCCGCGCCCAGAACAACGACAAGGCGGAGAGGGCCATCACCACCTGCAGCGTCCTCAGCGCCTTGGACGCCGGCAGGGCTGATCCGGTCGTCGGCCGCGACGACGAGATCGACCGCGTCGTCTGCATCCTCTGCCGCCGCACCAAGAACTGCGCTGCGCTCGTCGGTGCCGCCGGGGTCGGCAAGACGGCCATCGTCGAGGGCCTCGCCCAGCGCATCGCGGCCGGGAACGTCCCCGACGCGCTCGCCGGAACGCGCATCCTGGAGCTCGACATGGGAGCGGTGGTCGCCGGGACATGCTGGCGAGGCATGTTCGAGGAGCGCTTGAAAGACGCCATCAAGCACGCGGAGGAGGCGGGAGGCAAGGTGATCCTCTTCATTGATGAGTTGCACATGATTGTTGGCGCCGGCGATAAAGGAGGCCCCATGGACGCCGCCAATATCCTCAAGCCAGCATTAGCCCGCGGCCGCATCCGTTGTGTGGGTGCTACCACTTGCGAAGAGTACCACAGGTATATCCAGACGGACGCTGCACTTGAGCGCCGGTTCCAGAAGGTTGTGGTTGAGGAGCCAAGCGTGCAGGGCACCATCACCATCCTAAAAGGGCTGAAACAGCGGTACCAAGAGCACCATGGCTTGAAAATCCAGGACGATGCTCTCGTTGCTGCAGCACAGCTCGCCGCCCGTTATATTACTGGTTCGTCTTCGAAAAGATAAAAATATAATTCAATTTACTACTGTTTTAGTTGCAACTTGTTAATCAGTGTATGTATGTTGAAGGCGATTGATTGATTTTGTGTTTTCTCAGGTCGCCAGTTTCCTGACAAGGCGATTGATTTGATTGACGAGGCATGCTCTACTGCAAAGGTGCATTTTGACAAGCAGAAAATGGAGAATAATATAATTAGCTCTATATTTGCACCAAAGGAGCTAACTGTTGGCCCGGATCATATCGCGCAGGTAAATCATAATCATATGTGTAAATACTTTCTGTTGTTACCAATAGTATGCAACTTTCATACTTCAAATGATATTTGAAGGTTGTCAGTCGATGCACTAGAATCCCTCTCACCACACTTGGTCAAGAGGAGAAGGAGAAGTTAGTCCACCTAGCGGAAAAATTGCATGAGCGAGTCGTCGGTCAGGATGAAGCGGTCAATTTGGTTGCGCAAGCGGTGCTACGTTCTAGGGTTGGTTTTGGTCAATCCAGCCGACCGATAGGTTCATTCCTCTTTTTGGGGCCACTTGGCGTTGGAAAGACAGAACTTGCAAAAGCTCTGGCCGAGAGGATATTTGACAATGAGAAGACGTTGATCCGCTTTGATATGTCGGAATATGCTGAGAGTGGGTCTGTGTCGCGCCTCATTGGGGGACCTCGAAGGTTTGATTCTCCCACTTCCTGCACATGTTTTATTCCTTCTTGACAAACTCTATTTCCATATCTCACTAATTCATCTGACTTTCTAAAGCTATGAAGACGATGGACAACTTACCGAGAAAGTCAAGAGGTGTCCATACAGTGTTGTCCTTTTCGACCAGGTGGATAAGGCTGATCCCTCAATATTCAAGGTTTTTATACAACTCCTTGATGATGGTGCGTTGACCGATGGCAAAGGACGCGTCGTAGATTTTAAAAACACTATCATCATTATGACCTCAACTCTAGGAACAGAGCACCTAACAACGAGAATGTCCATAGAAAACGCGGTCAAAGCTGGACGGGATCTTCTTATGCAGCAGGTCTGTAAATATCAGAGTGCCCTTTTTACAGGTCTTAATGGTTGCCCGCTAATTGTCATATGCATTTGTTCTTGCAGGTTAAGAAGCGCTTCAAGCCAGAACTTATTGACAGACTGAGTGAGGTTGTGATATTTGAGCCACTTTCACACGACGAACTGAAGGAAATAGTGAAAATCAAGATGAAGGATGTCATTGCCACAGTAGCTAACAAGGGCGTCTCTCTATGTATAACTGATGCCGCGCTGGACGTCATTTGGTCGGAATCATACCACCTGGTAAGTGGCGCAAGGCCCATGAGGAGATGGGTGGAGAAGAATGTGACGACAGTTCTTTCAAACATGCTGGTCAATGGAGAAGCTTGTGAAGGCTCGACGATCTCCATCGATGCTGCAGATGTTAACAGGGGGCTGAGGTACCATGTACTGAAAAAGTAGGGGAGCACAGATCCATAAAGCCAGCGATGAGTTCTGCCCTGGTCACTCCATAGCAGCATCTGACAAAAATAGTGGATGTATATATAGGTTGTAAGTGATTTGTGATGGGTATTTAGCATTTTGTAACAAGATGTACACACATATACAAATATATCCAGATTGATCAAGGTTATGGAGCTATACTATTGCAGCCAGTCCATGCTGTGTGTGTAGTACACACATACACAAATAGATCCAGGTTGATGAAGGCTACTTAGTACATTGTCACATTTAGTTAGTTCCATTTAATATATTTCTTACGTGCTTTTTATAAACTGTCCACCTTTTGGGGGTTGTCATAATCAGGGCCATTTTTTATAGGACTATTGTATCCGCTATTTATGTATGCGCACAATGATGTGTTCTGAAGTGTTCCTGCGCGAGCACTATTTTAGGACCACAAATACTAACAGTGTGACAGATGATACAATTTCTTTTTGTGTGTGTAATCTATGGTACCTACCTGCTGACTATAAGTTCCAACATCAACAGGAGTGATGCAAGCACTGATGTTATTGTCGGATAAAACGGACATGGCCAATCTTGGAAATGGTCTTCAGGGCTTGGCGTGACTCTGTCATGCTGTGGGATCTCCTCCCTGTCTGAAGAATTGTATACCTGACAATTGTGTATTTATTTTAAGTTAATGCTGGATTGTTTTAGTCTTGTTGTGTCTTCTAGGTTCTCCCCATGGTGAATTATGTTGTACTACATCAATGCCTACTTCAGGCAGTGCTGATTTATCATATGTATATTGCCTTCCCCAAAGCTATGCATTGTTCGCAGTAGCCTTCTTCTTAGCAAGTTAATCTTTCTTAGCTGCATGTTTCTATAGGTTGGTTGTTCGTGTGAGATTAGTTAGTATTTATGAAGCTTAATCTTGTAGGAAGAAGAATTCACCAGGTTAGATTGGAACCATTTCCAACACACATCGTCACCTCGTCCTTAACTAGCCTCTATTCATTCTGCAACTCCTGTTTCGAGTTACTAATCTTAGCAACTGAACTGGTAGCAAATACTCAGTGGCTACTACGAGCACCAGTAAAGTACACATCAATAATATGTATAACAAATATACCTTTATTTACTTTGTCATCCTTCTTATCTGCCAAGTATTTGGGGCAGTTCCGCTTCGAGTGGCCATTTCCTTTGCAGTACAAGCACTCTGTTTCAGGCTTGGGTCCAGCTCTGGCCTTCTTCATGAGAGCGGCAACTTATTTAAGGTTCTTCTTAAAGATCCCTTTCTTTCCCTTGCTCTTTTTCTTATAACTGGTGGTCTTGTTAACCATCAACATTTGATGCTATTTCTTGATTTCTAACTCTGCCGATTTCAACATCGCGAAGAGTTTTGGGAATTGTTTTCGTCATCCCTTGCATATTTATAGTTCATCACGAAGCTCTAGTAGCTTGGTAATAGTGACTGGAGAATCTGTCAACCACTATCTTATCTGGACGATTAACTCCCAGTTGATTCAAGCGATTGTAGTACCTAGACATTCTGAGCACATGCTCACTGGCTGAGCTATTCTTCTCCATCTTGTAGGCAAAGTACTTGTCAGAGGTCTCATACCCCTCAACATGGGCATGAGCCTAAAATACCAATTCAGCCCTTGTAACGTCTCATATGTTCCATGGCGTTCAAAACGTCTTTGCACTAGTAGAAAACAGGGCTTTGGTCCAGGCCTGCCCAGCCCATTAGTCCCGGTTCAATCAAGAACCGGGACTAATGGGGGCATTGGACCCGGTTCATAGCCCAGGGGGCCGGCCAGGCCACGTGGGCCATTGGTCCCGGTTGGTGCGACGAACCGGGCCCAATGGGTCTTGCTCCTGGCCCACCACCATTGGTCCCGGTTGGTGACTTGAACCGGGACCAAAGGCTCCCCTTTAGTCCCGGTTCATATCACCAACCGAGACAAATGAGGTGCCTATATATACCCCCTCGCGCAAGAGCAGAGCACACTCCTCTGTTTTTTCTGGCCGAGGGGGAGAGGGCTTGGTGGTGCTCTAGCTCACCTCCTATGCACACAACGTGTTCGATGGAATGCCCGAGCCACACTAGTTAAGCTTTTCTCCTCTCGAAACTCTATTTTCTCCGAGATTTGTCTAGGTTTAGCGGTCCGTCACGTCCCGTCCCCATCTTCGCCGCCGCCGATCGCCCCCGCTAATCTCGTCACCGGCACCACCGTGGTGAGCCTCTTGTTATGTCCATGCTTTTCTTACTTTTATTATTGCTTGTTATTATTGCTTTAGATAGATATTTGTCTAATTTGCTTACGTTTATTATTGCTTGTTATTATATAGTGCGATGGTTTTGATATCCGCCCACGTGGGCCCTCGTCCTGTCTATGATTCGGATGTGGTATATTATCTTTAATTTATAACTATTTGTTTTAGTGTTTATGACCATTATGCCGACCAACCTGACATGCATAGATGTTTTTATATGTCTAGGAGGTGGTTGAACCGGAAATTCCAACCGACCCTCTTCTGGAGAGGTTAAATTTAGTTGAAGAGGAAAACATTTCCTTAAAGAAAAAATTGGAAAAAATGGAGGAGGAGAAGATGGAATTGGAGTTGCATGTTGCGGAAGTCGTCGATGATCACAAGATCAAGATGGACCCTATTGTCGAGAGGTTAAATTTAGTTGAAGAAGAAAACAATTTCTTGAAGGAAAAAAAATTGAGGACGAGAAGATGATATTGGAGTTGCATGTTGCGGATGTCGTCGATGATCACAAGATCAAGATGGATGCAATGCGGTTGAAGATTAGAAAGATTAGCAAATATGCCATTCATACCGAGGCTTGGTATCGTTATGTCGTTGGATCAATTGTTACCTTGGTTGCGATTATGATCGCATTTGTTTTCGCATTGAAATGTTCTACATAGTTTCGATGTGTATGGAGAGCTATATGTTGTTAGATGAGAACTATGTATGTGTTGACACCAGATTTTGGCACGGCATAAAAAGCAAATAAGATGGCTTCAAATGGAAAAGTGCTCAAAGTGAAAAAGTTTCGTATTGTCGAGGTGAACATTTTTGATGTCTGGGCCATCGTCATCCGATCTCATCTCGAGTGCCAAAACTATGCTCAAAGCACTGAGATTTTATATCTAGATCGGTATTCGGTAGATTAGACCACCAAGACTGCCTCATATAGAAAAACTTTCTACACGAATTGTCTTCGTCTCATCGAAACGGTCGATTTTGGTATAAAAATCGTCCCAATCCGAGTTCGTATGCAAAAGTTACAGCCATCCGAACACATCCCTGTCACAGAGCCATAAGTGGCGCGCCCCACCAGCCACGTGTCTGATGGGTAGCGCGGATAATAACCTGTATTGCGTGACCGTTTTGGCCTAGAAGATGGCTTCAAATCGAAAAACGTTCAACACGAAAGTTGTTCGTCTCGTCGAAACTGTCAAGATTACTTTTGGGCTCTTTTCCATCCGAGGTCGTTTACCACCTCAAAAATTATCCGCAAGGTACAGCCAGTTTAAACCGAACAGTTTTGGAAAGTTCGGACAAAACCAATCCGAATTTGGCTAGGGTTTTGGACGTGAATCCAAGCCTTTTACTTGCACGGGATGTCCAGCTGCCTCTTATATACCTAAGAGGTGACAGCCGATTGAACAACACACAATCGAACAAACACATCTATTACTTTTTCGTGTTCATCTATCCCCTACCCTTGTATCTTCTTCCTCGTTCTTCATTCGTTCTTCTTCATTGCAGGGCGGCGAACCTCGAGGCCCTAGGGGCGATCAGGTCGACCTAGGGCAGCCCATAGCCGCCGCGCGCCCTGACGGGGTCCCTCCCGGGCGTGTGGGGTTTCGTGTCCTCAAAAGCGCGCGCCGGATTGCTTGCGTACCGCGCTTCCGGACGGGTCTCCTTCGACGTGAGCTGCGGTGCATCACCCTCGGCGTCGGAGGTACACGGTGACGTGTTCGTGTGCGAACACACTTTTTGGCGACTCCGCTGGGGACGAAGCTTTGAACAGTCTCCAGCCTGTTCTTGCTACGAGGAGAGCGTCATCAAGCGGCTGCAATCTACAACGGTAACATGTATCATCAATCTCCTTATGTAGATGCAAATAGCCATTATGTTGATGTTGCCAGATCTGTCAATGGACATGTCATGTCGGCTAGCCCTAACGAGCAAAGGCCGACTAGTTATTCCGTTGGAGAAACTTGGAATTTACAGAATCGCGACATGCAACTTATGAATCTGAACTTTCGTGCATCGACAACACCTTTCAATATGCCGATGAATAACATGATTTGTTCGAGTGATCAATATATGACACCTCATGTACATGAGGGCATCTCACAGTTTTGTCCATCGACAGCCGACTCACGATTTGCGGGTTCATCCCCAAACATGCCGATGGACGGGGGAATCGGCCATGCTTCCTGTAGTTATTTGGCTGGTTATCCTCAGTCATCAGATACTAGACCTCATCAGATTCATTGTTCAGGGGCATATGAAACTAAAAATATTCATGACTCGGCTCGCCTCCGCGGTTATGGCCGAGTGAATGGAGATTCTATTGGAGCAAATATGCCTAATATTGCAGGAGATGAGGTGGCTCTGGCTGCATTAAAAAGTTTAGCCCAAAATAAGAAGATTAGTGCTATTTGCCTTGAGCAACACGAAAGGGATTGGTTCCGTATTATGAGAAAATAAGAGCTAGGGTTTTAAAAGAAGACGAATTGTTGCCGATTGATCAAATTAGCGTGAGAAAATATTCAACAATAGTGCACACATCTTCACCTATCATTGCAGCATGTTATACAGCCCCTATACAATCGCAAAGTTTCGACAACATCAATTCATTGCCGAAAGTTCGTAAAATTATTGGGGGGCAAGCCGATCCAAGCAGGGCTGAGTTTAAAGAAAAATATGTGGCCCAAGTGGACAAGATCAAGTCAAAGCTCACAGGGAATAGCGTCAACGAATTTACTACGCCAACTCTTGAGGAATTACCAGCAGAATATCGACATGCTTATGAAGCACTCAAGAAGAAGCGTGAAGTGGGATATTTGCAAGAATATGTCAAGTGCCTTCCTCCATGTAGCAACCATGTTGGCTCTTCTGCACTTTTGAAGCAAGATGAAAAAGAAGCTTTGCAAGAAAATCATCAAGAAGGGGTTCACTCGTCTAATACGGTTGATTCGGTTGAAACCGAGTCAACGATGACTAAGTCGTCTACAGCTGAGTTGAACAGTTCCTTTAGTAACAAGACAATGCTGGATTCAATTGAAACCAAATTGACCACTGAGACGTTTAAGGCCGAGTGCGTTGCATCGAGCCAGCCGAGTGCATCGTGCCAACCGAGTACATCTTGTCAGACGAGTACATCACCGGCTAAAGCCGCTAAAGCCGAGTGCATCAAGCCAGTTATTGCTGCGTGTACCAAAATAGAAGATGCAAGCTTCACCGAGCAAAAGAACGGACAAAGTAATATGGCCGAACAAAGTTCGATTAACGATGAACATCAAGAACAAGAAAATACAGTCGAGCAAAGTTCAACTCACGAAGAGCATCCAAGTGAAATCTACTCAGGCAATCCGAGTGATGAGGCACGAGATCCAGAAAAAAGGGAAGATGCATTCGAGAATTATTCAGAAGAGGAGCAAGGTATTGCTCCAGTGGTGCAACCATCTTCTCGTTCCAACGGCTTCACAAAGGTACACCTAGCCGAAAGTTTACTCGGTTTTCGATTCGGTCAAAATCATATTGTTGATGCACTCGTTAGTAAGATTCTAATTAATTTTGAAAGACCGATCGAGATGAGTAATATGTTTGTTTCGAATTATCTTGTTACTAATCATGCCGATCAACACATGGCGCCATTCATAGAGGCTAATAGTGAGAACTTATCGCAACCAAAGTTTTTCCCGTCATGTCGACTGAACTTTATATTCATATGGACAACTTTGTTTGTTTCATGCCTGGCTAATATTTGGTCTCAGATGAGACGTATATTCTGTAATTATTTTGGTTGCAGGAATATAAAGCCAGGTTCAAAGTTCTCCAGGATAGCCGATTCAAGAGCATCGGGAAAGGAGGACGAAAATCAATGCATAGCCGAGTCGGATGATGTTAAACTCACACCGCTCGGTTGTTTTGTATCAAAGCCGGTATCACAATATCGGTTAATGGACCAGGAGTGTACGTCCAGTGCAGGCATAGTTGATCACATCATCGGTACATCGCTGACTAATCCTATTATTATAATTGATCACGATGTCGAGCCGTCAAGACAAGAGCCAACGCAATGTTCGTTCAAGCAAAATGTCAAAGATGGCAACATGATCCATCAAGTCAAGCAATCGGACAAGATAGGACGATTGGAGTTTGTTGAGGCACGATCATTTGGACAGTCGGATCATTTTGACGGCCATCAAATGTTGACTCGGCTATCTCCAGCCGATTTATCTAAAAGTGGATATGTACACGTAAATGATGATGGGGTCAAGTCTTCGAGCAAGGATATTGTTGAAAAGTGCATCAAGAACAATCTTGAAGACGGAAATTCCATCAAAGCTAAAATGGTAACATCTAGCACTGGGGGGCAACAAGAGAATTCAAAGACCATTGCACGCACAACCAAAGAAAGCAAAGGCCATGGTAAGCACAAAAGCAAAAAGTCGAAAGTCACTTTCGCGCAGTTATTAGAAAAGTACCAAAAGATAAGTGAGGGAAAGAGTGCTTATTGGCCGAGTGAAGCAAAAGCATCAAGGTCACCCCCAAGGCATAAATCTGAAGACCAGAATTGGCAAAGGAAGACGTTGAGCAAGCAGACTTCATATCCTCCTTTTGGGCCGCCAATGCCAATGTCGTGGATGCCTCCCTACGCTCATGTAAATCCATATCTATCATGTGGCAGGTATGATACAAGGGCACATTATCCATCTTATTTTAGATCATCTCGCCAACATTATGCAGCTCCAAAAAGATCAACATTTGATGAACAATCACACGTCAAAGACCGTTTCAATCATAAGGAATCGGTCCGGAGCTCAAGGAACAAGAAAGATGTGGTCAAGCAAGTGTACCAGGTCAAGAAAGATGGTTGTAAGTGTGCTACTTCGGATTTGTTCTCAAATAACAAAGAGCCAGTTAAAGTATTGACATTGGCTACAAAAGGCAACGAGGCAAGTCAAGCAAGTGCCAAATCTGAAGGGAAGAAGTTGAGAGTGCACAGGGCCAAAAAAGAGTTGGCATTGGTTGAAACAGAATCACAGCCGAGGTCCACTCGGCTTAGCGCATTGGCAAGAGAAGGAATTACAAAAACTTAGTGCACATGAGTTGAGAAAGAAGAACATGGCATGGGTTCCCAAGAGGAGCAGTCAAAATAGAAATGATGTCCGACCTTCTATTGCAACAAGTGTTAAAAAAGTGAAGAAAGAAAAGGATGGCCGCAAAAGTGCTATTTCAGATCCGACTCCAAATGACAAAAAGCCAGTCGAGTCTATGTTGGCTGCTAAGGACAAGAAAGTGAAGCAAGTAAATCTCAGGGATCCGATCACCGATTTTGGACATGCCAAGCCGGAGATTCCCAAAGCCAGGAAGAACCTGCCAGTGCATAAACCAAAATCCCAGCCAGAATGCCCTCTCGACTGACCATATTCGCAACAGAAGAAGCTGAAGCAGCTTAGGGCCAAAGAGCTGGAGAAGAGGAACATAGCCTGGGTTCCTAAGGAAAATCCTCGAGACAAGTGCGGGATCACATCTCCTGTTGCGAAGCTATCAAAAATAAGGGAGTACAAGTGTAAATCCCATAGGCGAGGATGACAATTTTCATCTCACTATAGGAAACTCCAGGAGGCGTGTCATGCACATTCTTCAATCGTATCATCAAAATCAACACTATGGAATTTATCCTGGGCCGAAACATCTGACTTATTTCGGTTATTCGCACTTCGGTGGATGGATTCCCGAGCACCTTTGAGATGAGAACACATGGCCAATATTTGCATATCGCCCTCAGAATTCATTGTGTTGGCAAAGCCGACATCTGGCTAACGGTGTTCACCATGGTTGATCTCCTACTCCTATAGCCGATGCTCAGTGTTTGCCAATACTGGCAAGGCCAACTTAATTATTGAGTCGGCCACTGATCAAGGGTCTAGTATATAAAAAGCTCTGACTCCTGGTGTTAGTTATTTGCAGGACCCAAGTCAGGAGAGAGACATTATTCGGCGGAGGCTTGATGGTTTACTTTGATCAATAATGAGTTGAGTCGCCGAATAGTTGACAGTATTCCTTTGTGGTGCATGGTCATAATCGTTCAGCAACCGGCTTACCGTCAAAGTGTTCTAATATTCCCAGGGAGTGCCTGGACAAAGCAAGGTCCGGATTGACATAAGAAACTTACGTGAAGGCCTTTGTGACGTCCAATTGTTGTTCTCAGACGACTATTATCCAAGAGGCTCTACCCAAGAAGCAACACGCTTAAGAATATGACCGATAACAATTATCGTTCTTAGCATGCACAGCCGATGTAGTGTTGACATCGTGCTTGGATGAAGTATTTTCTGGCACGCAAGCTCTGCCAGAAAACAGGAGGGCATGTGTTGACACCAGATTTTGGCACGGCATAAAAAACAAATAAGATGGCTTCAAATGGAAAAGTACTCAAAGTGAAAAAGTTTCGTATTGTCGAGGTGAACATTTTTGATGTTTGGGCCATCGTCATCCGATCTTATATCGAGTGCCAAAACTATGCTCAAAGCACTGAGATTTTATATCTAGATCAGTATTCGGCAGATTAGACCACCAAGACTGCCTCATATGGAAAAACTTTCTACACGAATTGTCTTCGTCTCGTCGAAACAGTCGATTTTGATATAAAAATTGTCCCAATCCGTGTTCGTATGCAAAAGTTACAGCCATCCGAACACAGCCCTGTCACAGAGCCATAAGTGGCGTGCCCCACCAGCCACGTGTCTGATGGGTAGCCAGAATAACAGCCTGTATTGCGTGACCGTTTTGGCCTTGAAGATGGCTTCAAATCGAAAAACATTCAACACGAAAGTTGTTCGTCTCGTCGAAACGGTCAAGATTGCTTTTGGGCTCTTTTCCATCCGAGGTCGTTTACCACCTCAAATATTACCCACAAGGTACAGCCAGTTTAAACCGAACAGTTTTGGAATGTTCGGACAAAACCAATCCGAATTTGGCTAGGGTTTTGGACGTGAATCCAAGCCTTTTCCTTGCACGGGAAGTCCAGCCGCCTCTTATATACCTAAGGGGTGACGGCCGATTGAACAACACACGATCGAACAAACACATCTACTACTTTTTCGTGTTCATCTATCCCCTACCCTTGTATCTTCTTCCTCATTTTTCGTTCGTTCTTCTTCATTGCAGGGCGGCGAACCTCGAGGCCCTAGGGGCGATCAGGTCGACCTAGGGTAGCCCATAGCTGCCGCGCGCCCTGACGGGGTCCCTCCCGGGCGTGTGGGGTTTCGGGTCCTCAAAAGCGCGCGCCGGATTGCTTGCGTACCGCGCTTCCGGACGGGTCTCCTTCGACGTGAGCTGCGGTGCATCACCCTCGGCGTCGGAGGTACACGGTGACGTGTTCGTGTGCGAACATTATGTACTTTGGTTTTAATGTGATGATGAACTTCTATTAATTTGGTCACTTAATTATCTATTTATCATGTTCTGTAATGGTTTTTGACACACTTAATTATATATAATGCACGCAGATGAACCGGCAATGGATGTAAGGTGAAAGACACACCTCCGAGTACATTAAGGGCGTGCATGAGTTTCTAAATGCGGCTGAGGCAAACAAGCAGAATGGTTTTATGTGTTGTCCATGCACTAAATGTGGGAATACGATGTCTTACTCTAACCGGAAAATCCTTCACTCCCACCTGCTTTACAAGGGTTTCATGCCACACTATAATGTTTGGACGAGGCACGGAGAAATAGGGGTTACGATGGAAGACGGCGAAGAAGAAGAGTACGATGACAACTATGTGCCCCCTGAATACAGTGATGCTGCAATGGGGGGAGCTGGTGAAGATCAAGAGGAACCAGACGATGTGCCCAATGATGCTGCAACGGGTGAAGCTGCTGAAGATCAAGAGGAACCAGATGATGATCTCCGCCGGGTCATTGTCGATGCAAGGACGCAATGCGAAAGTCAAAAAGAGAAGCTGAAGTTCGATCGCATGTTAGAGGATCAAAAAAAAAGGGTTGTACCCCAATTGCGAAGATGGCAACACAAAGCTCGGTACCGTACTGGAATTGCTGCAGTGGAAGGCAGAGAATGCTGTGGCTGACAAAGGATTTGAGAAGCTACTGAAAATATTGAAGCAGAAGCTTCCGAAGGATAACGAATTGCCGGACAGTACATATGTAGCAAAGAAGGTCGTATGCCCTCTAGGATTGGAGGTGCAGAAGATACATGCATGCCCTAATGACTGCATCCTCTACCGCGGTGCATACCGCGGTGCATTGCGGTATAAGACGAGACGAGATGACCCTGGTGATGTTGATGGCGAGCCCGCCAGGAAGAGGGTTCCTGCGAAGGTGATGTGGTATGCTCCTATAATACCACGGTTGAAACGTTTGTTCAGAAACGGAGAGCATGCCAAGTTGATGCGATGGCACAGTGAGGACCGTAAGAAAGACGGGAAGTTGAGAGCACCCGCTGATGGGTCGCAGTGGAGAAAAATCAAGAGAAAGTACTGGGAGGAGTTTGCAAAGGACCCAAGGAACATATGGTTTGCTTTAAGCGCGGATGGCATTAATCCTTTCGGGGAGCAGAGCAGCAATCACAACACCTGGTCCGTGACTCTATGTATGTATAACCTTCCTCCTTGGATGTGCATGAAGCGGAAGTTCATTATGATGCCAGTTCTCATCCAAGGCCCTAAGCAACCCGGCAACGACATTGATGTATACCTAAGGCCATTAGTTGAAGATACATGCATGCCCTAATGATTGCATCCTCTACCGCGGTGCATATAAAGATCTGAACGCATGCCCGGTACGCGGTGCATTGCGGTATAAGATGAGACGAGATGACCCTGGTGATGTTGATGGCGAGCCCGCCAGGAAGAGGGTTCCTGCGAAGGTGATGTGGTATGCTCCTATAATACCACGGTTGAAACGTTTGTTCAGAAACGGAGAGCATGCCAAGTTGATGCGATGGCACAGTGAGGACCGTAAGAAAGACGGGAAGTTGAGAGCACCCGCTGATGGGTCGCAGTGGAGAAAAATCAAGAGAAAGTACTGGGAGGAGTTTGCAAAGGACCCAAGGAACATATGGTTTGCTTTAAGCGCGGATGGCATTAATCCTTTCGGGGAGCAGAGCAGCAATCACAATACCGGGCCCGTGACTCTATGTATGTATAACCTTCCTCCTTGGATGTGCATGAAGCGGAAGTTCATTATGATGCCAGTTCTCATCCAAGGCCCTAAGCAACCCGGCAACGACATTGATGTATACCTAAGGCCATTAGTTGAAGAACTCTTATAGCTGTGGAATTGAAACGGTGTACGTGCGTGGGATGAGCACAGACAGGAGGAATTTGACCTAAAGGCGTTGCTGTTCGTGACCATCAACGATTGGCCCGCTCTCAGTAACCTTTCAGGACAGACAAACAAAGGATACCACGCATGCACGCACTATTTAGATGACACTGAAAGTATATACCTGGACAAATGCAGGAAGAATGTGTACCTGGGCCATCGTCGATTTCTTCCGACCAACCATCAATGTTGAAAGAAAGGCAAGCATTTCAAAGGCGAGGCAGATCACCGGAAGAAGCCCGCCATGCGTACCGGTGATCACGTACTTGCTATGGTCAATGATTTACACGTAATCTTTGGAAAGGGCCCCGGCGCACTAGCTGTTCCGAATGACGTTGAGGGATACGCACCCATGTGGAAGAAGAAATCTATATTTTGGGACCTACCCTACTGGAAAGACCTAGAGGTCCGCCCTTCAATCGACGTGATGCACGTGACGAAGAACCTTTGCGTGAACCTGCTAGGACAAAAGATACAACAGAGGCACGGGAGGACCTGCAATGTTTGCACGAAAAAGACGGCATGCCTCCAAAGAAGTATGAAGGTCCTGCCAGCTATGCTCTTACGAAAGAAGAGAAAGAAATCTTCTTTGAATGCCTGCTCATTATGAAGGTCTCGACTGGCTTCTCGTCAAATATAAAGGGAATAATAAATATGCCAGAGAAAAAGTTCCAAAACCTAAAGTCTCATGACTGCCACGTGATTATGACGCAACTGCTTCCGGTTGCACTGAGGGGGCTTCTACCGGAAAACGTCCGATTAGCCATTGTGAAGCTATGTGCATTCCTCAATGCAATTTCTCAGAAGGTGATCGATCCAGAAATCGTACCAAGGTTAAGGAGTGATGTGGCGCAATGTCTTGTCAGTTTCGAGCTGGTGTTCCCACCATCCTTCTTCAATATCATGACACACGTCCTAGTTCATCTAGTCGACGAGATTGTCATTCTGCGACCCGTATTTCTACACAATATGTTCCCCTTTGAGAGGTTCTTGGGAGTCCTAAAGAAATATGTCCGTAACCGCGCTAGGCTAGAAGGAAGCATCTCCATGGGCCATCAAACAGAGGATGTCATCGGGTTTTGTGTTGACTTCATTCCTGGCCTTAATAAGATAGGTCTCCCTAAATCGCAGTACGAGGGGAGACTGACTGGAAAAGGCACGCTTGGAAGGGACTCAATAATATGCAGGGATGGATATTCTTGGTCTCAAGCACACTACACAGTTCTACAGAACTCTACCTTGGTGACCCCGTATGTCGATGAACACAAGAACAGTCTACGCTCCAAACACCTGGAGCAGTGCGACGACTGGATTACATGTGAACACATCAGGACTTTCAGCAGTTGGTTGGAAACACGTCTCAGATGTGACAACACTGTTTGTGATGATTTGTACTTGTTGTCCACGGGACCATCTTTGACTGTATTGATTTACAAAGGATACGAGATAAATGAGAATACATTTTACATGATTGTCCAAGATCAAAAGAGCACCAACCAAAACAGCGGTGTCCGCTTTGATGCAACAACCGAGAGGTGGAAGGACACATATTATGGTTACATAGTGGACATATGGGAACTTGACTACGGATATGATTTTAAGGTCCCTTTGTTTAAGTGCAAATGGGTCAATCTGTCAGGAGGCGGGGTACAGGTAGACCCACAGTACGGAATGACAACAGTGGATCTGAAAAATCTTCGGTACACTGACGAACCGTTCGTCCTAGCCAATGATGTGGCACAGGTTATCTATTTGAAGGACATGTCTACCAGACCGAGAAAAAGAAAAGATAAGGAAGCGAATACATCATACGATCAGCCAAAGCGCCACATAGTTATTTCAGGAAAAAGGGACATCCTGGGAGTGGAGGGCAAGACAGACATATCTGAAGATTATGAAAAGTTTCATGAAATTCCTCCCTTCAAAGTCAAGGCTGACCCAAGCATCCTGATAAACGATGAAGATTATCCATGGTTACGGCCCAATAAGCAAATAACACAAGCGAAGAAAAAGTGAAGACTTTTTTCCGCAACTATTATGATGATACCATGCCAACTTTGTAATAGACGAGTATGATACCATTGTCCGTTTTGTACATGCACATGCTATGCCAACTTTTTCAGAGTTCATTTGAAAACTACGAATTTAGGTCGAATTTTCTCTATAGGTGCATCTATATTCATTTTTTTAGTAAAGTTAACCACAAACTTGTGATTCACACAAATTTAGAAGAATTCAAATTTTAATTATTCAAATTTGAAAACTAATGGCACTAACAGAAAGTTTATAATTTTTCTAAAACTAATGGCACTAATAGAAAGTTTATAATTTTGCTGACCTAAAAGCAAAAAGAATTAAAAAATATAGCAAAAAACAAAAGAAAATAAATAATGCAGAAAACAAAACAAAAGAAAATAATTTCAAATTTAAACTATTCAAATTTGAATACTACTGGCACTAACAGAAAGTTTGTAATTGGTTTTACCTAAAGCAGCAAAGAAAGTATTTTTTTTTGTAAGTAGAAACAAAATAAAATAAATAAAGCAACAAAGAAAACAAATAATTTCAAATTTAAACTATTCAAATTTGATTACTAGTAGCACTAACAGAAAGTTTGTAATTGGTTTTACCTAAAGGAAGAATATTCACAAAGAAACTCTAACTACAACAAAAAAAAAACTCATAAATAAATAAAGCAGAAAAGGAATAAAACTACATTTAAAAAATAGGGCGCTGCCCAGTGAGCGTGCAAGGCCTACGGCCTAGCATGCAGCTGGACTATAAGGCCCAGCAGACTCACAGGGCAGCGCACAAAGTTAGGCCCAGAAGCCTGCAATAGAGAGGAGTTCAATACAGCCACCGCAATGGGGCTTATAAACCACTCCGAGCCCCTGTCAACTAGCGAGGTGGGACTAAAGATTTTGGCCGCGGGGCAGGACAAGGGCTTTGGTCCCGGTTGGTGGCACCAACCGGGGATAAAGGGGGGGCATTGGTCCTGGTTCGTGGCACCAACCGGGACCAATGCCCCCCTTTAGTCCCGGTTGGTGGGACCAACCGGGCCCAAAGGTCTCCCGGTTTTTGCCACGAACTGGGACCAATACCATGGGTATATAAGTGGCACTTAGCAATTTTCAGTTTCCAATCCCCATTTCCCCCGACGCCGCCAAGCTCATCGACGCCGAGCTCATCGTCCCCATCGCCCCGCGCCCCTGCGCCGTGCTCGCCGTCGCCGTCGCCCCGCCGTCGCTGTCGGCGTGCTCGCCGTCGCCGTCGCCCTGCCCCTGCCCCGTCCCGCCCCCGCGCGCCGGCGCCCTCGCCGCCTCGAGCCCACCGTCCTCGTCGCCGGCCTCCATCCCGCCGTCCTCGTCTCTCCCTCGCCCCCCCGAACCCGCCGTCCTCATCGCCATCGCCGTGCGCCTCCACAGTGAGCCATCGTCTTTTTTTTAATGTATGTAAGTATATAAGTATATGTTTTTTCATGTATATGTGTATATGTTCATGTATATGTGTGTATATGTTCATGTACGTGTATATGTCCTCGTCGCCATCGTCTGTTTTTTTATTGTATATAAGTATATGTTTTTTTCATGTATATGCATATATGTTCATGTACATGTGTGTATATCTTCATGTATGAGATGAGATAGATAGATAGATAAATTTTCATGTGTATATGCTCATGTATGAGATGTATATGTGCTCTTTTGTACCGAATCCACCGCATTTTCATAAAGTTTTTCCACCGAGTCCACATCGCACCGAGCACCCGCGGCCAAGTCTTTTTTCTGGGTAGTTTTCTTGTTAAAATGGGTGGCGACGTTGGACATGACATGAGGGGGGACGTCGGACATGTGATGAGGGACTGAGCGTCGTTGTCGTCTACCCCCTCCCCGATAACATCGACATGAGGGGGGACGTCGGACATGACATGAGGGGTGATGTCAGACATGACATGAGGGGGTCGAGGGTCATCGAGGGGTTGAGTGTCGAGGATCGCCGACGGGTCGAGAGTCGCCGAGGAAGAACAGGAGGAAAAAAATAAGAAGAGAAAGAAGGAGAAGAAGAAGAGAAGAAGAGGGGGAAGAAGAAAAAAACAAGGAGAAGAAGAAGGAATAGAGGAGAAGAAGATAAAATAGAATAATATATTCTATTTTTTCTTCTTCCCCTCTGTTCATTTCTTCTTCTCCTCTTTTTTTTCTTCTTCTTCCTCTTTTTTTTATCGGATCGCCGAGCAGTCGAGGATCCGGGGGTCGAGAGGTTGCCTAGTGTCAAAGTATTGAAGAAATCCACGCCTTCATCATTTGCCAGAAGTAACCGGGGCATGTTGGTACGAAGTTCTGGAAAGTTATTTTGGAACAGAGTTCCTGATAGGATAATCCGTCTTTTGTTACGAATTTCAGCAAAGCCTTCCAAATAGCGATATTTGGAAGGCTCTTGCTGAACTTTATACCAAAAAGCGAATTATCCTATCTGGGACTCCGTTCCAAAATAACTTTTGAGAGCTTCGTACCATCATGCGCCTGTTACTTCTGCCTAATGATGAAGACATGGTTTTGTTGAATCCTTTGACACTAGACAAAATGTGACATGAGGGGGTCTAGGATTGTGGATCGCCGAGCAGTCGAGGGTCGAGCGGTCGAGAGGTTGCCTAGTGTCAAAGTATTGAAGAAATCCATGCCTTCATCATTTGCCAGAAGTAACCGGGGCATGTTGGTACGAAGTTCTGGAAAGTTATTTTGGAACGGAGTTCCTGATAGGATAATCCATCTTTTGTTACGAATTTCAGCAAAGCCTTCCAAATAGCGACATTTGGAAGGCTCTTGCTAAACTTTGTACCAAAAAGCGAATTATCCTATCTGGGACTCCGTTCCAAAATAACTTTGGAGAGCTTCGTACCATCATGCGCCTGTTACTTTCGCCTAATGATGAAGACATGGTTTTGTTGAATCCTTTGACACTAGACAAAATGTGACATGAGGGGGTCTAGGGTTGTGGATCGCCGAGCAATCGAGGGTCGAGGGTCGTCGATGGGTCGAGGGTACTGATGAAGTCATGGTTTTCTTGAAATCTTCGATATTACCCCCTCCTTGAAGCGTTCTCGAGGCCACCCATAACCCTTGAAGCATTGTCGAGGCCAGCCGATACCCTAAAGAAGCAGCGTCGAGGCCACAAATTAATATATGATTCCTTACTGTGATTAGCTAGCTAGTTCTACGTTTGCCATTAATATATCCATCTGTCATGTTTGAATAATAATTGTGTAATGCCCAGGATGGGACTATATCTCCTACGTGTCGAGGCACGACTTAAAGATATAAGCCCATTCTGGAATGATCGCAAGTTTGGTACCTTCGCACATCTCATGTAAAAATAGGGATGAAAGCTGAAAAGATAGTTGGCTTACACTCGCCACGTCACACAAATTCATTACATATCCAATCATCATCCAAATAAACATCACAGCCCATCTAAGGGTAAAGGTCCAAATGACAAGATACCAAACATAACATTAAACCACAGGTCTAGATCGAATCCTAGTAGAAGCTCTACTGATCAACCGGATAGTTCACGTAGTAACGGCTACGCTCCTCGTCATACTCTTAGTCTAGTGATGGCTTCTCGCCCCTCGTTGGTTACCCCAAGTGGAAGGTTTGAGATGCAGTGTAGCGGTAGTTTTCCCTTGGCAAAGATACCAAGGATCGATTTCCCCTGAGACTCCTAGTTTCAACAAGAAGGTGTCAACTGCTAACGGCGCCAGATATTAGCAATCAACTTGGACCTGCACATAGATACAAATAACTTTTCTCCCAACGAGTACAGAGAGGTTGTCAATCCCTCCGGCCTTGTCGTTTACAAAGGGTCAAACGCAAGAGATAATAGTGATAGGTAAAACTGTAACTAGTATGTAAAAGCAGAAAGTAAATAGCGGATGTGATCAGTGATGGTAATATGGACCGGGGTCCCATGATGTTCACTAGTGATGTCTCTCTCCCAAAAGACGATAAAACAGCTATGTGAGGTAAACGAATTACAGCTGGGCAATTGACAGAATTATGTGCGCAAACCAATGCTAACTATGTTGCAAGAAAGGTAGAGGTTCAAAGCATGGGCGGTACGCCAAGGCAAGTAGACCGAAATCCATCTGCATCTACTACTAATCATCCACCTTGATATATCTATCCAGAACATCTCGCTGGTGTTAAGTTGCGAGTCCCACCCATAGTGTAAACTCAAAGCAACAGACAACTGCATTAAAAGAACTTTGCGTAAAGTAAACAATCCTTGCACCCGCGGGCACAAGCACCGTTGTTTTCCCCCTTGTGGCAACAACACATCCCCTAGACTCATGTTTCTGTCACTCAAGCTAGTCATCGAGGGGCATGAACCCACAATCAAGCATAACATTCCCTCTTGGAGTCACTACCTACTACTTGGCCAAAGCAATAAATAGCAACGGAGAACATGCAAGAATAACTTACGAACATAAATATAAAAGAGGTGAATCAAATATATTACTCAAACACAATCTGAACATAATCTCACAATCCATCGGATCCCAGCAAACTCAACATAGCAACAACATAAGGATTACATATGTGCCTCGATCATGTAGGGCAGCTCACGAGGTCTAATTAGTGAAGCACAAGAAGGGGAGGAGAACATCACATAGCTACTGGTCATGGACCCATGGTCCAAGGGAGACTACTCACATCTCATCCGGGAGGCGTCCATGGTGGTGGAGAGGCTCCCGGTGGTGATCCTCCCCTCCGGCAGGGTGCCGGGAAGAGTTCTCCTGGTGCTCCCAATCTTGGAAGCGCGGCGGCGGCGGAACAGAGATGAGATCGCGAAGAAGGATTCCGTCCTCGAGGGTTTCGGGACGCGTGTTAAATATATGCCAAAGGGGGGCATCAGCGGAGGCCTGGGGGGGCCAGGCGCCCCCCCGGTGCGGCCAGGAGGGGGGCCGCGCCACCAGGGCGCCTGGAGCCCTGGTGGCCCCCCTCCGGCCCTACTTCGGCCGTGTGGAAGCTTCCGGAACGCTGATTTTTTATATAATTTTTCCGGGATTTTTCTGGCAGTTCTCGTAATGGGAAAACCTGAAATACAAAAACAACAGAAAACAGGAACTGGCACTGGGGTGCACTGAGTTAATAGGTTAGTCCAAATATAATCAAAAGTGTATGGACGTGTATAAATATCATAGCAATATCACCCAAAAGAGGCATGGAGCAAGTAGAAATTATAGATACGTTTTGGACGTATCGACATCCCCAAGCTTAATTCCTGCTCGTCCTCGAGTAGGTAAATGATAACAAGAATAATTTCTGTGGTGACATGCTATTAACCATATAAGGATTTTTCATAGTCATATGACAAAAGCTTACTGAGACAATGAATCTGTAGTAATTAAGTTGCCTCATGAGAAAATCACAAAGAACAGAAAGTTTTACAATATGATACTGAAACATCAAATAGATTTGTAATGAGCATGGTGTGCAAATATGATAAAGTGATATCTCGCTTGCCCCCTTTAGTGAACCAAAACATAAATGCAGGGGCACCTCCAAGGTTTAAGTGATGACTAGATACAATGATTTCAGAATAAACGATATCACAATCATGCAAAAGACAATGCTACTTTGGGACAATGCACATTACACTCAGAATGACAATCATGCTCTCAGTAGTTGGTGCTTTAAAAGAAGGCGGAGACTCTCGAACCGTGGCTTTTGTTGGCAAGGTTGAAAACCCGTGGTCGGAAACAAAGACAAAGCATGTACCAGAGCTCTTGGTTTTTAAAAACAGAGGTAATAATTATTTTTTAGATTATGCATGTTTCGTCAATGAATGCTAGCAGATAACTCAATCACTTCTTGAGATGGACAAGTTTCGAGGAACGGCTCCCGAATGAGGACGATCACATCCTCTTAATCTCCTTTGTTTATCACTGCCAAAGTTTTCTGATTTCTCATGAACAAAGCGTGAAGGAGGGTTTGTTTGTTTATTTTTTTTAATGAGCCGGGCGCACTCAATGCCAGTTCCTTCTCGTATTATGGGTTTGCACATTAGACATGCAATCCCGGGGTGAAGCTTGTCCAACTTAAAAAGATCATGAATTAACTACTACTTCCTCATGAACTAAAACAGAGGCACAAAACAGAAATGCTTTTTTGAATAATTTCGAGATGGTACATGAAAGTCTTCGTTATTAATGGCAGGTAAATACCATGTATAGGAAGGTATGGTGGACTCATATGGCATAACTGGTTTAAAGGATTTTGGATGCACAAGCAGTCAGTCCGCTTAGTACAGGTGGAGGTTAGCAAAAGACTGGGAGCGACCAACTAAGAGAGCAATGACGGTCATAATCATGCAGAGCGAAAAAGCAACATTGAATCAGGCATGGAAGTTATATCGCTACTCAGAAATAAAAGATCATCAAGGCTTGACAGACTTTCTTTACAGTCTTAAATATGCGTGAACATACGCCAAGTCAATCAAAGTAAATTCTTGAAGGAAGATATTACTAAACCATACCACATCATAGGCAAACAAATCATGTTGGTACTCCAATAACACATTGGGAACCCCCGAGCTATTTGAGACTAACCATAAGAAAACATGAACTACTAAGCGCCATTATGCACGTAGCATCTTTATCATAGACATATCGACCAATGCAACAGAAGCAAACTCTCTTAATAAGATAAGCATGATGACTAAAGAGAGTTCAAGCGACCAACTAAACAAAAGCTCTTTAAAAAGATAAGCATGAAAACTAAGAGCTGAACATGATAGTAGCTATTGAAAGACCAAGAACATACACAGCAAAGATAGACATGAAAATTCTATGTTGTGTTCTAGGTTGAAGTGGAGCGTGTCTCTCTCCCACACAAAGAAAGTTGAGTTCCAACTCGTTATGAAAAGCAAGCAAAGCTAACGAAAACTAAAAAGGAAAACTAAAAGCAAGACGCTCCAAGCATAGCACATAACACATGAAGTGATAAAAATATAGTGGAACGAAAGACGAACTGATAATGTTGATGGAGAAGGGGATGAACGGGGGAATCCCCAAGCTTAGATGCTTGAGTCTCCTTGAATATTTCTTGGGGGTGCATGGGGGCATCCCCAAGCTTGAGCATTTGACACTCCTGAATCTTTTTATCATCTTCCCTCGCACACTTGAAAACTCCCTTCATACATAACTCATCATAATCTGATTAGCGAGGTTAGTACCCTTAATAAAATAATTGTTCCTTGCTGGAAATAAAGATATTCTTGAAGGTCTACTGTTTCTCAAGATTGCCAAAAGGTTTTTGCAAAGAAAAAGCAAGCTCAAGGTTTGCAAAATGAAGGAAAGGCAAAACAGGACAGAATCTGTGAAAAACAGAACAGCAGGTAGTAAATGATTTTTTCGGGGCACTACTGCAACTCTAATCAAAAAACTCAGAACAGACGCCCAAAAGACAATTGTATAGAGCCCGCTGTCGAAAAAATTCAGACCAAAAAGATGATCTGGTGATTTTATACGAATTTTTCTATCGAAGGACAGAATCTGTTTCCTGGACAACACGTCACAACTTTTGAACTTTCTTGCAATCAGAGGCTACACTTGGCACAAAGTTGAAAAGCAAAGATACAATGATGATGCTACTGTAGTAACAACATCAAGACACAACAAAAGCAAAATAAAAATTTATTCATTGTGGGCTGCCTCCCAAAAGCGCTTTCTTTTATGCCTTTAAGCTAGGCATAATGCAAAGAGGAACCAATAATCATCATAATAATCGGAGTTATAAATTGCTTCAAAAGGTTCCTCAACAAGTTCACTCTTGTCCCTTCTAGGAAAGTGGTACACACCTTTTGCCTTCCCGCGTAAGCGGATTTGTCCCTTACCTATATCGATGAAGCCTTTAACTGCTCGGAGGAAGTCCCTTCCAAGCACTATATTTCCTTGGTTTGGCTTCATGATGAAGAAATCAACCATTGTAATCCCTTTAAGGAATTTAACTGGCACGTCTTTTATTCTTCCCTGGATTTCAGAAATATCTCCATTAGTGTGTTCATGATAAGATGATAATCTATCCATGTTAAATTTTAAAGAATCATGAACAATTTTTGGCATAGTAGAAACCGTAGATCCAATATCACAATAAGCAAGGAAGTCTTAATTAGAGATGCTAATCCTAACAAAAGGCTCCCAATCATTGTCAATTTCCAAAATGTCTCTCTTATTGGGTTTGGGTTTCTCTACCTTCATCAAGTCTAGAGCATCCATTCTTTTCTCAATAGTAGCAAGTCTATCTATGATAGTATCAAAATTACGATCATAAACAAAGTAACTAGATAGACCATGTATAATTTCAAGAGCTCTAGCTTCATCACACTCTAGGAAATCTCCTTCAGCTATAATATCAAGAGAGTGTTTACACCATTTAACAAGACCATGGTAAAAATTTCTAAGCACAATTTTTATAGGTATCCAAGGCATAATTCTCCTATGTGCATCAGAAATTCTGTCCCATGCCTTCTTCATATTTTCTCCATCCCTTTGATGGAAATCTAGGACTTCTGATTCCCTCAAAGCACCAAATCCTAACATGCTTGACTAAACAGAAAGGACTACTAGCAAATAATTAATTTTTTTTTGTGGTTTTCGATAAAGGATACTAAAGCAAAAACTGAAAGGTAAACTAACAAGACTAAAAAGCAAAGGTAAAAGATAGCGTGCAACTCCCCTATCTTGAAGAGTGGAGTCCCCGGCAACGGCGCCAGAAAACTTTGCTTGATGGCTTCTCGCCCCTCGTTGGTTACCCCAAGTGGAAGGTTTGAGATGCAGTGTAGCGGTAGTTTTTCCTTGGCAAAGATACCAAGGATCGATTTCCCCCGAGACTCCTAGTTTCAAGAAGAAGGTGTCAACTGCTAACGGCGCCAGATATTAGCAATCAACTTGGACCTGCACACAGATACAAATAACTTTGCTCCCAACAAGTACAGAGAGGTTGTCAATCCCTCCGGCCTTGTCGTTTACAAAGGGTCAAACGCAAGAGATAATAGTGATAGGTAAAACTGTAACTAGTATGTAAAAGCAGAAAGTAAATAGCGGATGTGATCAGTGATGGTAATATGGACCGGGGTCCCATGATGTTCACTAGTGATGTCTCTCTCCCAAAAGACGATAAAACAGCTATGTGAGGTAAACGAATTACAGCTGGGCAATTGACAGAATTATGTGCGCAAACCAATGCTAACTATGTTGCAAGAAAGGTAGAGGTTCAAAGCATGGGCGGTACGCCAAGGCAAGTAGACCGAAATCCATCTGCATCTACTACTAATCATCCACCTTGAGATATCTATCCAGAACATCTCGCTGGTATTAAGTTGCGAGTCCCACCCATAGTGTAAACTCAAAGCAACAGACAACTGCATTAAAAGAACTTTGCGTAAAGTAAACAATCCTTGCACCCGCGGGCACAAGCACCGTTGTTTTCCCCCTTGTGGCAACAGCACATCCCCTAGACTCATGTTTCTGTCACTCAAGCTAGTCATCGAGGGGCATGAACCCACAATCAAGCATAACGTTCCCTCTTGGAGTCACTACCTACTACTTGGCCAAAGAAATAAATAGCAACGGAGAACATGCAAGAATTACTTACGAACATAAATATAAAAGAGGTGAATCAAATATATTACTCAAACACAATCTGAACATAATCTCACAATCCATCGGATCCCAGCAAACTCAACATAGCAACAGCATAAGGATAAGCCCATGACCGCGGGCACGGCTTTCGAAAGTTCATAACCCTGCAGGGGTGTTCCAACTTGGCCCATGATAAGCCAACGATCTGCGGAGTCGCAACTCCAAGGTGGGAAGGCCCGAGTATCCTCGGAATCCCGTGCTCAAGATACTCCGACTAAGGTAAGGCTAATCCAGCAAATCCTCCCGGCGTGCCGACACCCTGACAGTAGCCGCGCGTATCTAGTCTCAGGCCACGACCGGATAGGTCAGCCTACAGGTATATACCAATCCTCGAGTTTCCTCGTGGTGGCCCCGCAGTCTGCCCAGTTCGGACCAACACTCATGAGGAGCACTGGCCCGGGGGTTGTTGATTAAGAACTCGGGTTTGCAAGACCCTATGCAAGTTTTTAGTTATTAGGCGAATAGTACCAATGTTGGGACTTGCTGGAAAATACTTAGCACTTAGCGGTTTATCGAGGGGGTCCCATAACCCCAACCATGTGAGGAACGCATAATCAAGGAACATAACACCGGTTTATACGGTTACTAGCGGCATGAATGGAACAAAACACCAAGCAAAAGGCTTAGCCTTCCACCCATTACCAATATATAGATGATTTCATTTATTAGTTAAATAGTGTGATATCCCAACAAGCTTCAACAAGAAGCAAGAATCTTCAATCTTCTCCTGCAACTAACAATGCTACAAGAGGGGCTGAGCGAGGCCTACGTATAGCCAATCAATGGTTTGCATAGGTACGGTGGTTAAACAGGTTCATGGTTACAATAGGAGGCTGACAGGGAAAACATGGGCATCGAGGCAAAACAATAGAGCGATACTTCTAGCAATAGGCAAAGATAGTAATGTTATCGGGGTTCGGTCATCTTGCCTGAAGAGTTGTCGATGGGATCGTAAGAGGGGTCCTCGTTCTCAACCTCGGTAGTAACCTCGTGCTCGTACTCGTACTCGGTCTCAGCTTCCGGCTCTACTCAAACACAAGAACACAAGGCAACGAATCAAACAAGATGCAATGTGCAGAAAACTTACAGGATGCATGACTGATGCACTATGGAAGCAAAACAGATGCACTATGGAAGCACAGAAAGTCTACTTAGGAAGCACAGTGTTACAGCACAACAATATGCATCAAGCAAAATGCTTCAAAACATGCTAACAATAGGATATTATGAATCTACATGCAAAAACACACAAGTTTCATATAGGACTTGCTCAAAACGGAGCAACGGGCTAAAAGATACACCCGGAACAATAAACCTGCACAAGCTGAAATTAACAGCCACATAGCAACTTCGGAGCAAGAGATAAATAGTCTGCAGCACTCAAACATCATGGCAATGAGCATGGACATAAACTAGACATATCCTACAGCAAACAAATCCATTGGAGCATCCCCAAAGGAGCCATGGATCAATAGCAACAAGTGATGGGCCTCGAACCCCTCGTTGGTTACCCCAAGTGGAAGGTGTAAGATGCAGTATTGTAGAAGTGTTTTCCCTTAGCAAAGATGCCAAGGATCGAATCCCCAGAGACTCCTAGGTTCAACAAGTAGGTGTCAACTGCTAACAGCGCAATTAGCTATCAACGTGGACCTACACACAGATACAAATAACTTTGCTCCCAACGAGTACAGAGAGGTTGTCAATCTCTCCGGCCTTGTAGTTCACAAAGGATTAAAAGCAGATGATAGTAGTGATAGATAGTGTTTTGCAATAGTAACTAATAACGAAAAGTAAATAGCGGATGTGATCAATGATAGTATTAAGGACCGGAGTCTCATGATGTTCACTAGTGATGTCTCTCTCCCAAAAGACGATAAAACAGCTATGTGAGGTAAACAAATTACAGCTGGGCAATTGACAGGACCACGAACGCAAACCAATGCTGACTACATTGCAAGAAAGGTTGAGGTTCAAAGCATGGGCGGTACGCCAAAGTAAGTAGACCGAAATCCATCAATGCCTACTACTAATCATCCACCTTGAGATATCTATCCAGAACATCTCGCTGGTATTAAGTTGCGAGCCCCACCCATAGTGTAAACTCAAAGCAACAGACAACTGCATTAAAAGAACTTTGCATAAAGTAAACAATCCTTGCACCCGCGGGCACAAGCACCGTTGTTTTCCCCCTTGTGGCAACAGCACATCCCCTAGACTCATGTTTCTGTCACTCAAGCTAGTCATCGAGGGGCATGAACCCACAATCGAGCATAACGTTCCCTCTTGGAGTCACTACGTATTACTTGGCCAAAGCAATAAATAACAACGGAGAACATGCAAGAATTACTTATGAACATAAATATAAAAGAGGTGAATCAAATATATTACTCAAGATCAATCTGAACATAATCTCATAATCCATCGGATCCCAGCAAACTCAACATAGCAACAACATAAGGATTACATATGTGCCTCGATCATGTAGGGCAGCTCACGAGGACTAATTAGTGAAGCACAAGAACGGGAGGAGAACATCACATAGCTACTGGTCATGGACTCATGGTCCAAGGGAGACTACTCACGAGTCATCCGGGAGGCGTCCATGGTGGTGGAGAAGCTCCCGGTGGTGATCCTCCCCTCCGGCAGGGTGCCGGGAAGAGTTCTCCTGGTGCTCCCGATCTTGGAAGCGGCGGCGGCGGCGGAACAGAGATGGGATCGCGAAAAGAGTTCCTCCTCTGAGGGTTTCGGAGGACCCTCTAAATATATGCCAAAGGGGGGCACCGGACGGGCTTCGGGGGGCCCAGGCGCCCCCCCGGCGAGGCCCAGGGGGGGGCGCGCCGCCAGGGCGCCTGGAGCCCTAGTGGCCCCCCCAGGCTGCCCTTCGGACGCAGTGTTGTTTCCGGAACGCTGATTTTTTATATAATTTTTCTGGATTTTTCTGGGCAGTCCTCGAAACGTGAAAACCTAAAATACAAAAACAGCCGAAAACAGAAACTGGCACTGGGGTGCACTGGATTAGTAAGTTAGTCCAAATATGATCAAAAATGTATGGAAGTGTATGAATATCATAGCAATATCACCCAAAAGTGGCATGGAGCAAGCAGAAATTATAGATACGTTTTGGACGTATCAACATCCCCAAGCTTAATTCCTGCTCGTCCTCGAGTAGGTAAATGATAACAAGAATAATTTCTGTGGTGACATGCTATTAACCATATAGGACTTTTTATAGTCATATGACAAAAGCTTACTGAGACAATGATTCTATAGTAATTAAGTTGCCTCATGAGAAAATCACAAATGACTGAAAGTTTTACAACATGAAACTGAAACATCAAAAAGATTTGCAATGAATATGATGTGCAAATATGATAAGGTGATATCTAGCTTGCCGCCTTTAGTGATGCAAAACATAAATGCAGGGGCACCTTCAAGGTTTAAGTGATGACTAGATACAATGATTTCAAAATAAACGATATCACAATCATGCAAAAGACAATGCTACTTTGGGACAATGCACATTACACTCAGAATGACAATCATGCTCTCAGTAGTTGGTGCTTTAACATAAAAGTAAAAAGAAAGGTTATGTGCTAGAGCTTTTTATTTTGAAAACATGGAAGCAATTTTGTCAACGGTAGTAGTACTTCATATGTGTCATGCATAAGACATCCTATAAGTTGCAAGCCTCATGCATCGAATACCAATAGTGCTCGCACCTTGTCCTAATTAGCTCGGATTTCCATGGGTTATCATTGCATTACATATGTTTCAACCAAGTGTCACAAAGGGGTACCTCTATGCCACCTATACAAAGGTCCAAGGAGATAAATCGCATTTGATTTCTCGTTTTTGATAGATCTCAACCTGAGGACATCCATACCGGGACAACATAGAAAATAGATGATGGACTCCTCTTTAATGCATAAGCATGTTCTCATAAGAGATTGAGGATCAACGTCCAAGCTAAAACTTCCACCATGATACATGGCTTTGGTTGGCGGCCCAATGTTCTTCTCTAACAATATGCATATTCATTCAACCCACGGTAAATCACCCTTACTTCAGACAAGACGAACATGCATATCAACTCACATGATATTCAACAAAAGTGTGACAGTTGATGGCGTCCCCAGAAACATGGTTACCGCTCAGCAAGCAACTTATAAGAAATAAGATACATAAGCAACATATTCTTTACCACAATAGTTTTTAAGCTACTTTTCCATGAGCTATATATTGCAAAGTTAGTTTGCTTAGTACAGGTGGAGGTTAGCAAAAGGACTGGGAGCAACCAACTAAGAGAGCAATGACGGTCATAATCATGCAGAGCGACAAAGCAACATTGAATCAGGCATGGTAGTTATATCGCTACTCAGAAATAAAAGATCATCAAGGCTTGATAGACTTTCTTTACAGTCTTAAATATGCGTGAGCATACGCCAAGTCAATCAAAATAAATTCTCGAAGGAAGATATTACTAAACCATACCACATCATAGGCAAACAAACCAAGTTGGTACTCCAATAACACATTGGGAACCCCCCAGCTATTTGAGATTAACCATAAGAAAACCTGAACTACTAAGCACCATTATGCAAGTAGCATCTTTATCATAGACACATTAACCAATGCAACGGAAGCAAACTCTCTTAATAAGATAAGCATGGTAATTAAAGAGAGTTCAAGCAACCAACTAAACAAAAGCTCTTTGAAAAGATAAGCATGAATACTAAGAGCAGAGCATGATAGTAGCTATTAAAAGACAAAGAACACACACAGCATAGATAGACATGAAAATTCTATGTTATGTTCTAGGTAGAAGTGGAGCGTGTTTCTCTCCCACATAAAGAATGCTGAGTTCCGACTCGTTATGAAAAACTAAAAAGAAAACTAAAAGCAAGACGCTCCAAGCATAGCACTTAACACATGAAGTGATAAAAATATAGCGGAACGAAAGACGAACTGATAATGTTGATGGAGAAGGGGATGCACGGGGGCATCCCCAAGCTTAGACGCTTGAGTCTCCTTGAATATTTATTGGGGGTGCACGGGGGCATCCCCAAGCTTGAGCGCTTGACACTCCTGAATCTTTTTATCATCTTCCCTCGCACACTTGAAAACTCCCTTCATACATAACTCATTATAATCTGATTAGCGAGGTTAGTACCCTTAATAAAATAATTATACCTTGCTGGAAATAAAGATATTCTTGAAGTTCTACTGTTTCTCAAGATTGCCAAAAGGTTTTTGCAAAGAGGAGGTAGGTGGAGCATTGGCGAGACCAAAAGACATGACTGTATACTCATAGGAGTCGTAACTCGTTCTGAAGGCAGTCTTGGGGATATCTTCTTCTCGAATGTGAATCTGGTGATAGCCCATTCGGAGATCGAGCTTTGAGAACACTTTAGCTCCTTTGAGCTGCTCGAACAGTTCGTTGATGTTGAGGAGCGGATACTTGTTCTTTATTGTCTTCTTGTTCAATGGCCGGTAATCAACGCAAAGACGCTCCGTGCCATCCTTCTTCTTGACAAATAAGACACCACAGCTCCAAGGAGACGTACTAGGCCTGATCAGACCCATACGCTCCTGTTTATCAAGCTGCTTCTTCAACTCCTTCAACTCTTTGGGAGAGAGCTTGTACGGACGCCGGCATGCTGGCTCAGTACCAGGCTCGAGTTCAATGACGAATTCCACTTGACGGTGTGGAGGCATGCCTGGAAGTTCTTCAGGAAAGACGTCATCGTATTCGTTAACCACCGGAATTTGAGATATGGCATTCATCTCGCCCTTGTCATTGAGAGAGAAAAGCCTGATTGTGTTATCCCGAGAGGCGAAGATAATCACATCATCATCGGAATGAGTAATCTTTACTTCCTTCTGTGCACAGTCAATTTGAGCATCATGCTGAGAAAGCCAATCCATTCCGAGGATAAGGTCGATGTCGAAAATACCGAAGTGAAATTATGCTTGGTGAAGAATGGTCTTGAAATGAAACTGAGAGATGCACCAGAATCAAATAATACTTTTGCAGGAAAAGAGTTCACTGAAAGGTTACCAATGATCACATCAGAAGAATTCACCGCTTCAGCTGCATTCATCAGATTAACCCTTGCATGCTTTGGATTATGCTTGATAATAGCTGTACTGACAGGTGGAGGAGGCGGAAGGCGCCTTGGGTTGTTGCACTTGTTGGAATAATGACCCTTCTGGCCACACTTTGTCGGGGGAAACTGTCCGCCACGAACACCTACGGGACCGGAGCCCCTTGTCTGTGCGGTACGAGGGCGGAGGGAGCACAAAGAGCAGATCGAGGCAGACGCGCGGGCAGTTTTACCCAGGTTCGGGCCGCACGGATGCGTAAAACCCTACTCCTGCTTGGTTGTGTATTAAGTTGAGCGCTCGGGAGCTTGAAGAAGCAGCTACCCCGTGCGTGAGAGTAATCTAGGTTTCGAACCCCCTCCACGTTGTGCATGGGCCTCCTTTTATAGTGCAAGGGGTCACCGACAGGTGTCAACGAAGGAGAAAGGGGTAAAAATGTAAAAGAGGTGGTAGTTGTAACAGTGCGGGAACAGTGGAGCTACAGTACAGAACAGTGGTCTATACCTACTTTAACAGTGGGGGACAAGGGCATTTAATGCCCGTCACCGTCGACCCCAAAAGCTCCCGCCCCAGCGTCTCCGTCTGCCACGGCGATGGATCCACTGCCGTGGAGTGCCACCGTGTCCCCCAGGCTGCACAGCCATCCGCCACGCGTCCCTGGAGTGGCCCCAGGGCGACGCGTGGGCCGATGAGCTGGAGCGCGGGCACACAGCGCACCTCCCCCGGCAAGCACCTTGCCGGGGATCTCGACCTTGCCGGGCCCGGAAGCTTGCCGCTCCCCGAGCCCTTGCCGGGTCTTCTAAGATAAAATCTTCTATTCGTCCTGACAAGCTCCTCTTGCCAGGGCCTCGTGCTAGTTAAGCAATCTCGAGCCTGGGACGGCCTTCCCGGCAAGCTCCTCTTGCCGGGGTCTTGGTCTTCTGTCTTGTATACTTTGTTTTTGAATGGCTAGATAAGGGGCAGGAAGGTCTCCGGCAAGCGCGTGGTGAACCCTGCCGCGGGGAGCTGCCGCTGCCCGTGCACAAGTTGGGGTACTAGGGCACCCCTACCTTAGTACACCGACACACTTGTAGCAAGTCACCTCAGAAAGCGGACGAGCAGGAGGAACACTTGACTTGGAAGCTTGGATCTGCGACTTGGACTGATTGCCTTGGTTGTGTGGGTGGGAGAAACCACGACCACCAGCATTCTTGTTGTTGTTGTTGTAGGGAGCTCGAATCACTGGAGGAGGTGGAAGCCAAAACTTCTGTTGCTTCGCGACCACTTGAGAAGATGAGGAGGAGTGAACAGCATCTCGAATCCTCTTTTTGGAAGCTTCCATCTTGAGTTGGGCTGCCTCTTGCTTAAGCGCCATGTTATAGAATTTGTCAAACTCATCAGGCTCGAACAAGGTGAGAGCAAGTTGAAGTTCATCGTTCAGACCTCCACGGAACTGATAGATCTTGCTCTTGGCATCTGGGATGTCTTGCTTAGCATAGCGGGCAAGATTCTGGAACTTGATATTATACTGGTAGACAGTCATTGAGCCTTGCTTCAGGTTGCGGAATTGCTCACGCATACCCTCGATGACACTTGTTGGAATGTGGTGAGAGAGAAAGTGTAACACCCCCTTGTATTAAGCACTGTGACACTCTGCTAAGTATGCCATGTCATCATCATTAACAATGCATAATCACAGTGGTTAAGCTTACAAGTTCAAAAAACTCCCCTGAAAATTCCATTCAAATTTCAAATGCAAAATGAAGTTGCTCCAAAAATTATGGAAAAATGTTCACCTTGTTGCAAATATTTCCTAACAAATGATGGTGCTGAAAACAACATCACCAGCAACTCCAAAACATGGGCTAGGGCATTAAACAGTGTGATAACAGCACTATTAATTGCCTATTCATTTTTGTAAATTTCCAAAAATGATCCAAATTAGTCCAAACCAATTTTTGGAGTTAGGGATTACTGCAAAGTACTTTTTGGACCAACTCCCACATTTTTATAAAAGGTTTGCTGGTCCAGGCATTTATTTCCTCTCTGCTTTTGAAAATAAAAGGAAAAGGAGGGAAAAGGAAACTTACCTGGCGCCTGGACAAGGCCCAGCAGGCCCAGCCCATCTTCTCTCTTCTACCTGCTCCGTCGCCGTGTCGGCCGCGCGCTGGCCACCGCGCGCGCGTCGCCGCTCCGGCCGCCACCTGCCGCCACAGGGCGCCGGAGGGGATAAGACCCAGCCCCAGCGCCCTCCTCCTCCATCCCTATCCATTCCCCCCCTCTCGCTGGGCCTCTCCTCCCCTCTCCTCCTCCCAGATCCCGGCGGCGCCCGAAGCCCCGCCGCCGTTCGACCGTGGTTGCCGCGGCCACCGGCGTCCACCGTCGCCATCACCTTGTCCAGCAGCTCCGCCGTGCTCGTCCACGTCGTTGGGAGCTCTCAGGAGGAGCCGGGAGCCTCTGCATCGAGCGCGAGCTGCTGCCCCCTTTTGCTTCGGCCGCCGGCGCTTCTCCGACGAACCCCGCCGTGCTGCTGCTCCTAAGCTTCCAAGGGCCTGCGTGTGCGCCGCTCGGTGAGCCACCGTCCCTCCCCACTCTCTTCTCCTCGCTCTGGCTAGCCGTAGTAGTCGCATCGCTCGAGCCCGCACGCATCGCCGCGGACCTCGTCGCCGGCGCGGCTCCGGTGACCAAAGGGTCACGTGCACTTGTCCAACAGCTTTACTTCGTCGAGTAGAACTCTCCCACGCCACTAGTTCGAGTTAACAACCACGGCATCGCCGTTTCCGACGAGCACCCGAAGCCACGGCCGCCAAAGCTCGTCGCCGGCGATGCTCCGGCCGTCCCCTGGTCCGGCCAGTAGCCCCACTAGATGCGCAAGAGCTCCAGCTCTCGAACGCGACCAGCCACGGCCCGAACGGAGCCCCGTAGCGAATTTCCGACGAGCTCCGGCGAAACTCCGCCGCGGAAATGGTCGCCGGAGCTTTCTCCGGTGGCCGGCCGGCGTGGTTGACCTGGGGGCCACCCCCCAGGGTCGCTGACAGCGGGCCCCAGCGCCCAGTTGACCACGTTGACTGGTCAACTGGCTGACTGGGCGCCCCTGACCCACTGACACGCGGGCCCCACCGCCCTGTTAATTAACTAAACGTTTTATAAATAAAAATATATTAATTAAGTTTAATTAGTCACTGACAGGTGGGGTCCAGTAGATAATTAGGTTTAATTAGATTAAAAATAACTCTGTTTTAGTAATAGAGGCTGACATGTGGGTCCCACTGGACCCACATGTCAGGTTTGACTGGTCAGCCGTCCTGTTGACTTGCTGATGCCAGCATGACATCATGCTGATGTCATATTTCCTTTTTTCTGTTAATTTAAATAAAATCCAGAAAATCATTTAAACTTTGAAAAATCATATCTTTTAATCCGTAACTCCGATGAAAATAATTTATATATGAAAATTGCTCAGAATTTCGATACGGATCTAGATACGCCCTCCGTATTCCCATCAGAAGCCCCTAGCTAGATGAACATGCAACTTTTGACCTGTTTTCGATAAATGAATAGTGTTCAACTTTAATAAAATAAATCCAAACAATTTCCTAAAAATAACTAATATGCCCTAGACCTGTTTTTAGGCAACCCCGCACTGCACGTTAGCTTAGCACGCTGTGTGTTGCATATGCTTGTGTATTTATCTGTTTCTTCCCCCTCTTCTCTCTCGGTAGAGCCCGACGCTGACGCAGATCCCGAGACCGACGCTGTCCCGGTGATTGGTTCCCCCTCCGACGATCTTGCTTTTGCCGCCGAGCAACCAGGCAAGCAAACCCCCCTTGAGCATTTCCGATATCACCTATGTCTATTCTCTCTTATTCTTGCATTAGAATTGCTGCTACTGCTACTGCTCCTATTACTGTTGCATAGCCTGTCTTTGCTAAATTGTTGATACCTGCATTTATTCATAAACTGCTTAGTATAGGTTGGGTAGCACTGCTTTGGACCCGCACTCTCGTAGTTGCCTCGCATAGTACCCTTGCCTCGATCAACCGATCGAGCCCCCTTCCCCTGACCTTCTTCACAGCACCGCACAACCCCCCCTATTATGCTCGACTCCGCAGAGTTAACATCGGGTGACGAGGGTGATACCTCCGAACTCACTTCTGATGTTGTCCCTGTTTAGCTAACTCGTTGTGGGCTACCGAGGGAGATTCCTCTTCCCACTTCCGACTTAGCTTTTGTCGTGCATCCGCTATGGTGATTACCGCCGAGGGTGATTCCTCCGGTACCACCTTAACGGGACTTGTCGTTTAGGAGTCCAACGAGGGTGATTCCTCGGATTCCTCATCGGCATGAAACCACACGGATGCCCTGTTTCACCACACCGTGTTTAAAGACGTATCGATCCCCGAGGCCGGACGTCGCCAGGAACAAAGGCGTGCGGCCAGAGGTATCGTGCGTCTGATGACACTTTGAAGTTACTACCACACCTGTTGGATGGAGGCGGGTTGACCCAGAGGGGTACCCGCGAGTGCCTTTGAGGCGTGAGCTGTGGAGTCGGGTGACCAGTGAGGGTACCCGCGAGATAACTACGAGGCGTGGCCGGTCTTTTCCCAGTCCTTGCCACAAGTCCTCGAGACGGGACGACGGGGCCAACAGTATCGTCGGCTCTGCTCGTTTCCGCGCGCTCCCAACACACTAAGCGATTTGGATATTTGATCCGAGGGCCTCCGGGCCGATAGCACTAACCACCACGTGGGTGTGAGTGGGTGCTCTGCGTCGTATACATCAGCCGGAGTCGTCACGACGTCAGCGATTGAGCGGACCGTTCGGATTGGACTTAGGATGCAACTGCGCTTGTATAAGGGGTTGCTAGGTCTGCTACCGAACGAACTCGCAACGTGCGGAGTGTCCGGGGCGATGGCCAAGACCCCCGGGGGCATAGGTTTAGTCCGGCGTGCTCGATCCTCTCTGGCGGTATCCGGTCGGGTTGCGTCGTATTGTTTAGCCGAGGGCGGGCACGACCTGATGGTGTGTCCGGCCGGAGTTAAGCGAGCGTGGTGGGTAACTTGGTGCACCCCTGCAGGGAAGAAACAATCTATCGATAGCCTGTCCTACGGTAACGGACACTCGGAGTTGTATCCACTTCGGTACAACTAGAACTGGTGACTTGAGATATGTGATATGAAGTTGATGTTGCTGCAAACACTATATATTATTGTGATGAAACTATTCTGCTCCCTTCTATTTGCTGCAAGACCCTGAAGATGCTAGTCTTCGTTAGGACTAGGCTTTCCCCTCTCTACTCTGGCTTTCTGCAGTCTAGTCCACCCACATAAAGCCTCCTTTGAAAATATTGCATTGCTAGTATAGATCTGATGTAAGTCTTGCTGAGTACTTTGGATGAGTACTCACGGTTGCTTTGCTTCCTCTTTTGTCCTACCCGCATGACAAACCAGACGACGGAGCCATGGTGCCTGCAGCCCCTGTTGACGACTACTACTACCAGCCCGAGGCTGGCTACTACTACTACCCAGCCAGCGAGTACTACTGCGAGGAGCCGGCGGACGACGACCAGGAGTAGGATCGGAGGTCCCAGGCAGGAGGCCTGCGCCTTTTCGATCGTAGCTTTTATTTTGCCCCGCCTTTGCAAAAGGCCTATCTTCTTCTGTGTTGTATCTGTACCCAGATACCTAACGCTTCCGCTGACTATGTGTGAGACATCATGTTATGTATTCGAGCCCTCGAGGCCCTGGCTTGTAATATATGACTTGTATGTATTTGTTTATGTTTTAGAGTTGTGCTGTGATTTCCTTCACGTGAGTCCTTAGGCTTGATCGTGTGCATTTGCGTGTATGATTAGTGCACGATTAAGCCGGGGTCGTCACAGAAAGTCCTTGGAGAAATCATCCCAAGAGATCACACGCCCTTCTCTGGAGTCTTTGTACTGCTGCCACCAATCAGCTGCTTGGTCCTTGAGTTGGAAGGCTGCAAACTTCACATAGTCCTCAGGCCTTACGTTGCTGCACTCAAAATGCTTCGTGATATCAGTGATCCAATCTTCAGCATCAAGAGGGTCGACACAGTAACTGAAAGCCTTTGGTTGATTAGCCAAGAACTGGTTGAGCGTAGCATGGTGCTGTTGGTTGAAGAAATTGCCTTGGTTCCCTGGAGCACCCTGATTTGCTTGATTTGCTTGCATCTGCTGCATCATCTGCATCAACATCTGGGTGTTATGGTTTGTAGTCTGCATAATCGCTCTCCAGGCCTCAGACGGAGGAGGAGGGGAAGGAGGACGATCTGGAACCTCTTCACCCTCTGGGTTAGCGTTGGGAACCCGTTTCGGAGCCATCCTGAAAGAGATGACCACCAATCAGCAATTTGATTGAAAGAAGATATAAGCTGAAACAACGGATAGAAATGCAACATAGTCTTCACAAGAATCATTCGAACAAGAGGAACGAATGAAATTCTCAGCTTAATGATAACAACAATCTTCACGAGAAGTCACTGGGAGACAAAAGGTAAATAAGAAAAACAACAAGGTACAGATGGAACAAACACAAGATAGGAGCTTCGTTCGACATCTTTGTGTTGTAAGATTATGGAACGTGATACGAAAAGGTTTTGCAATCCCCGGATCAGCATAGCCAAGGACCATTTAAGATGCAACTCCCGATCGGAACATCAGCCATAAAACCACTTCACTCAATGTAGAACCCCGAACTCCGTAACTTGCATTCGTTGGAAGAATGCCTACGATCTACTAGATGAACCCACCTATGAATTTCCGAAAGTTTCCAGTTATGCAATCAGGTGTTGGGGATACAGGGGAAGCATCACGCACCCAACTCTAATCCTACATCTAGCTGTATCCATCCTTCAACACATAACCAGTTGTTCTCGGAAACCGTCTACCTCGGACCTTCGAAACGCATCCACTATACCAAGCTATGGCAATACTCCCGAACTACCTCCCCAGTACTGGGTGATGTCGGGGTTATCTTGCCACTAACCGTATAGGAGAGTTTTCGATGTCGGCCGTCTTAAGTACTCTAGAACTGCCGCGATATGCTTGTGACGACAATACCCCGAAGCTCAACTCCCCGGGACACTGCCACAACCCCTAATGTCAGGAGGCATCGAGAACAATATTCTCGTCACAAAGACATCGAAACAATCCCAACAATACTCGCGAGATTGCTAAAAAAAATTGTGCAATTTTTAAAGTAGAAGAGGCAAGAGTAGTCGTCAGGAGTCCTCACCAGAATGAAAAGAGATGAGGAGCAAAAGAATTCCTACTCTCCGATATAAATATAGGACTCAAAACTTTTAAGTGTGTGCCTAGACTCGACCGTCAACGATTCGGTCAAACAGTGAGGGCTTCTAGGTCGGAGAAGGCTCTGATACCAACTTGTAATGCCCAGGATGGGACTATATCTCCTACGTGTCGAGGCACGACTTAAAGATATAAGCCCATTCTGGAATGATCGCAAGTTTGGTACCTTTGCACATCTCATGTAAAAATAGGGATGAAAGCTGAAAAGATAGTTGGCTTACACTCGCCATGTCACACAAATTCATTACATATCCAATCATCATCCAAATAAACATCACAGCCCATCTAAGGGTAAAGGTCCAAATGACAAGATACCAAATATAACATTAAACCATAGGTCTAGATCGAATCCTAGTAGAAGCTCTACTGATCAACCGGATAGTTCACGTAGTAACGGCTACGCTCCTCGTCGTACTCCCAGTCTAGCTCAGTGCCGTCGCCTATGTAGCTCACCATCGTACCTGCATCTGGTGTGTTGAAGTAACTGTGAGCCACAGAGGACTCAGCAATCCCGTTCCCGGGTAACACGACTATTCAAGCCTTGGGTGTGGAACAAGGCTGTTGAAAGAATAAGAATCTGCAGCAGCACTAGCCTAGCTTACGTAAAAGAGAGCGAGAAGAGAAGGTGCCTGGGTCGAGAGATGATCACGAAGTGATCCTAACTAGCAAGTCAAACATAACCCCACCGTGTTCACTTCCCGAATCCCTTTCGGAAAATGACCGTCACGGTACTCACGCTGGTAGTGTATTGGAACATGGTGTCAAGTTTTCTACAACCGGATATTAACAAGCTCCCATCTGCCACATAACCGCGGGCACGGCTTTCGAAAGTTCATAACCCTGCAGGGGTGTTCCAACTTGGCCCATGACAAGCCCACGATCCGCGGAGTCGCAACTCCAAGGTGGGAAGGCCCGAGTATCCTCGGAATCCCGTGCTCAAGATATTCCGACTAAGGTAAGGCTAATCCAGCAAATCCTCCCGGCGTGCCGACACCCTGACAGTAGCCGCGCGTATCTAGTCTCAGGCCACGACCGGATAGGTCAGCCTACAGGTATATACCAATCATCGAGTTTCCTCATGGTGGCCCCGCAGTCTGCCCAGTTCGGACCAACACTCATGAGGAGCAGTGGCCCGGGGGTTGTTGATTAAGAACTCGGGTTTGCAAGACCCTATGCAAGTTTTTAGTTATTAGGCGAATAGTACCAATGTTGGGTCTTGCTGGAAAAGACTTAGCACTTAGCGGTTTATCGAGGGGGTCCCATAACCCCAACCGTGTGAGGAACGCATAATCAAGGAACATAACACCGGTTTATACGGTTCCTAGCGGCA
Organism: Secale cereale; assembly: GCA_902687465.1. Taxonomy (NCBI): domain Eukaryota; kingdom Viridiplantae; phylum Streptophyta; class Magnoliopsida; order Poales; family Poaceae; genus Secale; species Secale cereale. The sequence continues at coordinate 803,553,258 of LR738712.1, forward strand.
TGAGTGGAACAAAACACCAAGCAAAAGGCTTAGCTTTCCACCCATTACCAATATATAGATGATTTCATTTAATAGTTAAATAGTGTGATATCCCAACAAGCTTCAACAAGAAGCAAGAATCTTCAATCTTCTCCTGCAACTAACAATGCTATAAGAGGGGCTGAGCGAAGCCTACGTATAGCCAATCAATGGTTTGCATAGGTAGGATGGTTAAACAGGTTCATGGTTACAATAGGAGGCTGACAGGGAAAACATGGGCATCGAGGCAAAACTATAGAGCGATACTTCTAGCAATAGGCAAAGATAGTAATGTTATCGGGGTTCGGTCATCTTGCCTAAAGAGTTGTCGATGGGATCGTAAGAGGGGTACTCGTTCTCAACCTCGGTAGTAACCTCGTGCTCGTACTCGTACGCGGTCTCAGCTTCCGGCTCTACTCAAACACAAGAACACAAGGCAACGAATCAAACAAGATGCAATGTGCAGAAAACTTACTGGATGCATGACTGATGCACTATGGAAGCAAAACAGATGCACTATGGAAGCACAGAAAGTCTACTTAGGAAGCACAGTGTTACAGCACAACAATATGCATCAAGCAAAATGCTTCAAAACATGCTAACAATATGATATTAAGAATCTACATGCAAAAACACACAAGTTTCATATAGGACTTGCTCAAAACGGAGCAACGGGCTAAAAGATACACCCGGAACAATAAACATGCACAAGCTGAAATTAACAGCCACATAGCAACTTCGGAGCAAGAGATAAATAGTCTACAGCACTCAAACATCATGGCAATGAGCATGGACATAAACTAGACATATCCTACAGCAAACAAATCCATTGGAGCATCCCCAAAGGAGCCATGGATCAATAGCAACAAGCTATGCCATTTTGAACTTGACAACAAAATCCTAACAGCAGTAATTTGTTGCAACTTGGGAGCAAGAGTTAAATATGCTATAGCCATCCAAATAAGCATGTGAGAGCATGAATGGATAGCCAACAACTTATACAACAAGGAATCATCAAGAATCACCCCAAAACTAGCATGGATTTGCCTAGAACAACAAGCAAACCTGGCATCTGGAAATTACAGATTCCAGACTTAGTGAAATTTCACTAAGTGTCAAAACAGCAGTTTCATCATGGCATCTTTGTGAGCAAGTTTAAGTCACCTCAAATCATATCAAGACAAGTGATTTGCACCACAGCAAAGTACACATGATGGTGAATTCAAAACATCTAAGCATGCATCAAGGGGACAAACACATCAATAGCAACAAGCTCCTCTACGAGGCATCTCGTAACAAGTTTAACGACATAACAGCCACTAGAACATTTGCAAAGGAGATAAACATGGCAAGATGAATTCTATCATGCAATGTAAAGCACCCAACATGTAGAGCATTTCATGATGAACATGTGGACATATCATTTGCTTCATTTGGATAAACATGCACCAAGTTATCACATTGCAAAGATGGCATGAAAACATCTACTAATAGCAGTTTATAACAAGTAGCACTCTTTCAACAAATATTTAAGCATCTAGATGACCTCAAACATGCATGGCACAATGGAACAAAACGTAGTACAAGTCTCCACGATCATTTTGACATATCATTTGCTCAAATCGGACCATCACACAAAAAGTTATCCACAATGCAAAACTGCAACAGACACTAAAGAAATCTACAGACTTAGCAAAAAAAAACAACCTCGGGTCCGGGTCAAGTCAACGGCGGCCCGCGGGCTCCTGGGCGGATCGACTGATGGCTCCGGCCTGCGGTTAACGGGCCTCGGGGAGGCGCGCCCGGATCGGGCCGGATCTGTGGCCCACTAGGGCTTCGGCCCACCCGGGCAGAACGGATCGAGGGAGGCGTTGGAGATCGGGGCTTCTCCCGAAGCTCCCGAGCGGCGGCGGGGCTGGAGGTCTCGGACCCCGGTGGCTGCGGCGAGGGGGGATGCCGGGGCGGCGGCGGTGCCCGGCCGGGGGAGGCGGCGGCGGGGTTGTAGGAGGCGGCGGGGCGGCACGCCGGTGAGGTGGAGGCCGGCAGTGAGCTGGAGAAGCCGAGGCGGCGACGTGCGGCCGGCTCGAAGGCGGAGGAGGGCCGGCGCGGCGGCGGTGAGGAATCCGGCCGGAGAGGAGGAAGAAGGCCGGCGTGGTGAGGAAGGAGACGACCTCGCGCGGGCCCACGCGTCGGACGGAAGCGCAGACGCGGCACTACGGAAGCACGGCGACGAACCTCAGAAGCATGGTTTTCCTGGGACGTCGGAAGCACGGATTTTCAACGGTGGAAGCACTGCGGATCAACGGTGGAAGCACCGGCGGCGCACTGTGGAAGCATTAGGGTTTCTGGACGCGAAAATTGGGGGAGATGGACGTTTATATAGGCACAAGGAGCTAGGGTTGTCCAAATGAGGTGAGGTTTTCGGCCACACGATCAGAATTGGATGGCCTAGATGAAGGGAGGGGTTTGGGTTGGTTTGGTGGGCTGTTGGAGGGGTGTCTTGGGCCTCAAAGAGGGGGGTACTTTCAGCCCACGAGAATAACTGTTGGAGCACCAAACGAACTCCAAACGCGACGAGATTTGACAGGCGGGTTACACACACCAAAACAACATCGCACGTCAAGTCTCACACCAAACCGGAAACGTTACACGGCCAAACACCAAAGTAGGCCTCGAGGATGTCACGGACACGTGAGAGAGCTCCGGAACTCGAAACGGACAACGGGAAGGAACGAGTGGGACCGGATGCAAACGACAACACAAATGCAATGCAATGCACATGACTACATGATATGGATGAATGAACACACGCACACGACAAAAGAACGAAAACCCGAAAAAACAAAGAACCCGGAATGGAATAGATGAAGCGAGAGATATATATATTGCCCAAAAGGGAAAGTATTACATCCGGGGCATTACAAATTGGCATGTTGTAAATATTTGTAGAAACTATGGACGACAACCCCCGAGACGAAGCACAAGAAGCGATGTTGCTAGACATAATCGCAGACGGACAAGATGCCGTCTTGTCGTTTCTCAACGACACCGATGAGCTGCTGGAAAGAGATGAGGAAGAAGCAGGCTATGATTATGATGGCTCCGGTGACCCAATGCACATGCAAGAAGTAGACCGTGAGGACGGCTCCGGTGACCCAATGCCGGTGCAAGAAGGAGACCGTGGTGATGGCTCCGGTGACCGAACCGAGTGCGGCCAGCAGGTATATATATTAGTTAAGCCTGTGCTGACTAGTTAATTGACGCATTCATTGTTGGTATGTACACATATTAATTAATTAACTCTCGTCTTTGTTCTTTTTTCTAGCCCTCCGGATCGAGCAAATCTTCGGTAAAGAGACGAGGCACGAAGAAAAAGTTGAGGTCGGATGAAAAGTTTGAGATCACAGAAATCGCGTGCACCGGCGAACCGATTGAACCCATCCAGACAAAGAACGCATTTGTTAATCAGTGCGGGGTTATGGTTAGGGACAATATCCCGATCAGCATCCATCAATGGTTAAAGCCGACTGCAGAAGACACTCAGGTGTCTTATGTCACTGGTATGCAGAAAGAAGATCTTTGGACTTAGCTGAAGTCAAATTTCACCCTACCGCCAGAGGCTAATCCGGCGAAGCCAGTTATAGAGGATTTAATCAAGTCTTTTGCTCTTACGAAGATGGCAGAACTATTCAGGGGGTGGAAGAAACACCTGAATAAGTTTGTCCGCAAAAAAGAGACTCCAGAATTCCAGGGCATATATGAGAAGATCAGAGATGACTGGCCCGTATTTGTGGCCTATAAGACATCGGAAAAGAGTAAGAAGATGTCGGCGACAAACCAGAAAAATGCTGCGAAGAAGATGCATCACCATCGCACGGGGTCAGGTGGCTACCTCAGAGCCCGGCCTAAGTGGGCCAAGGCTGAGAATGATCTGCTTCAGAAAGGGATTGAACCAGAGACAATGAACTGGCCAGACCGTTGCCGGACTTGGTTCTTCGGGGCTGGCGGAACCTTGGACCCTGTAACAGGACGGTGCATTTGGACGGACAAGCAATTGGAAATACCACTCAAGAAGCATCGGCACTATATCAAAGCAAAGCAGCAAGGGACGTTCTTTCCCGATAGAGAGAACGACGAGCTCACAATGGCCCTCGGGAATCCTGAGCACCCTGGACGGACACGAGGCATGCCAGGCTCCGTTCCGTGGAGTGCTGGGTTTCCGGACGCAGGCGGTTACAAATGCCACGAGAGGAGGAAGAAAGTGCAGCAGACCGAACTGCAGGCGCTGCACGCCAGAATACAAGTGATGGATTCTCGCCCCTCGTTGGTTACCCCAAGTGGAAGGTTTGAGATGTAGTGTAGCGGTAGTTTTCGCTTGGCAAAGATACCAAGGATCGAATTCCCCTGAGACTCCAAGGTTCAACAAGAAGGTGTCAACCGCTAGCGGCGCAACTAGCGATTGACCGGACCTGCACACAGATACAAATAACTTTGCTCCCAACGAGTACAGAGAGGTTGTCAATCCCTCCGGCCTTGTCATTTACAAAGGATCAAACGCAAGAGATAATAGTGATAGGTATAACTGCAACTAGTAAGTAAGAACTGAAAGTAAATAGCGGATGTGATCAGTGATGGTAATATGGACCGGGGTCCCATGATGTTCACTAATGATGTCTCTCTCCCAAAAGATGATAAAACAGCTAAGCAAGGTAAACAAATTACAGCTGGGCAATTGACAGGATTATGTGCGCAAACCAATGCTAACTATGCTACAAAGAAAGGTAGAGGCTGAAAAGCATGGGCGGTACGCCAAGGCAAGTAGACCGGAATCCATCTGCATCTACTACTAATCATCCACCTTGAGATATCTATCCAGAACATCTCGCTGGTATTAAGTTGCGAGTCCCACCCATAGTGTAAACTCAAAGCAACAGACAACTCCATTAAAAGAACTTTGCGTAAAGTAAACAATCCTTGCACCCGCGAGTACAAGCACCGTTGTTTTCCCCCTTGTGGCAACAACACATCCCCTAGAGTCATGTTTCTGTCACTCACGCTAGTCATCGAGGGGCATGAACCCACAATCAAGCATAGCGTTCCCTCTTGGAGTTACTACCTACTACTTGGCCAAAGCAATAAACAGCAACGGAGAACATGCAAGAATTACTCAAGAACATAAATATAAAAGAGGTAAATCAAATATATTACTCACACACAATCTGAACATAATCTCATAATCCATCGGATCCCAGCAAACTCATCATAGCAACAGCATAAGGATTACATATGTGCCTCGATCATGTAGGGCAGCTCACGAGGTCTAATCGGTGAAGAACAAAAAGGGGAGGAGAACATCACATAGCTACTGGTCATGGACCCATGGTCCAAGGGAGACTACTCACAACTCATCCGGGAGGCGTCCATGGTGGTGGAGAGGCTCCCGGTGGTGATCCTCCCCTCCGGCAGGGTGCCGGGAAGAGTTCTCCTGGTGCTCCCGATCTTGGAAGCGCGGCGGCGGCGGAACAGAGATGGGATCGCGACAAAGGGTTCCGTCCTCGAGGTTTTCGGGACGCGGTGTAAATATATGCCAAAGGGGGGCATCAGCGGAGACCTGGGGGGCCCAGGCGCCCCCCCCCCCCCCGGCGCGGCCAGGAGGGGGGCCGCGCCCCCAGGGCGCCTGGAGCCCTGGTGGCCCCCCTCCGACCCTACTTTGGCCGCATGGAAGCTTCCGGAACGCTGATTTTTTATATATTTTTCCCGGAATTTTTCTGGCAGTTTACGTAATGGGAAAACCTGAAATACAAAAACAGCAGAAAACAGAAACTGGCACTGGGGTGCACTGAGTTAATAGGTTAGTCCAAATATGATCAAAAGTGTATGGAAGTGCATAAATATCATAGCAATATCACACAAAAGAGGCATGGAGCAAGCAGAAATTATAGATACGTTTTGGACGTATCAACAAGCGATAGAGGAACGAGAAGCAAATCGGGACAAAAGAACTGCCGAAGCTTCCCCCGAAGCTACCCCACCATCTCAGCGGAGAAGCAGCATGGCTTCCACCGTGCTGCTTCAGCCGGAGCATGTCTTGACGGCTCCTGCCAGCTATCCCGTGGATGCTATCACGGAGTCTCAAAATTGCCACCTTATGACGCAATGGATAAATATGAAGGTCAAGGCGGCTGCTGGCTCTGTTTATACTACTGGACCCGGCGCAACTTTTCACTGTCGGCCGATTCCAGAAGGTTATGCTAGGGTGATGGTGGATGAAATGACGGAGGGATTTGAGGACCTCTAGCTTGACCACCCTACCGGTGAAGGGGAGACTCGGCTGGGTTCTTCACTGAAGACTCCATGCCTATGGCGGAAGGACCTCATCAACATTCTCAACTGGACGCCTCCGCCTCCTCCTCCTCCTCCTCGTCCGGCGAATCAGGGCACTCCGCCTCCTCCACCGCCTCCTCCTCCGGCGAGTGACGATCAGGGCACTCCAGCTCCTTCTCCGGCGCGTGGCAGCACTCCGCCTCCTTCTCCGCCCCCGCCGGCGCGCCCGAGCAGCCAGCCTCCTCCTTCCCCGTCTAGTCAGCAAGGGCGGAAGAGACCTGCCGCCGCTCCGGCTGCTCCGGTGCGTAAGCAAGGAAAGAAGACAGCCGCTTCGTCTGGCCTGCCGGCGTCTAGCAGTACAACCAGAGGCGGGAGGCAATACAGATTCGGTCCTTCTCTCACGCCTCTAGAGAAGTTACCATACGAGAGGTCTGACAAGGAAAACACGAAGATTGCTGAAGGCGAAGTGAAGGACTGGCTTGAAGGGTTGAAAGCACAGAGACATCCACCTCCGGAGGAGAACATAGATCCGGTGAAAGCAAAGCGCACTCTTGCTGCCCAGAAGAAACCAGCGAAAAGTCAGCCGAAAGACAACTATGACCACATTATTGAAAAGTCATTTCACGAAGCGAAGCGGTCGGGAAGTACTAAAAGTGATCAAAGTTTAGCAGAAGGACGAGCTGGGAAACAAATTGCCCAGCTCGGTGAACAAGCGGACCAATCGTGCCCCCCGCTCAAGGTGTCTAGCGACATCGTCGCTAATGATCCGAGGATGGTGCCCCGTTATAGCAATCTTGGAGATTACCTACCCGACGATGTACATTATGATTTCTTGCAGGTGCAGATACAAAGATACGAGTGCGGGAAGCCTCTCGTCAAAGATGAAAGATCTCTATCAACGATGATGCGAATATTGCATGATTGGTACTTGAAGATCTGCAGAGAGTCTGAGGGGAGGGATAGTTTGTATGTGAGAGTTAAATCGGAGCATGACCTTGTTGGAATTGACCTGTTGCCTATTCCATTTGAGGATTTCTATCAGTTTTTCAATCAATTGGCCCTCGATAAAGCAACAGTCACCTGCTACTGTCTGTAAGTATAGTACTACTTCTGTCATTAAGTCTCTCTATATAACTCAGCTCTTTCATTGCATGTATTTATAATTATCCTCACTTTATTATGCAGATTGAAGATCGTCGAATTGAAGAAAAGACAAGTCGGTGATATAGGGTTCATTAACACATATCTCATAGATGCAACTGAGGTTGAATTGCGTGCCTCAGCTACCGAGGCCAACTTGCTACGGTCGTTGGTGGTAAATGAAAACAAAGATATAATACTTTTTCCTTACAACTTCAAGTGAGTGTTACTGTCTTGTCCATATTCGGTTTCCCTTATATATTAGTCAAGGTTATAGTAATGTAATTGATGAGTTCATGCATGCGTGCGCAGCTTCCACTATATTCTCCTAGAGATTAAGCTTGAGCAGGGAGTAGTAACTGTCTTGGACTCTAAACGAAAATATCCCAAGGAGTATGCGAACATGACACAAATGCTCGAGAAGTAAGTTAAATCGATCATTATCCACCATGCATATCAGCAACTTTGTTCATTTCTGATATCAAGTAATTGTTTTCTTTGTCTGGCAGGGTTTGGAAAAAATTCACCAAAAAAGCTCCGGGACTGCCGAAGAAGCTGGAATTTAGACACCCGAAAGTAAGTACTATATAGTAGCATGTTCCGCGCATCTCCTATTGATTCAAGCGCTAGTTTGATCAATACCATTTGGCATTCTTGCTTATCAGTTTGATTGACCTCTATTTCTTGTAAAGTGGTTGTGGCAGGAACAAGGGAATGTATTGACCCCCTTCTTCAAATTAGATCTTTCGGATGCGGAATGAACGCCTAGCATCAGATCGTCTGCGAGCAATTCAAGAGGAATTGGCGGCATTCTTCCTTGACCATCTGATCGCGCCAGACGGAGAATACTATGTGGACCATGCGTCCATATGATAGGAGATTATATTTGTAAGAGATAATTATTGTATATATGTACCCGGTAGTGTCGGATAGATATACGAGAACTTGTTGTTCGACCAATCTCTCGGAGAAGGAGAGGTGGTCGACATTACTTCTCTCTGTATGCATATATATGTTGATTACGATCTTCTGTTTCCTTCGTTTGCTTACTAGCTAGCTAGCTAGCGTGTCTAGTTCTCTCTATACGTATGTGTAGTACGTAGCGTCGACCAAGCACGGACATAAGAGAGGACATTTCTCTCTATTAATTAGCTAGCAAACACAATATATGAAACACCTAAATTAACCCCCC
>LR738712.1:803571952-803582409 GCA_902687465.1 Secale cereale
GGCCCCTGCTGGCACCCCCTATCTCCGTCACTGTCTACGCGACGTCGAGCCATCAGCTTCTCGACGGGTTCATGGCAAGGCCGGTGCGTCGCGGTGGCCACCGACAGCGGCACCTCAGTGCTAATGAGGTGGGTCTGCAGCGGCCGGCGCAAGTTGAGGCGGGGAGCGGCCGCGCGAGATGGGGCGGCGGGGGCGGCTGATGCGAGCTGGTGGCGTCGCGGGGACTGATGCGAAGGGGATGGAGATGAAGTGTGTGGAGGCTGAGGGGATAACGACAGATGCAAGCCAAGAGGGGGCCTGACCAGGTGGCACCTGACCCACACGTGTGACTATTCGGGCAAGATCGTGTGGCCACGATCTGACCGCTCGCTTCGACAAGAAAGCACGCGCGCACGAACTAGGTTTTAGGTTTATCTTTATCTTTACCTAATAATAAAGGACAGATACTTTCATAGTTTTCCATCCGTTGCCTGTTTATATCCATTAATTTTACGTTGATTATAAAAATTGACGGTTAAGATTTAAAACAAGAAGGTGTCGACTTTTGGTCTAACGTCCGCCCGTGTGAAAAAACGATTCACACCCACGGCCTGCGACCAAGATGCTCTTCTGCATGTAATAAGACGACACAAGTCTTGATGTCCCGCCTGCCCCCTCTGTGACGCCGCGCGCGCCGCGCGCCGATGTCAAATCAGCGCCCACCAGGCCACGCCCTGCGCCGGCTGCACTGACCGCGTGCCGCCGGATGGCGGTGGTGGAGCCTCCCTCGTGGAGGATTGCAGCGGATGCCCCGCGCCCGCAAAGATCGTCTGCATCCGTTCCGTCGACGTGCCGTCGTTGCATGAGGACTTGGACGCCAGGCTCGCTGACAACCTCCCCCAAAACCTACAAAAGGTTTAGGTACAACATCTGCTTAATTAATTTCTAAATTCCACTTTTTTATGTCCGTATCCGCTTCCTTGATGGCTTGATCCCGTCGATCTGATTGCCATCAAGGACGAACACGACTGGTGAGGTTGTGTCCATGTGTTGTGCTGGTGTTGGAAGAGGGCCGATCTCAAGGCGGGTCATCCTCCTGACGAGTGTCTTGGCGAGCGGGTTGGCGACAGGGAGTTGTTAACCATCGACACCGGTGGCACTGCTAGGTTACCAACGAGGCCGCCGAGGTGGCATGCGGGCATGCGGCGGCTCATGCCCGGAAGAAGAGTGGCAGTCGCGTTGTCTCAGGCGGCTTCGTGCACGGAGGTGCCGATGCAAATGCCATGGCTTGGGAACACGGAACAAGGTGCCTGCACAGCAGCGAGCATGAAAGCCCCGTCATTTCTGAGCGGGGACAACCGCAGAGCGGGTGCATCCGAATTAGGTCCCGGAACCCGGCGGCAACTGGGCACTCCAAGTCATCCTCCTGAGACTAGATGAGGACGAAGGCCAGGACATCATGGACATCATGAGGAGTTGAATGCGTGCGCGAGGGAGACAGTGAGGATCAGGGGCGGCGTGGATGAGTCGGCGTGACAGTAGAAAAAGAGGCGCCCGACGGGGCTCGTGACGAGCCGGCGGCATCGAAAAAGGTGATGGGAAGATCCGTGGAGGACATGGGCGGCACCAGCGCCACACGGCGGATCCACTTCCACTCCCCGTTCGTACACACAACAATTCCTGCCCAGCGCCATGGGTGTTTGATGGTATGTCCTTCGGACAGCTATGAAGAAAGGTGTGGATGACAAGTGTGTATTCACCACTTATCTATGGGCATTCAACGGAAGGTGCACGAGAAGCTTTTGTTCTTTCGTCCATGACACCCAGACCTATCCCCTTGCCCCTCTCGCTTTGACAGCTCTCTCCCAAAACTAAAGACCTAGGGTTCAGGGCCGCCTATGTTTGGCTCAGCACAAAGGGGCCTCTGAGTTTGAAGATTGTGTTCTACCATGCAGAGCCGTCCCCATGTTGGAGATGAAGCTGGGCAGTGGAGACGGAGCCTTCCGATCTCGGCAGAGTCGTGCATGCAAATCTACCATTCTTAAGAAGTTGCTCCCCACTACTCCCCATTCTCTCACCATGCACATTGTGCACATCAGCAGTGTGCCATGTCAGCAATTCTTCCACATATAATTACACCTCATGGGTTATGTACTTATGTTAACGGCGGGAAGCCAAAGGGACAAAAAGAAGCTGAATAGAGCGCACCGAATAGATGCCGACCATCCACATCCCACGTATGCGCTCATCCGGCATGAGCGTTGGTCCATCTCGCCTCCGCAGCTATCAAAGGATTCTATCAAGCAATTCCCCTAGCCGGCATGGTGCCTGCTTCGTCGAGACGGCATCTGTGAGGTAGGTTTGCTCTGGTAGTTTCACCGGAATCCGGCCAGCGGGTCAGGTCCAGTGTTGGGTTTATTTTGGCATTGGAGGACGATCTGTCAACCATGAAGTAGAGGCGACGCTGGGTAGGGATTTCTTGCCTGTCTTGGCAGGACGATCTATTGGCGATGTTGGTCAGGGCCTCCGTTCACAGAGACGACTTGGAGGAGCCCTGGGTCCAGCTCCTCCGGTGGGTGGCGCCCCGGCTGATTCGGTAACGACATCAGAGAGATTCAAGGTTCTGTACTCTGTTCTCATATCTGTCCTATGTTCTTCAGGATTTGTACTGGGATATATGATTCAGTATTTCATCTGTCCTCTTTGATATTTAATTTGTTGTTCCACCCTAATTATTTTCACACTCAAGTGATGCCACGTTACCACACTCCATGGTGAAATACCTTTTTTTTTAATCTTAGTACGTTCACTTGTCTATCTCCCTTCCTCCGGTTTCTATTCTAATCTGATCCCTTGCATTCCATGTTAATCTACAGGTAACCAAAAGTTTCCGATCCAGTATTCAGTGCCCCGTCGCTTCCCAATCAAACACACACCACGGCAAGGCACTCAGGTTCTGCTCACCTACCAGCTCAACATCACCTCGAGGTAATTATCTCCCAAATTTCCTGACCAGCTCTCTCTTATTTCTTCCTGTGTGATTGCTCATAAGTTAGTGATTGATGGTTCACGATCCTAATTCTGTGTGTAGGCTTTGTATAAGCTTGGCATCCAGGAGATCTTTGTAGTTGATTGTTTTGGTGCAAAAAAAACATTTTTGTAACTAAAGCCCTTGAGGAAGACGATGGCATCAACCAGGCAACCACTAAGGTAACACAGTTCTTCCAATTAACGATTTTGTTGGACCTATTTGAATTTTTAATAATATGGCCGTAGGCATCAATTTGATGCAGAGGCCCGGGTCAAGCCCCTTTTCTAAAAAAAAGGAGTTTTTACCAAGTAAAGGAGTGCACTCTTTCTTTTGGAGTAGTTGTACACTTCAATTCCACTAAAGCATCCACCTTATTTGTGTGTAAACATATACGTAGTAGAATTTCAGCATGCACACAAGATTATCTGGTTGAGTTTTACTGGGATAATGTATATCATTGCTCTCTGGATGCTCAAAAGGTTTTGTCTATGTACTAAATTGACTAAATTATAGCTGCACGGTATTGTTTGCAGCCAGATCGAGACTGAAAGATGTCACAATTAGCTCAGACCACATATTCTCCAGACCAGAGATGTCGTGAAAGCCCCAACAATTCTAGGTACCACCATATAAAAATCAGATGATTTCTCGGTAAGTGCCACTTCGAGAATGCAAACTTAAATAATATTAAAAATCATTAAATATTATGTTTGACAAGAATATGTTACTTGGCATATGATCTTTTTTGCGAACTAATGTGTACAATTTTTAATCATGTTATTGGTGAAAGTATTTTTGCACCTACAGTTTTGACCATTCAATTTTATCAAGATGCTACGGATGTTCCATTTGGCAGTATGTTCATATACTATTAAAGTTTATCTTCACACTCATAATAACAAGGTACCACCAAAGGATATATATTTGAAATATGTATATGTCCCATTGCAACGCACGGGCAATTTTCCTAATCCCATCTAAGATGTCGTCGTCTGAGTGGCAGCGCCTTTGGAAGAGATTCCTGTCAGAGCTTGATTCGTTCCAGGATGTCCTAAAGAAGCCAGAGTTTTTGGCCATCATGCCTTTCAGCATAACACGTACGTTCTCATCCTCGTCTGCCCCTGGAGCTAAAAAAGTGCACTGGGTTGTACGTGGTGCCGACGGACCCTTCCTGCTGATGAAACCCCGGCCTGAAACGTTTAAAGTATTGGCTGAAGCTACAATTCTGCAGAGAGGCAGAACCAGGATTTCTCAAAGCCTAGGGCTAAAACGAACTGGCTATCTCAAAAAAAAATTACTATCTAAGAAAACTAACTGACCAAATATAATCCAAATACTCCCACACACACCAATGTGCGTTAGAAATTTGCCACATATTCGCATTTAAACTGAAATATAAATCCATTATTATCATGAGAGGAAGTTCCTGAAATATAATCCATTATTATCTAAGAAAACTAACTGACCAAATATAATCCAAATACTCCCACACACACCAATGTGCGTTAGAAGTTTGCCACATATTCGCATTTAAACTGAAATATAAATCCATTATTATCATGAGAGGAAATTCCTTAAAACCAATAGTTTACCAAATTGCATTGTTGCGAACAAGGTTTGGTACCTAATTAGTGAAGACTTGTTTAATCCGAGGCCATCGTTTCTTCACCAGCAATAGTAGAAGGATCAGGACCTGCAAACATAAAATCGCATATCTAAAATCAAGACAATTTACATAGACTAAGTCAATTGTTCGTATGAAATTAGTAAAAAAAAGAAAAAGAAACATATTATACCATTAAAAAGAAGACCACGAGGTAGTAGCCCCTTGGGTTTCCTCATTTTTCGATAGCACTGTATAATCTTAATATCACCAACGCTTGCAAATACATCACGCTCAATATAGCATACAAATGTAAGTTTGACTAATATAAAGAAAATAGGGAAAGTAAAATTAGAAGATTGGCTACATATTACCCGGGTAGTGTGTGTTGGCCTGGCTGCCGCCGTGCCTGCGCTGCAATTTAGAAACTAGATTAGATATAGAGGAATAAGAGACGGGTGGTCAGAATCGCTTGTTGACGGCGGCGGCGGCGGCGCAGGGCATGGGAGCTCCGTTCGAGCGAGGCGGGGCTTTCTCTCTTGTCGGTCAGGCGAGGGATTTTCTTTATTTCTTGACACTAGTAGATAAAGGGACATCTGACCCGGTTCGTTAGGGCCTTTAGCCCCGGTTCTTGAACCGGGACTAAAGTGTCGGTACTAATGCCCTGGCCCTTTAGTCCCGGTTCAATCCAGAACCGGGGCAGATGGGTCTCCACGTGGCCTGTGCGCCGAGCCCAGGCAGGAGGGCCTTTTGTCCCGGTTGGTGGCACCAACCGGGACCAAAAGGCATCCACGCGTCAGCATTTCTGTGGCTGTGGTTTTTTTTTTGAAAGGGGAGGTGGGGTTGGAGGTTTTGGGGGGGTTAATTTAGGTGTTTCATATTGTGTTAGCTAGCTAATTAATAGAGAGAAGTGTCCTCTCTTATGTCCGTGCTTGGTCGACGCTACGTACTACACATACGTATAGAGAGGACTAGACACGCTAGCTAGCTAGCTAGTAAGCAAACGAAGGAAACAGAAGATCGTAATCAACATATATATGCATACAGAGAGAAGTAATATCGACCACCTCTCCTTCTCCGAGAGATTGGTCGAACAACAAGTTCTCGTATATCTATCCGATACTACCGGGTACATATATACAATAATTATCTCTTACAAATATAATCTCCTATACGATGGACGCATGGTCCACATAGTATTCTCCGTCTGGCGGGATCACGTCTTCAAGGAAGAATGCCGCCAATTCCTCTTGAATTGCTCGCAAACGATCTGGTGCTAGGAGTTCATCCCGCATCCGAAACATCTAATTTGAAGAAGGGGGTCAATACATGAAATGATGCTATAAAATTGTGAATATTATTAATTAATTGCTTACGCACTTCAAATGATGGTAATGAAATAAAATTGTGAATATTATTAATTGCTTACGCACTTCAAATTGTGCTTCAGAGTAGCCCCGCTCACAGGTCGTGTGGCGGATGGACTCGCAAATGTAGTATTCACAGAAATCATTCCCGGGTTCCTACCACAACCACTTTACAAGAAATAGAGGTCAATCAAACTGATAAGTAAGAATGCCAAATGGTATTGATGAAACTAGCGCTTGAATCAAGATATAGGAGATGCGCGGAACATGCTACTATATAGTACTTACTTTCGGGTGTCTAAATTCTAGCATCTTCGGCAGTCCCGGAGCTTTTTTGGTGAATTTTCTCCAAACCCTGCCAGACAAAGAAAACAATTACTTGATATCAGAAATGAACAAAGTTGCTGATATGCATGGTGGATAATATTGATCGATTTAACTTACCTGTTGAGCATTTGAGTCATGTCCGCATACTCCTCGGGATCTTTACGTTTAGAGTCCAAGACAGTTACTACTCCCTTCTCAAGCTTAATCTCTAAGAGAATATAGTGGAAGCTGCGCACGCATGCATGAACTCATCAATTACATTACTATAACCTTGACTGATATATAAGGGAAACCAAATATGCACAAGACAGTAACACTCACTTGAAGTTGTAAGGAAAGAGTATTATATCTTTGTTTTCATTTACCACCAACGATCGTAGCAAGTTGGTCTCGGTATCTGAGGCACGCCATTTAACCTCGGTTGCATCTATGAGGTATGTGTTAATGAACCCAATATCACCGACTTGTCTTTTCTTCAATTCGACGATCTTCAATCTGCATAATATAGTGAGGATAATTATAAATACATGCAATGAAAGAGCTGAGCTATATAGAGAGACTTAATGACAGAAGTAGTACTACTTACAGAGAGTAGCAGGTGACCGTTGCTTTATCGAGGGCCAATTGATTGAAAAACTGATAGAACTCCTCAAATGGAATAGGCAACATTTCAATTCCAACGAGGTCATGCTCCGTTTTAACTCTCACATACAAACTATCCCTCCCCCCAGACTCTCTGCAGATTTTCAAGTACCAATCATGCAATCTTCGCATATTCGTTGATAGAGATCTTTCATTTTTGACGAGAGGCTTCCCGTACTCGTATCTTTGTATCTGCACCTCCAAGAAATCATAATGTACATCGTCGGACAGGTAATCTCCAAGATTGCTATAACCGGGCACCATCCTCGGATCATTAGCGACCATGTCGCTAGACACCTTGAGCGGGGGGCACGATTGGTCCGCTTGTTCGCCGAGCTGGGCAATTTGTTTCCCAGCTCGTCCTTCTGCTAACCTTTGATCACTTTTAGTACTTCCCGACCGCTTCGCTTCGTGAAATGACTTTTCAATAATGCGGTCATAGTTGTCCTTCGGCTTACTTTTCGCTGGTTTCTTCAGGGCAGCAAGAGTGCGCTTTGCTTTCACCGGATCTATCTTCTCCTCCGGAGGTGTATGTCTCTGTGCTTTCAACCCTTCAAGCCAGTCCTTCACTTCGCCTTGAGCGATCTTCGTGTTTTCCTCGTCGGACCTCTCGTATGGTAACTTCTCTAGAGGCTTGAGAGAAGGACCGAATCTGCATTGCCTCCCGCCTCTGGTTGTACTGCTAGACGTCGGCAGACCAGACGAAGCGGCTGTCTTCTTTCCTTGCTTACGCGCCGGAGCAGGAGCAGCCGGAGCGGCGGCAGGTCTCTTGCACCCTTGCTGACTAGGCGGAGAAGGAGGAGCAGGCTGGCTGCTCGGGCGCGCCGGCGCAGGCGGAGAAGGAGGAGGCTGGCTGCTCGAGCGCGCCGGCGCAAGCGGAGAAGGAGGTGGAGTGCCGCCACGCGCCGGAGAAGGAGCCGGAGTGCCCTGATCGTCACTCGCCGGAGGAGGAGGCGGTGGAGGAGGCGGTGGAGGAGATGGTGGAGGAGGCGGAGTGCCCTGACTCGCCGGAGGAGGAGGAGGAGGCGGAGGCGGAGGCGTCCAGTTGAGAATGTTGATGAGGTACTTCCGCCATAGGCATGGAGTCTTCAGTGAAGAACCCAGCCGAGTCTCCCCTTCACCGGTAGGGTGGTCAAGCTGGAGCTCCTCAAATCCCTCCGTAATTTCATCCACCATCACCCTAGCATATCCTTCTGGAATCGGCCGGCAGTGAAAAGTTACGCTGGGTCCAGTAGGATAAACAGAGCCAGCAGCCGCCTTGACCTTCATATTTATCCACTGCGTCATAAGGTGGCAATTTTGTACCTCCGTGATAGCATCCACGGGATACCTGGCAGTAGCCGTCAAGACATGCTCCGGCTGAAGCAGCTCGGTGGAAGCTACACTGCTTCTCCGCTGAGATGGCGGGGTAGCTTCGGGGGAAGCTTCGGCAATTCTTTTGTCCCGATTTGCTTCTCGTTCCTCTATCGCTTGTATTCTGGCGCGCAGCGCCTGCTATTCGGTCTGCTGCATTTTCGTCCTCCTCTCGTGGCATTTGTAGCCGCCTGCGTCCGGAAACCCAGCACTCCACGGAAGGGAGCCTGGCGTGCATCGTGTCCGTCCAGGGTGCTCAGGATTCCCGAGGGCCATTGTCAGCTCGTCGTTCTCTCTGTCGGGGAAGAACGTCCCTTGCTGCGCTGCTTTGATATAGTGCCGAAGCTTCCTGAGTGGTATTTCCAATTGCTTGTCCGTCCAAATGCACCTCCCTGATACAGGGTCCAAGGTTCCGCCAGCCCCGAAGAACCAAGTCCGGCAACGGTCTGGCCAGTGCATTGCCTCTGGTTCGATCCCTTTCTGAAGCAGATCATTCCCAGCCTTGGCCCACTTAGGCCGGGCTCTGAGGTAGCCACCTGACCCCGTGCGATGGTGATGCTTCTTCTTCGCAGAATTATCTGGTTTGTTGCCGACATCTTCTTACTCTTTTCCGATGTCTTATAGGCCACAAATGCGAGCTAGTCATCTTTGATCTTCTCATATATTCCCACGAATTCTGGAGTCTCTTTTTCGCGGACAAACTTATTCAGTTTTTTCTTCCATGCCCTGAATTGGTCTGCCATCTTCGTAAGAGCAGCAGACTTGATTAATTCCTCTTTTAACTGGATTCGCCGGATCATCCTCTGGCGGTAGGATGAAATTTGACTTCAGCTCAGTCCAAAGATCTTCTTTCTGCATATCAGTGACATAAGACACCTGAGCGTCTTTTGCAGCCGGCTTTAACCATTGATGGATGCTGATCGGGATCTTGTCCTTAACCAGAACCCCGCACTGATTAACAAATGCGTTCTTTGTCCGGATGGGTTCAATCGGTTCGCCGGAGCGCGAGATTTCTGAGATCTCAAACTTTTCATCCGGCCTCAACTTTTTCTTCGCGCCTCGTCTCTTTACCGAAGATTTGCTCGATCCGGAGGGCTAGAAAAAGGAACAAAGACGAGAGTTAATGAATGCATCAATTAAGTAGTCAGCACATGCTTAACTAATATATATACCTCCTGACCGAACTCGGTTCGGTCACCGGAGCCAGCATCGCGGTCTCCTTCTTGCACCGGCATTGGGTCACCGGAGCCGTCCTCACGGTCTACTTCTTCCATGTGCATTGGGTCACCGGAGCCATCAATATCATAGCCTAGATCTTCCAGCTCTCTTTCCACCAGCTCATTGGTGTCGTTGAGAAACGACAAGACGGCATCTTGTCCGTCTGCGATTATGTCCATCAACATCGCTTCTTGTGCTTCGTCTCGGGTGTTGTCGTCCATAGTTTCTACAAATATTTACAACATGCCAATTATTATTCAAACATGACAGATGTATATATTAATGGCGAACGTAGAACTAGCCAATTATTATTCAAACCCTCGACCCCTGGACGACCCTCGACTGCTCGGCGATCCACAACCCTAGACCCCCTCATGTCACATTTTGTCTAGTGTCAAAGGATTCAGCAAAACCAATACTTCATCATTAGGCGAAAGTAACAGTCGCATGATGGTACGAAGCTCTCGAAAGTTATTTTGGAATGGAGTCCCAGATAGGATAATTCGTAACAAAAGACGGATTATCCTATCAGGAACTCCGTTCCAAAACAACTTTGCAGAACTTCGTACCAACATGCCCCGGTTACTTCGGGCAAATGATGAAGTCATGGATTTCTTCAATACTTTGACACTAGCTAGGCAACCTCTCGACCCCTCGACCCTCGACTGCTCGGCGATCCACAACCCTAGACCCCCTCATGTCACATTTTGTCTAGTGTCAAAGGATTCAACAAAACCAATACTTCATCATTAGGCGAAAGTAACAGTCGCATGATGGTACGAAGCTCTCCAAAGTTATTTTGGAACGGAGTCCCAGATAGGATAATTCGTAACAAAAGACGGATTATCCTATCAGGAACTCCGTTCCAAAACAACTTTGCAGAACTTCGTACCAACATGCCCCGGTTACTTCTGGCAAATGATGAAGTCATGGATTT
>LR738712.1:803584271-803597080 GCA_902687465.1 Secale cereale
AAGGGACCTTTGGTCCCGGTTGGTGGCACCAACTGGGACTAAAGGGGGGCATTGGTCCCGGTTGGTGCGACAAACCGGGACTAATACCACCCCGCCCCCCTTTAGCCCCAGTTGGTGCCACCAACCGGGACCAAAGCCCTTGTCCTGCCCCGCGGCGCAAATCTTTAGTCCCACCTCGCTAGTTGACAGGGGCTCGAAGTGTTTTATAAGCCCCACTGCGGTGGCTGTATTGAGCTCCTCTCAATTGCAGGCTTCTGGGCCTAACTTTGCGCGCTGCCCTGTGAACTTGCTGGGCCTTATAGTCCAGATGCATCCTGGGTTGTAGGCCTTGCAGGCTCACTGGGCAGCGCCCAATTTTTTTTCCTTTTTTCCTTTATTTATTTCTATGTTGTTTTTTGATGTACTTAGAGTTTCTTTATGAATATTATTGCTTTAGGTAAAACAAATTACAAACTTTCTGTTAGTGCAAGTAGTATTCAAATTTGAATAGTTTAAATTTGAAATTATTTGTTTTCTTTGTTGCTTTATCTATTTTATATTTTTCTACTTACAACAAAATACTTATTGTTGCTATTTTTATTTTTTTGCCAGTTTTTTTGTTTTGTTTTCTGCATTATTTATTTCCTTTTGTTTTTTGCTTTATTTTTTAATTCTTTCTGGTAAAACCAATTACAAACTTTCTGTTAGTGCAAGTAGTATTCAAATTTGAATAGTTTAAATTTGAAATTATTTGTTTTCTTTGTCGCTTTATTTATTTTATTTTGTTTCTACTTACAACGAAATACTTATTGTTGCTATTTTTATTTTTTTTCAAGTTTTTTTGTTTTGTTTTCTGCATTATTTATTTTATTTTCTTTTTTGCTTTATTTTTTAATTCTTTCTGGTAAAACCAATTACAAACTTTCTGTTAGTGCAAGTAGTATTGAAATTTGAATAGTACAAATGGACAATGGTATCATACTCGTCTGTTACAAAGTTGGCATGGTATCATCATAATAGTTGCGGAAAAAAGTCTTCACTTTTTCTTCGCTTTTGTCATTTACTTATTGCGCCGTAACCATGGATAATCTTCATCGTTTATCAGGATGCTTGGGTCAGCCTTGACTTTGAAGGGAGGAATTTCATGAAACTTTTCATAATCTTCGGATATGTCTGTCTTGCCCTCCACTCCCATGATGTCCCTTTTTCCTGAAAGAACTATGTGGCGCTTTGGCTCATCGTATGATGTATTCGCTTCCTTATCTTTTCTTTTTCTCGGGCTGGTAGACATGTCCTTCACATAGATAACCTGTGCCACATCATTGGCTAGGACGAACGGTTCGTCAGTGTATCCAAGATTTTTCAGATGCACTGTTGTCATTCCGTACTGTGGGTCTACCTGTACCCCGCCTCCTGACAGATTGACCTATTTGCACTTAAACAAAGGGACCTTAAAATCATGTCCGTAGTCAAGTTCCCATATGTCCACTATGTAACCATAATATGTGTCCTTTCCCCTCTCGGTTGTTGCATCAAAGCGGACACCGCTGTTTTGGTTGGTGCTCTTTTGATCTTGGACAATCGTGTAAAATGTATTCCCATTTATCTCGTATCCTTTGTAAATCAATACAGTCGAAGATTGTCCCCTGGACAACAAGTACAACTCATCACAAACAGTGTTGTCACCTCTGAGACGTGTTTCCAACCAACTGCTGAAAGTCCTGATGTGTTCACATGTAATCCAGGCGTCGCACTGCTCCGGGTGTTTGGAGCGCAGACTGTTCTTGTGTTCATCGACATACGGGGTCACCAATGTAGAGTTCTGTAGAACTGTGTAGTGTGCTTGAGACCAAGAATATCCGTCCCTGCATATTATTGAGTCCCTTCCAAGCGTGCCTTTTCCAGTCAGTCTCCCCTCGTACCGCGATTTAGGGAGACCTATCTTATTAAGGCCAGGAATGAAGTCAACACAAAACCGATGACATCCTCTGTTTGATGGCCCATGGAGATGCTTCCTTCTGGCCTAGCGCGGTTACGGACATATTTCTTTAGGACACTGATACGTCCAAAATGCATCACTATTTTGTATCATAATTTATCCTTATTCATTGATATATTTCACGTTATGATGATGTTCTTATGTTGTTTTGGTCTATTTTACACAGTTTGCAACTTTCCGATACCGGAACAGCAAACGCAGGATTCAGCAGGAAAAAGTGGATGCTGAGTTGCTGAAGAAGAACACCTCCAAATTACCTGAAAATTGACGGGAGGTATTTTTCAGACGAATAACGAAGACACGCAAAAGGGGAGTCAGAGGGGGGCCACAGGGTGCCCACGCGGCCTGGGGGCGCCCCCCCTGGCCGCGCCGGGGGGGGCGCCCGGAGCCCCTGGCCCACCTCTGGTCGCCCCCTTTTGCATATATGTTCTCCGTCCTCCGAAAACCCTAGGCACGGGACTTTTTATGGAGTTTCGCCGCCGCTTCGAGGCAGAAACCTACAGAGAAGAAAAAGGCATCTCTGGCGGGCAGATTCCGCTGAGGAGATCACCTCCCGGAAGGGGAGATCGACGCCATCGTCATCACCATCGTCACGGGCATCATCGAGATCATCATCAACATCATCCCCAACACCAGCACCATCTCCATCTTCATCCAAATCTCATCTTTCCATCGCAACTCGTGTTGTAACTTGTACTACCTATCCTCTCTACTCCATCGGTGTTGATTACTACTTTGTGGTGAATGCTTTTGAGTTTTGTTGGAGAAATATTATTATGTCCAGATTGTTTATCACATATTTATCCCCACTGATCATGATCTATTTTATGTCTTGTGAGTAGTTACCTTAGTTCTTGAGGACATGGGGAAAGTCTTGTTGTTAGTAGTCATAAGCTGTTGAAGTAATATGTGTTGGTTGATACTTAAGTTGCGTTGTCATTCTACTAGTGGTGTTGTGTGAGTCGAACACCCAACACTTCGCCTTATTAAGGACCTAGGAGAATACATTGTGTATAAAGAATGCTTATGGTGGGTTGCCGGAGTGACAGAAACCTGAACCCCAGTTCGCACGCTTTTGCATAAGGGAATAATGGATCCTCGATCGTATTGCTATGGTTAGGCTTTTGCCTTCAATTCTATCTTGTATTTGCGGATGCTTGCAAGGTGTTTAATCATAAGAGTGCATTCATCTTAGTCTAGAGAGTGCACTAGCATAGATCCACCCACTCAACACTTATCAACACATAACATAGTATCGATACGGAATATGGCGAAAGCACATGACTACCTCTCCCGTGTGTCCTCAAGAACGCTTTAGCCTTTATAAGTTCAGTTGCTAGGCCTCTCCTTTGCTAAGAAAGGATTGGACCACTTGTTACTCTCAGTACCTTTTACATTACTTGCCTTTACATTCCTGTTGCTTATACCGAGAAAACCCCTAAAAGTTATCTTTCAGTGCTTGCAGTAATTTCTTGCTCAGAATCGCTTATCAATACCTTCTGCTCCTCGTTGGGTTCGAGACTCTTACTTATCGAAAACGCTGCAATAGACCCCTCACGGTTGAGGGTCATCAAGTACCGTTTTCTGGCGCCGTTGCCGGGGAGCGTAGCGCTATTGGTAAAGTGAAACTGGTAAGAAAGTCTTTTTATAATTCTGTCTTTATTTTTGCTATTGCTGCTCTTTGTCCTTATGGAGAACCCTATTATTGGAGCGTTGCTTGCGGGAAGACGCCCCACACCTGTGGTGGTTGATCCTCCCCCTACTGAAATTGTGCCTTATAAAATACCAGCTGGCATTATCAATTATGTTCTGGCTAATCGTTATGCAGGAGACAGACATCCCGGTGAACACTTGCTATATTTGTCACGACTATGTTCATTATTTAAGCTTGCAGGTGTATCGAGGGAGTTTGTCATGAGGAAATTGTTTGTCGTATCACTTATAGATAAAGCTTCAGATAGGTATGGGCTTCTCGATAACTCACACTTGCTGGACTGGCAGGAGCTTATGTCTCTCTTTTATACTAAGTTTTATCCTCTTCATGAAATTCATCGAGACAGGAATTATATCTATAACTTTAGGTCTCGTGACGGAGAAATCATTGCTCAAGCTTGGGGGAGATTGAAGTCCCTAATGCTCAAATGCCCTATTCATAAGCTTCCCAAGGAAATTATACTTACAAATTTTTATGCCAGGCTTTCTCGTCAGGATAAGGAAATGCTGGATGCCTCCTCTAGTGGGGTGTTTCAGAAGAAGAGTGTTGAAGAAAGGTGGGACCTCCTTGAAAGAATCCCGAGGAATACCGAAGATTGGGAAATTGATAAAGGTATTGAACCCGCTATAAATTATGAACATGATTATATTGAGAGCTATGTGGAAACTGATTACTTCAATACTTTTTGCTCTAAGATTGGTCTTGATTCCCATCTAGTGATTGATTTGTGTAAGAATTTTGCCTCTCACGTTGATTCTTTTAAAAAGAAGAGAGACCAGCACCATGCACCTTTTAAAGAACCACCTATTGATATTTTCGTTGCTGACCCTATTTTGCCTGCAGTTATATATGAACAGCCTCCTTTTCCCATGAGGATAAAGGAGCACTCTCTTGTGACAGGCATAATAAATAAAAGTGAGAGAAGAGTTGATGAGCCTGAGGACCAGATCAGGGTCGATCCTCAAGTTGCATTGATTAAAGACCTTGCTACTAATGATGTTTTGGATTCCAATATAAATTTTTGTGATGTTTCCACTAACCTTGTCACAACCAATAATAAAGGCCCAATTTCAGGTACTCCAGTGGTATCTATTAAAATAGGAGATCACAATTATTATGGGCTATGCGATTTGGGATCGAGTGCAAGTGCTATTCCTTATTCACATTATGATGAAATCATCGGTGAGATTTCCCCTTGTGAACTTGAAGAAGTTGATGTTACTATTCATCTTGCAAATAGAACAACTATCTCTCCTATCGGAATTGTGAGGGACGTGGAAGTCCTATGTGGAAAGGTAAAATACCCTACCGACTTTCTAGTACTTGGATCAGAGAGAGACAATTTTTGTCCCATTATTTTTGGTAGACCTTTTCTTAGAACTTGTGGAGCTATAATAGATTGCAAGAAAGGTAAAGTTTCTGTTGAATTCGATGGTGAGCCATATGAATTTAATTTTTCTAAGTTCTCTAAGCAGCCTCGTGGTACCGATTTACCTAGTGATGATAAAATTATTGAAAGTATTGCTTCTATTGCTATTCCCCCTAATGATCCTTTGCAGCAATACATGGAGGACCACGAGAATGATTTGCATATGCAGGAAAGAAATGAACTAGATGAAATATTCTTGAGGCAGCCTGCCATCCTGAAGCACAACCTTCCGGTTGAACCTTTGGGAATTTTATCAAAACCGAAAGAAGACCCGGTGTTCGATCTTAAACCTCTTCCCGATACGCTCAAGTATGCTTATTTAGATGAAAAGAAAGTATATCCTGTTATTATCAATTCTAACCTTTCAGGATATGAAGAAGAGCGATTATTGGAAGTACTTCGTAAACACCGAGGCGCAATTGGCTATACCCTTGATGACCTTAAGGGGATTAGTCCATCTATCTGTCAACATACTATCAACCTTGAGCCCGACGCTAAACCAGTTGTTGATCATCAACGACGGTTGAACCCGAAGATGATGGATGTCGTGAGAACTGAGATTCTCAAGCTTCTAGCCGCAGGTATTATCTACCCTATAGCTGACAGTAAGTGGGTAAGTCCGGTACATTGTGTTCCTAAGAAAGGAGGTACAACTGTGGTTCCTAATGATAAAAATGAACTAATACCTCAGAGAATTATTATTGGATATAGAATGTGTATTGATTACAGGAAGTTGAACAAGGCCACCAGGAAGGATCACTACCCGTTGCCGTTCATCGACCAAATGCTTGAAAGGTTATCCAAAAATACCCACTTTTGTTATCTCGATGGTTATTCTGGCTTCTCTCAAATTCATGTTAACACTGCCGATCAAGAGAAGACCACTTTTACTTGTCCTTTTGGTACTTATGCTTACAGACGTATGCCTTTTGGTTTATGTAATGCCCCTGCTACTTTTCAAAGGTGTATGTCTGCTATCTTTCATGGTTTCTGCGGGGATATTATGGAAGTCTTCATGGATGATTTCTCCGTCTATGGAACTTCTTTTGACCATTGTCTTCACAACCTTAATAAAGTTTTGAAGAGATGCGAGGAGACAAATTTGGTACTCAACTGGGAGAAGTGCCACTTTATGGTTAATGAAGGAATTGTTCTTGGTCACAAGATTTCCGAAAGGGGAATTGAAGTGGACAAAGCCAAGATCGAAGCTATTGAGAGGATGCCCTATCCGAGGGACATCAAAGGTATTCACAGTTTTCTCGGTCATGCAGGTTTTTATAGAAGATTTATTAAAGACTTTTCTAAAACCTCGAGACCCCTCACTAATCTTCTCCAGAAGGATGTTCCTTTTGCGTTTGATGAAAATTGCAAGGAAGCTTTTGAAGTCCTTAAGAAAGCTTTAATAACTGCTCCTATAGTACAACCACCTGACTGGAATTTACCTTTTGAAATTATGTGTGATGCAAGTGATTTTGCCGTTGGAGCTGTTTTAGGACAAAGAGTTGATAAGAAATTGAATGTTATACATTATGCTAGTAAAACCCTTGATAGTGCTCAAAGAAATTATGCTACTACTGAGAAAGAATTCTTAGCTGTAGTTTTTGCTTGTGATAAGTTTAGGCAGTATATTGTTGATTCCAAGGTTATTATTCATACTGATCATGCTGCCATTAAGTATCTTATGACAAAGAAGGATGCCAAGCCAAGGCTTATCAGATGGGTACTCCTTCTTCAAGAATTTGATTTGCAGATTGTTGATAGGAAAGGGGAAGACAATCCGGTGGCGGACAATCTTTCAAGGATGAAAGATATACCGCACGACCCCATCCCAGTTAATGATAGTTTTCCAGACGAGCAACTCGCCGTTGTAAAAGTACAATCTCTTTCCGATCCGTGGTATGCAGATTATGCTAATTTTATTGTTGCAAAGTATTTGCCTCCATGTCTAACATTTCAGCAAAGGAAGAAGTTCTTTCATGATTTGAGGCACTACTTTTGGGATGACCCACATCTTTTCAAAGAAGGTCCCGACGGGATAGTGAGAAGATGCATTCCGGAACACGAGAAAAAGGACATTCTCAGACGGTGCCATGATAGTCCCTATGGAGGACATCATGCCGGTGAAAGGACTGCACATAAGGTTCTTCAATCAAGTTTTTATTGGCCTACTCTTTTTAAAGATGCTAGAAATTATGTTTTAGCCTGTGATAAATGTCAAAGAGTTGGTAACATTAGTAGAAGGAATGAGATGCCTATGAATTACTCACTAGTGATTGAACCTTTTGATTGTTGGGGTTTTGATTTTATGGGTCCTTTTCCTTCTTCACACAAGTACACTCACATTTTAGTAGCTGTTGATTATGTGACCAAGTGGGTTGAAGCAATCCCCACTGAAAGTGCTGATCACAAAACATCTTTGAAAATGCTTAAAGATGTAATTTTTCCTAGGTTTGGTGTACCAAGGTATCTCATGACCGATGGAGGATCACACTTCACGCACGGAGCTTTTAGAAAAGCTTTGGCTAAATATGATGTTAATCATAGAATTGCTTCACCGTATCATCCTCAAACTAGTGGGCAGGTTGAGGTCACCAATAGAGAGATTAGGAGATGCTTTGTGGGCATATAGAACTGCTTACAAAAACCCCATGGGCATGTCCCCCTATAAGATGGTGTATGGCAAGGCTTTCCATTTGCCATTAGAGTTAGAACACAAAGCTTTCTGGGCTGTTAGAGAGCTTAACGCTGACCCAAACCTAGCTGGTGAGAAGCGTCTCATGAACTTGACTTCTCTAGATGAATGGAGGAGTGAGGCTTACGAGAGCGCTAAAATGTTCAAGGAAAAGGTAAAGAGGTGGCATGATAGGAAGATTCTGAAACGTGAATTTAATGTTGGTGATAAACTTTTGTTGTTTAGATCCCGTTTCAGGTTTTCTCCAGGAAAACTACTTTCCAGGTGGGAAGGACCATTTCATATTGAAGAAGTTTATTGGTCTGGTGCAATTAAGATTAATAATTTTGAAGGCACCAAACCTCAAGTTGTGAATGGGCAAAGACTTAAACATTACATAGCAGGAGACCCTGTCGATGTTGATGTGAATATAATATACACAACAACCCATGAAGAACATGTTGCAGCCCTGTTTCAGACGCCAGCAGAAGCAGAATAAAGAAAAGGTATGTAGTACGGTAAGAAAACAACGCAAATCATCATAAAAGTTCCGTATTACGAGTTTTTGTAAAATTAGTAAAATTCCGAGTCAAAGTGGAGCCGGAGACGACCTCCAGGGAGTCCAGGCGCCCCCCTGGCGCGCCCCCCCTGGGCCGCGCCGGCAGGCCGCCTGGACACCCTGGAGCCCGTCTCCGACCCCGCTTTGGTCTGTTACCTTCCTTTCTGTGCATAAATTTTTCATATATATTTGCCCGGATTGTTCCGGCAATGTATCTTGCGATTTCGCGTGTTTTCTCTTCGATCTGTTTCTGCCAGGAAATCTTTCAGCTAAATTTAGGTGCCCTGGCTTCTCCAAGTCCCCCGAAGGACACGTTCGTCATCAACGTCATCAACCCTTACCTCGCCGAGGTGAAGAAGCACCCTCAGGTTGTTCGGATGGAGGACGGTGTCCTTCATCAAGAGGATCTGAAGGGACCTATCAAGGAGGGGAGCGTCCAAGCCAGGCTGGAAGAAGTGGAACAAGAAGTCTTCGAGTACAAGAAGATGATCGAGCATGGTGTTGAAGCTAACTTTGACATCACCAACGAGCTGAAGAACTACTTTCTGAAGGAGATGAAGGAGATGTGGGAAAGAACCGCCGCGTCTGAAGACAGAATTATAGAACTCCAAGGGCAAATTAATGATCTACATAACCAGAACTGTGAGTATGAACTAAGGTTTCTGTGCATGGGTTTGGGTGCTGAATGCAGGATTCAGGAGACAAGCTTCTCATATGAGACTGGAGAACCCCTTCCATGGAAGCGTTTCGCCAAGGACTACTTGATCAACGCCAACAAGGATGATGAGTGAAATCTCCATGGGTAATGGCATTCCCTTGGCTTGTTCCAAGCTTGGGGGAGTGCCCAGTATCTTTATCTTTTACCTTTTGTCTTTTAGAAGTCAAGTAGAGTCGTATCATGTCTAGGGAGGTTATTATATGAGATAGGTATGTGCATTGAGGTCTATCACCCCTTTGGTGAAGAATTGTATCCGTGAGTGTGGAGTCGTCTATGATGGAATATTAATGAGAAGTTTATCGGTTCCTTTTGCTGCACACGGTATTCTCTTCACGCAATTGACCTTATATGATGATTCTTATGGGGAGTATTGACCTTATGTCAGGTATGGCTATGAAACTTTATTTAATCTTGGCAAACATAGCTTTGGTCATAACAACAAGCATGATTTTCTTAAAGTATCAACATAGCGAAAACCTCTATGTTATTATGCTTGAAGTGTTATGTTGACAAGGAAGACAACTTGATGTGTTATGTTTATTTCAATGTTCATGCTTTATATTGCTTTGCATCATAGTCATCATCGATTGTCTGCTCTCTCAAAACCTTTGCTAGCCTAACTCTGTACTAAGCGGAATTCTGCTTGTGCATCCATACCCTTAAGCCAATACCTTCCATATGAGTCCACCATACCTACCTACTCGTGGTACTCCACTACCACCTCCTAAAAGTATATAATTTATGTGTTATCCTTAAAGGTTCAAAATCTTTTATTTTGTGCCTCTGTTTTAGCTCATGAGGAAGTAATAGCTAATTCATAGTCTTCTTGAGTTGGACGAGCTTCACCCCGGGATTGCATGTATAATGTGCAAACCCATAATACGAAAAGGAACTGGCATTGAGTGCGCCCGGCTTAAAAATAATATAACAAACAAACCCTCCTTCATGCTTTGTTCATGAGAAATCAGAAAACTTTGGCAGTGATAAACAAAGGAGAATAAGAGGATGTTATCATCCTCATAAGGGAGCCGTTCCTCGAAACTTGTCCAGTTCAAGAAGCAACTGAGTTATTTATTAGCATTCGTTGACAAATCATGCACCTCTCAAAACTTGTTTTCATTCTGTTTGATTTGAGGATAGCACATGAGTTTTCCCTACTACCCTAGAGAAGGGCCTATCTTTTAATTTTAAGTTGAGTCAGTTATTCCTACTTCCCTCTATTTCTCAAAGAGAGCAGACGTTTGATGTTGATAAGGATTCATTCATATAAAGTGTTGGGGAACGTAGTATTTTTAAAATTTTCCTACGATCACGCAAGATCTATCTACTAGATGCATAGCAACGAGAGGGGAGAGTGTGTCTACGTACCCTCGTAGACCGAAAGCGGAAGCGTTTATCAACGCGGTTGATGTAGTCGTGCACCTTCACGATCTGTCCCGATCTAGTACCGAACGTACGGCACCTCCGCGTTCAGCACACGTTCAGCTCGATGACGTCCTCGCCTTCTTGATCCAGCAAGACGGGCGAAGTAGTAGATGAGTTCCGGCAGCACGACGGCGTGGTGACGGTTGTTGATGAAGAACAATCTCTGCAGGGCTTCGCCAAGCACTACAGAAACTAGACGGAGGATAAACTAGAGGGTCGGGGTAGCCGGCACACGGCTTGGTGTATCTTGATGTGTCTTGGGTGCTAGCCCTACCCCTCTATTTATATGTTGAGCCCTGGGGTCGAAACTTGGAGCAAAACCCTCCTCAAAGTTGGTTTTGCCCGAAAGGAAAGAGTCCCACTCGGACTCCAGGGCTAGACGCCAGGGTTCCCGGCGTCTACCCCCTAGACGCCAGGGTTCCTGGCGTCTAGCCTCTAGTCTCCGCAAAACTTCCTTTTGCACTTTCCTAAAGCCTCGTGGGCTTTCCCCTTTGGCCCAAATAAAGTGTTCTCGTACCCAAACATTTCGGGAAACATCCGGAACCCCTTCCGGTGAATTCCGGAACCCTTTCGGAGGTCAAACACTATTATCCCATATATTAATCTTTATCTCCGGACCATTCCGGAGTTCCTCGTCATGTCCGTGATCACATCCGGGACTCCGAATAACATTCGGTCACCAACATACATAACTCATTTAATACTATATCGTCAACGAAACGTTAAGCGTGCGGACCCTACGGGTTCGAGAACTATGTAGACATGACCGAGACATCTCTCCGGTCAATAACCAATAGCGGAACCTGGATGCCCATATTGTCTCCTACATATTCTACAAAGATCTTTATCGGTCGAACCGCATAACAACATACGTTGTTCCTTTTGTCATCGGTATGTTACTTGCCCGAGATTCGATCGTCGGTATCTCTATACCTAGTTCAATCTCGTTACCGGCAAGTCTCTTTACTCGTTCCGTAACACATCATCTCGTGACTAACTCATTAGTCTTTTTGCTTGCAAGGCTTATTATGATGTGTGTTACCGAGAGGGCCCAGAGATACCTCTCCGACACTCGGAGTGACAAATCCTAATCTTGATCTATGCCAACACCACGAATACTTTCGGAGACACCTGTAGAGCATCTTTATGATCACCCAGTTACGTTGTGACGTTTGATAGCACACAAGGTGATCCTACGGTATTCGGGAGTTGCATAATCTCATAGTCATAGGAACATGTATAAGTCATGAAGAAAGCAATAGCAATAAAACTAAACGATCATAGTGCTAAGCTAACGGATGGGTCTTGTCCATCACATCATTCTCCTAATGATGTGATCCCGTTGATCAAATGACAACTCATGTCTATGGTTAGGAAACATAACCATCTTTGATCAATGAGCTAGTCTAGTAGAGGCATACTAGGGACACTCTGTTTTGTCTATGTATTCACACATGTACTAAGTTTCCGGTTAATACAATTCTAGCATGAATAATAAACATTTATCATGATATAAGGAAATAAATAATAACTTTATTATTGCCTCTAGGGCATATTTCCTTCATAAAGCTGCATTAAGATTTGTCATATCGTATCCTTGTTGACATTATCATTCGATAAGTAAGTTGTTTGTCATACCCAGTTAAGGCAAATATCTTCCTTTGTGTTAACATTTTCACTTCTTGCCTATTAACATGTTATTTCAAAAAGCTCCAATTAATCCCATCAAAATATAAGAGCAAAAGTTAAAACTATTTGTTGTTCTTTGACCAAAGAACATGTTTGCCACGATATAATGAGTTTCCTTAGCCCTACTTTCGAATATAAGTGTTATCACTCTTTCATGAGAACCTTATGAGTTGAAGATTGCTGCTGAGGATATTTGAGTTGGTGAAGAGACTATGATGCTTCTTGTCCGTATTCTATTTATCGACACTTCACTCTCTAAACTTGTGGACAGGTTTACCGAGTTCATATTCGCTTGAGGACAAGCGAGGTCTAAGCTTGGGGGTGTTGATACGTCCAAAATGCATCACTATTTTGTATCATAATTTATCCTTATTCATTGATATATTTCACGTTATGATGATGTTCTTATGTTGTTTTGGTCTATTTTACACAGTTTGCAACTTTCCGATACCGGAACAGCAGACGCAGGATTCAGCAGGAAAAAGTGGATGCTGAGTTGCTGAAGAAGAACACCTCCAAATTACCTGAAAATTGACGGGAGGTATTTTTCAGACGAATAACGAAGACACGCAAAAGGGGAGTCAGAGGGGGGCCACAGGGTGCCCAGGCGGCCTGGGGGCGCGCCC
>LR738712.1:803597090-803623153 GCA_902687465.1 Secale cereale
GGGGGGGGGGGGGGGGGGCGCCTGGAGCCCCTGGCCCACCTCTGGTCGCCCCCTTTTGTATATATGTTCTCCGTCCTCCGAAAACCCTAGGCACGGGACTTTTTACGGAGTTCCGCCGCCGCTTCGAGGCGGAAACCTACAGAGAAGAAAAAGGCATCTCCGGCGGGCAGATTCCGCCGGGGAGATCACCATCGTCATCACCATCATCACGGGCATCATCGAGATCATCATCAACATCATCCCCAACACCAGCACCATCTCCATCTTCATCCAAATCTCATCTTTCCATCACAACTCGTGTTGTAACTCGTACTACCTATCCTCTCTACTCCATCGGTGTTGATTACTACTTTGTGGTGAATGCTATTGAGTTTTGTTGGAGAAATATTATTATGTCCAGATTGTTTATCACATATTTATCCCCACTGATTGATCTCTTTTATGTCTTGTGAGTAGTTACCTTAGTTCTTGAGGACACGGGGAAAGTCTTGTTGTTAGTAGTCATAAGCTGTTGAAGTAATATGTGTTGGTTGATACTTAAGTTGCGTTGTCATTCTACTAGTGGTGTTGTGTGAGTCGAACACCCAACACTTCGCCTTATTAAGGACCTAGGATAATACATTGTGTATAAAGAATGCTTATGGTGGGTTGCCGGAGTGACAGAAACTGAACCCCAGTTCGCACGCTTTTGCATAAGGGAATAATGGATCCTCGATCGTATTGCTATGGTTAGGCTTTTGCCTTAAATTCTATCTTGTATTTGTGGATGCTTGCAAGGTGTTTAATCATAAGAGTGCATTCATCTTAGTCTAGAGAGTGCACTAGCATAGATCCACCCACTCAACACTTATCAACACATAACATAGTATCGATACGGAATATGGTGAAAGCACATGACTACCTCTCCCGTGTGTCCTCAAGAACGCTTTAGCCTTTATAAGTTCAGTTGCTAGGCCTCTCCTTTGCTAAGAAAGGATTGGGCCACTTGTTACTCTCAGTACCTTTTACATTACTTGCCTTTACATTCCTGTTGCTTATACCGAGAAAACCCCTAAAAGTTATCTTTCAGTGCTTGCAGTAATTTCTTGCTCAGAATCGCTTATCAATACCTTCTGCTCCTCATTGGGTTCGACACTCTTACTTATCGAAAACGCTGCAATAGATCCCTTACGGTTGAGGGTCATCAGACTCCCATGAACCTCTCAAAGGGGAATATATTGTGTAGAAATACGGGCCCCAGAATGACAATCTCGTCGACTAGATGAACTAGGACGTGTGTCATGATATTGAAGAAGGATGGTGGGAACACCAGCTCGAAACTGACAAGACATTGCGCCACATCACGCCTTAGCCTTAGTACGATTTCTGGATCGATCACCTTTTGAGAGATTGCATTGAGGAATGCACATAGCTTCACAATGGCTAATCGGACGTTTTCCGGTAGAAGCCCCCTCAATGCAACCGGAAGCAGTTGCGTCATAATCACGTGGCAGTCATGAGACTTTAGGTTCTGGAAGTTTTTCTCTGGCATATTTATTATTCCCTTTATATTCGACGAGAAGCCAGTCGGGACCTTCATACTGAGCAGGCATTCAAAGAAGATTTCTTTCTCTTCTTTCGTAAGAGCATAGCTGGCAGGACCTTCATACTGCTTCGGAGGGATGCCGTCTTTTTCGTGCAAACGTTGCAGGTCCTCCCGTGCCTCAGCTGTATCTTTTGTCTTTCCATACACGCCCAAGAAGCCTAGCAAGTTCACGCAAAGGTTCTTCGTCACGTGCATCACGTCGATTGAAGAGCGGACCTCTAGGTCTTTCCAGTAGGGTAGGTCCCAAAATATAGATTTCTTCTTCCACATGGGTGCGTGTCCCTCAGCGTCATTCGGAACAGCTAGTGCGCCGGGGCCCTTTCCAAAGATTACGTGTAAATCATTGACCATAGCAAGTACGTGATCACCGGTACGCATGGCGGGCTTCTTCCGGTGATCTGCCTCGCCTTTGAAATGCTTGCCTTTCTTTCGACATTGATGGTTGGTCGGAAGAAATCGATGATGGCCCAGGTACACATTCTTCCTGCATTTGTCCAGGTATATACTTTCAGTGTCATCTAAACAGTGCGTGCATGCGTGGTATCCTTTGTTTGTCTGTCCTGAAAGGTTACTGAGAGCGGGCCAATCGTTGATGGTCACGAACAGCAACGCCTTTAGGTCAAATTCCTCCTGTCTGTGCTCATCCCACGCACGTACACCGTTTCCATTCCACAGCTGTAAAAGTTCTTCAACTAATGGCCTTAGGTACACATCAATGTCGTTGCCGGGTTGCTTAGGGCCTTGGATGAGAACTGGCATCATAATGAACTTCCGCTTCATGCACATCCAATTAGGAAGGTTATACATACGTAGAGTCACGGGCCAGGTGCTGTGATTACTGCTCTGCTCCCCGAAAGGATTAATGCCATCCGCGCTTAAAGCAAACCATACGTTCCTTGGGTCCTTTGCAAACTCCTTCCAGTACTTTCTCTCGATTTTTCTCCACTGCGACCCGTCAGCGGGTGCTCTCAACTTCCCGTCTTTCTTACGGTCCTCACTGTGCCATCGCATCAACTTGGCATGCTCTCTGTTTCTGAACAAACGTTTCAACCATGGTATTATAGGAGCATACCACATCACCTTCGCAGGAACCCTCTTCCTGGCGGGCTCGCCGTCAACATCACCAGGGTCATCTCGTCTCATCTTATACCGCAATGCACCGCATACCGGGCATGCGTTCAGATCCTTGTATGCACCGCAGTAGAGGATGCAGTCATTAGGGCATGCATGTATCTTCTGCACCTCCAATCCTAGAGGGCATACGACCTTCTTTGCTGCGTATGTACTGTTGGGCAATTCGTTATCCTTCGGAAGCTTCTTCTTCAATATTTTCAGTAGCTTCTCAAATCCTTTGTCAGCCACAGCATTCTCTGCCTTCCACTGCAGCAATTCCAGTACGGTACCGAGCTTTGTGTTGCCATCTTCGCAATTGGGGTACAACCCTTTTTTGTGATCCTCTAACATGCGATCGAACTTCAGCTTCTCCTTTTGACTTTCGCATTATGTCCTTGCATCGACAATGACCCGGCGGAGATCATCATTTGGTTCCTCTTGATCTTCAGCAGCTTCACCCGTTGCAGCATCATTGGGCACATCGTCTGGTTCCTCTTGATCTTCACCAGCTCCCCCCATTGCAGCATCACCGTATTCAGGGGGCACATAGTTGTCATCGTACTCTTCTTCTTCGCCGTCTTCCATCATAACCCCTATTTCTCCGTGCCTCGTCCAAACTTTATAGTGTGGCATGAAACCCTTGTAAAGCAGGTGGGAGTGAAGGATTTTCCGGTTAGAGTAAGACATCGTATTCCCACATTTTGTGCATACACAACACATAAAACCATTCTGCTTGTTTGCCTCAGCCGCATTTAGAAACTCATGCACGCCCTTAATGTACTCGGAGGTGTGTCTGTCACCGTACATCGATTGCCGGTTCATCCGCGTGCATTATATATAATTAAGTGTGTCAAAAACCATTACAGAACATCATAAATAGATCATTAAGTGACCAAATTAATAGAAGTTCATCATCACATTAAAACCAAAGTACATACATATATAGTTCTCATCTAACAACATATAGCTCTCCATACACATCGAAACTATGTAAAACATTTCAATGCGAAAACAAATGCGATCATAATCGCAACCAAGGTAACAATTGATCCAACGGCATAATGATACCAAGCCTCGGTATGAATGGCATATTTTCTAATCTTTCTAATCTTCAACCTCATTGCATCCATCTTGATCTTGTGATCATCGACGACATCCGCAACATGCAACTCCAATATCATCTTCTCGTCCTCAATTTTTTTTAATTTTTCCTTCAAGAATTTGTTTTCTTCTTCAACTAAATTTAACCTCTCGACAATAAGGAGCATCTTGATCTTGTGATCATCGACGACTTCCGCAACATGCAACTCCAATTCCATCTTCTCCTCCTGCATTTTTTCCAATTTTTTCTTTAAGGAAATGTTTTCCTCTTCAACTAAATTTAACCTCTCCACAAGAGGGTCGGTTGGAATTTCCGGTTCAACTACCTCCTAGACATAATAAAACATCTATGCATGTCAGGTTGGTCGGCATAACTATCATAAACACTAAAACAAATAGTTATAAATTAAAGATAATATACCACATCTGAATCGTAGACAGGACGAGGGCCCACGTGGGCGGATATCAAAACCATCGCACTATATAATAACAAGCAATAATAAACGTAAGAAAATTAGACAAATATCTATCTAAAGCAATAATAACAAGCAATAATAAAAGTAAGAAAAGCATGGACATAACAAGAGGCTCACCTCGGTGGTGCCGGTGACGAGATCGGCGGGGGCGATCGACGGCGGCGAAGACGGGGACGGGACGTGACGGACCGCTAAACCTAGACAAATCTTGGAGAAAATAGAGCTTCGAGAGGAGAAAAGCTTAACTACTGTGGCTCGGGCATTCCATCGAACACAATGTGTGCATAGGAGCTGAGCTAGAGCAACACTAACCCCTCTCCCCCTCGGCCAGAAAAAAAACCAGAGCAGTGTGCTCTGCTCTTGCGCGAGGGGGTATATATAGGCACCTCATTGGTCCCGGTTGGTGCTACGAACCGGGGCTAAAGGGGTGCCTTTGGTCCCGGTTCGTAGCACCAATCGGGACCAATGGTGGTGGGCCAGGAGCAAGACCCATTGGTCCCGGTTCGTCGCTCTAACCGGGACCAAAAGGTCCAGACGAACCGGGACCAATGGCCCAGGTGGCCCGGCTGGCCCCCTGGGCTCACGAACCGGGTCCAGTGCCCCCATTGGACCCGGTTCTTGATTGAACCGGGGCTAATGGGCTAGACAGGCCAGGACCAAAGCCCTGTTTTATACTAGTGTGACTTGATTGACTAAACGATCAAGCTACAGATCACAAATCGAAGCGTTAACCGTCGTCTACTGCGCGATTTGTTCTCTGTTCAGATCGATCGAAGGAGTTGGGCTAACAGGCTGAAGGCTTGTACGTTTATGTGAAGAGTGGGGCTGGGCTTCTGTGCGTCACAAATTCTGAAAATTTTGTTACTATTTGTGTAGGTATTAGTTGGGCCACGCCTGGGGCAACAGCCCCAGTTACCCCCCTCATTCTGCAGCAATGCAAAGGTTTTCTGAAGAAGCTGATAACTCATAAATTTAGTCATATTTTTAATGTTCGGGTAGACTTGGAAAATCTAAATATTCCAGATTAATAGTGACATGTAACGACCCGAATCTGATAAGATTCGATGTCTCTGTGCTTACCGTGCTAGTCCCTGGATCGACTCGCTAGCACACACAGTACATAGGAA
Source organism: Secale cereale (assembly GCA_902687465.1). Lineage (NCBI taxonomy): Eukaryota > Viridiplantae > Streptophyta > Magnoliopsida > Poales > Poaceae > Secale > Secale cereale. The sequence continues at coordinate 803,602,493 of LR738712.1, forward strand.
TATCAAAGTAACAAGTGCATCATTTACTATAACGTATGATCCAGAATATACAAAGTATTACAAACTGAGTAGCACATAGCTAACTTATTCAATAATAATAGCGGAAAGGTAGCATAATAAACGATGAGTCCATCAATGCCCACTGGAGAACATGTTGAGTGAAGACTCGCGACCCTACTGTATCTCACTGATCATCTGCAAATCCTGCAACATGATAAGTTGCAGCCACAAAGGGTCAATACATTGAATGTATTAGCAAATCACACAATATGATATAGCAGACCTACAGCAACAAGCAAAGTATGAAAAAAAACAAAACACTCAAGTTCACTTGGAGAAGGAAATCTTCACCTACCTCCACTAAATGAATTCATAACCGCCCCTGATATACACCCGCCCAAGATAACCCAAAGATTCTAATAAACATGACAAGAACTTCAGAAAGGGTCTCAAGTGCGCTCTGTCAGTGGCGCATTCTCTAGGAACAATAGAGCGCTCTGCCAAGGACGCATCCACCTGATTTAAGTTCCGAAAACTATACCTCGCCTCAAGTGCGCTCTGTCAATGGCGCATTCTCTAGGGACAATAGAGCGCTCTGCCAGTGACGCATTCACCTGGTTAATAATCCCGAGCCTACGGCTATAAACACTCACCACTTTCAGGGATCACTCGACACATGCCAACGTCTACCATAGCAAGTTGATCACACCATCACATAACACAATCAACATCAAAACATGGCAACACGAGATACACATATCAAGCCAAACATTTATCATAGCATAGAACCACACTTGCATAGCATAATATAGGATGAGCAAAATAAAAAGTGCAAACTTGCCTGGAACGGTGTTGAAGTACTCTAACGCTTAATTCCGGTACGCTTGACACTCCGGACAATCTATACGATAACGAAGGCACCGATAAATAAACCGTACCCACATGGTTCACAATAAAGTAAACAACAAAGAATTCAAATAAAACTCAACTAACAAAACATATCAGTAGGTAAATAGTATCTACATGAAACTAGGATCACAATGCAAAAAGAATCAACTGATTTGGATCTACGGTTTAAAGGATATGGCCTTCGGAAGTTTGAATTCAAATTTCTATAAATTCAAATTTAAACATTGCAAACATATGAAAATTTGGTTCTACAATATTCTCCTGGTCTCTACCAGTACACAGAAAAAAGAATCAGTGAATTTGGAATTATAGGCTAAAAGATATACCTAATTGAACATTGGATATAGAATCTGTCAAAAATAAACTGCGCCTAAAATAGATTTCTTTGAAGAACGCTGTGGCTGTGGATGTGCCACGTGTCAAGGCGTGAGTGGATGGATGGTGTTCGTTGCTTTGTCTAAACGGAGGACGGCCGCAAATTACTGCATACCGTTTCGAGAAAAAAAAACAAAGCAAGATCTAATCCACGCCGTCCAACGGAGATCGGACGAACGGGGGCGGCTCACCGGAGAATAACAGAGGCTGGGCGCCGGAGTTGAGGAAGAGGCGCGCGACGCGGCTCGGGCTTGGAGCGTACGCTCGCTGGAGAGGTCCCCCGGGCTCGGTGACGATGGGACGATGATCGGAGGGAGGCGACTAACTCGAAAACGACCTCGAGGATGACTGGAGATTCATCCCGCGACGGTGGTGACCGGCTGGAGCGGCCGCGGTGGCTTCTACTTCAGGCGGAGGTCCGTGCAGTTGCTACGGTGCTTCCCTTCAAGAACCAGTAGGTGAGGGAGATAGAGGAGGTCAAGGGGAAGAGAATAGGGCTAGAGGAGAGGTTGAGAACCTCCAGTGGCGTTGGAATCGAGTGCGGCAGAAGCTTTGGGCGAAATAACTCCGGCGAGATCTGGCGACGGCTCTCTAGGGCACGGGAGAAAGCGATTTGACAAAAAATCGGCAGAGGAAGGATTTGGGATGTTATATAGGGCGTCATCTCGTGCGTGGAGTACAGGGATCCGTCGAATCGATCGATCCGATGGTGGCTGGGTTCGGCTGCTGTAGGTGTTCGTGATGAACACGGGGAGGAGAGGGATGACGTGCGGGCCCGCTCGGTCAGCGGCAGAGGCAAGCGAGGCTGCGGCGCTGCGGGACGCTGGGCTTCGGGAGCCAGGTGGGCTGCGGGCGACGGGATTGCTGGGCCACAGGCTAGCTAGCTGGCTCGGCCGCTGGCTGGCTGGCTGGCCGGCTCGCTGTTTTTTTTAAACACAGCTACAGCAGCAAAAAAAACAAAACATACTAAAATCCAAATAAAATATATAGACTCATAATAAAATATATACTAAAAATATAAACTATAGGAACAGTAGTTCCTATTCCAATGAAATTTTGAAAATTCATTTTGATGCAATAAGCCACTCAAACAGCAATAAACACACAAATAAAATATTTTGTTGTTTATGAAAAATACAAGAACATATCAAATGAATAGGAAATAATATTCTGGACATTATGAACATTTTTAAAATAGGGGAGAAGTCATGTTATCTCCACTCCAATAAATTCCCTTTAGTTGCATAATGTTTTGAATATTCAGAAAATTTCAAATATGCATAGAAATCATGATGACAAAGAATGATCCTACTAACATTCCAAATTTGAGAAATTTGGGATGTTACAAATCTACCCCCCTTAGAATGAATCTCGTCCTCGAGATTCGAGTTGGCTAGCAAGGTTAAAGATGGGAACTTGACATAATCCATATTCCAAAATATCGAGGCTGACTCATTGCATATTTTCAAATTTCTCTTGACATGACTAAATATGATGCATCAATACCGAAAGAACGGTCACAATACTTGATCTTGATTAAGAATCTTACCAAAACTGGTGCATTATCTGGTCTTCCTACCCTCGTGTGATTCACATGACCACTCTCGAAGTGATCATTCTCGTTATCTCTAGAGTTTCCATTGTCATGACTCATGCTCTTTAGCTCAGGACAGTTTGTTGAATAGTGTGCTGGGTTTCTGCATCTGTAGCAAAGTAACTGGCTTAGGTCCTTCTTTGTGGGCGTCGAATGGTCGTGGTCGTTGTTGCCATTCCTCTGACCATTGTGGTTGTGTCCATTGTTGTTGTGATGATTATGCCCATCATGGTTATGACCATTATAAGTGTCCACTTCATAATCATAGTACTCAGAAGATGCAGACGAATTATGGTGCTTCTGTTGTTCTCCATAATGGAACTCCGTGTCCCTTGCCTTCCTCTTGCGGTTCTCCACTTGTTGAAACTTTCCTTCAAGTACAATAGCCTTATCAATAAGCTCCTGACAATTGTCGAATGTTGCCACTGTCAACTGAATACTCAACTCATCATCCAGTCCTTCAAGAAACTTCTCCTGTCTAGTTGCATCTGTATTAACATCATTAGGGGCATAGCGTGCAAGATTATTGAATTCCTCCACATATGCATTCACAGTGCGACCTCCCTAACGCAAGCTGCGGAATTCCTTCTTCTTCAGACTCATGGCACCAGCAGACACATGTGCGGCAGGAAAACCTGCCTGAAATTGTGCCCAAGTGATACTAGCAATAGGATAAGTGACCAAGTAATTGTCCCACCATGCTGCGGCTGGTCCTTCTAACAAATGCGAGGCAAACTGCACTCTCTCTGCATCAGTGCAACCCACTGTCTCCAAATTCCTATTGACTGAGCGGAGCCAATCATCAGCCACAATAGGTTCAGGGGTACTAGAAAACGTCTGAGGATTCAACTTCAAGAAACGAGTAAGGGCATCAACTGGGGGTGGTGGTGGATTATTGTTGTTGTTGTTCTGGTTCTGAACAAGTAATTGGATCAACTGAGTCTGTCCCTGAAGTAACTGCTGCATATACGGCGGTATGTCATTGTTGTTGTTGTCTCCTGAACCACTGCCTCTAGAGTTACGCCTCGGCGGCATCTGATGGGTAAGTAGGGGTGAGATATAGACAGAATTAGGTCTAAGGGAAATACTACCCATATGCTCATGCTAGCAACAAAAACCAAACACTAAATTCACACAATTCACCCAAGCTATCCTAAAGTAATCACATCAAAATAGAACATAAGATCAATCAAAGCACCCAATTGCATAATACAAACAATCCACGAAATATAACAACACAAAAAGCAATGACCAACCAAACATATATATAACATATCACACAACACAAGCAAAACCTACAGGTAAGGTCATATCCACAAGAGATATGATCTCATCATGCTAACGCAAATCGTTTATCGAACACAACATAGGAATGCTGGTCTGCCAACTGAACTCTTTAAATAACACTAATATAAATCCAAGGGTCATCTATATTTGAAAAGTAGAGATATGAGCACAAGAGTATGAACTAACAAGTAGACAACAAGTGGTAAAGTAAGTTTTTCACTCCTATGGCTTTTCTAATCCATTTTCTAGGGTCACGACCTACAGTCAACACACTGCTCTGATACCATCTGTAACGACCCGAATCTGATAAGATTCGATGTCTCTGTGCTTACCGTGCTAGTCCCTGGATCGACTCGCTAGCACACACAGTACATAGGAATATCAAAGTAACAAGTGCATCATTTACTATAACGTATGATCCAGAATATACAAAGTATTACAAACTGAGTAGCACATAGCTAACTTATTCAATAATAACAGCGGAAAGGTAGCATAATAAACGATGAGTCCATCAATGCCCACTGGAGAACATGTTGAGTGAAGACTCGCGACCCTACTGTATCTCACTGATCATCTGCAAATCCTGCAACATGATAAGTTGCAGCCACAAAGGGTCAATACATTGAATGTATTGGCAAATCACACAATATGATATAGCAGACCTACAGCCACAAGCAAAGTATGAAAAAAAACAAAACACTCAAGTTCACTTGGAGAAGGAAATCTTCACCTACCTCCACTAAATGAATTCATAACCACCCCTGATATACACCCGCCCAAGATAACCCAAAGATTCTAATAAACATGACAAGAACTTCAGAAAGGGTCTCAAGTGCGCTCTGTCAGTGGCGCATTCTCTAGGAACAATAGAGCGCTCTGCCAAGGACGCATCCACCTGATTTAAGTTCCGAAAACTATACCTCGCCTCAAGTGCGCTCTGTCAATGGCGCATTCTCTAGGGACAATAGAGCGCTCTGCCAGTGACGCATTCACCTGGTTAATAATCCTGAGCCTACGGCTATAAACACTCACCACTTTCAGGGATCACTCGACACATGCCCACGTCTACCATAGCAAGTTGATCACACCATCACATAACACAATCAACATCAAAACATGGCAACACGAGATACACATATCAAGCCAAACATTTATCATAGCATAGAACCACACTTGCATAGCAGAATATAGGATGAGCAAAATCAAAAGTGCAAACTTGCCTGGAACGGTGTTGAAGTACTCTAACGCTTAATTCCGGTACGCTTGACACTCCGGACAATCTATACGATAACGAAGGCACCGATAAATAAACCGTACCCACATGGTTCACAATAAAGTAAACAACAAAGAATTCAAATAAAACTCAACTAACAAAACATATCAGTAGGTAAATAGTATCTACATGAAACTAGGATCACAATGCAAAAAGAATCAACTGATTTGGATCTACGGTTTAAAGGATATGGCCTTCGGAAGTTTGAATTCAAATTTCTACAAATTCAAATTTAAACAGTGCAAACATATGAAATTTTGGTTCTACAATATTCTCCTGGTCTCTACGAGTACACTGGAAAAAGAATCAGTGAATTTGGAATTATAGGCTAATAGATATACCTAATTGAACATTGGATATAGAATCTGTCAAAAATAAACTGCGCCTAAAATAGATTTCTTTGAAGAACGCTGTGGCTGTGGATGTGCCACGTGTCAAGGCGTGAGTGGCTGGATGGTGTTCGTTGCTTTGTCTAAACGGAGGACGGCCGCAAATTACTGCATACCGTTTCGAGAAAAAAAAACAAAGCAAGATCTAATCCACGCCGTCCAACGGAGATCGGACGGATGGGGGCGGCTCACCGGAGAATAACAGAGGCTGGGCGCCGGAGTTGAGGAAGAGGCGCGCGACGCGGCTCGGGCTTGGAGCGTACGCTCGCTGGAGAGGTCCCCCGGGCTCGGTGACGATGGGACGATGATCGGAGGGAGGCGACTAACTCGAAAACAACCTCGAGGATGACTGGAGATTCATCCCGCGACGGTGGTGACCGGCTGGAGCGGCCGCGGCGGCTTCTACTTCGGGCGGAGGTCCGTGCAGTTGCTACGGTGCTTCCCTTCAAGAACCAGTAGGTGAGGGAGATAGAGGAGGTCAAGGGGAAGAGAATAGGGCTAGAGGAGAGGTTGAGAACCTCCAGTGGCGTTGGAATCGACTGCGGCAGAAGCTTCGGGCGAAATAACTCCGGCGAGATCTGGCGAAGGCTCTCTAGGGCACGGGAGAAAGCGATTTGAAAAAAAAATCGGCAGAGGAAGGATTTGGGATGTTATATAGGGCGTCATCTCGTGCGTGGAGTACAGGGATCCGTCGAATCGATCGATCCGATGGTGGCTGGGTTCGGCTGCTGTAGGTGTTCGTGATGAACACGGGGAGAAGAGGGATGACGTGCGGGCCCGCTCGGTCAGTGGCAGAGGCAAGCGATGCTGCGGCGCTGCGGGACGCTGGGCTTCGGGAGCCAGGTGGGCTGCGGGCGACGGGATTGCTGGGCCACGGGCTAGCTAGCTGGCTCGGCCGCTGGCTGGCTGGCTGGCCGGCTCGCTGTTTTTTTTAAACACAGCTACAGCAGCAAAAAAAACAAAACATACTAAAATCCAAATAAAATATATAGACTCATAATAAAATATATACTAAAAATATAAACTATAGGAACAGTAGTTCCTATTCCAATGAAATTTTGAAAATTCATTTTGATGCAATAAGCCACTCAAACAGCAATAAACACACAAATAAAATATTTTGTTGTTTATGAAAAATACAAGAACATATCAAATGAATAGGAAATAATATTCTGGACATTATGAACATTTTTAAAATAGGGGAGAAGTCATGTTATCTCCACTCCAATAAATTCCCTTTACTTGCATAATGTTTTGAATATTCAGAAAATTTCAAATATGCATAGAAATCATGATGACAAAGAATGATCCTACTAACATTCCAAATTTGAGAAATTTGGGATGTTACATGACATTATCAAGCACCCGATGGCCCTTGGGACCATCAAGAAGAACCTAGATTCTGCTTCCTACATGATTTTGCAGCTGATGTCAGGCTGAATTTTAACAATGTGATAACTTATAATCCTCGAGGGCATGCAGTGCATGATGTGGCCATTCAACTGAATAAAATGTTTGAGTCTAGATGGAGGACAGTTGAGAAGTTGGCTAGTGCTGCCACTAAGCCACATGTTGAGGTTGATAGGGCCGACTCAAAGAGGAGAAAGACTGAAAGACCGTTCTTGTCGTAGTTTTGTCACGACAGATGCCCTTGCGAAAGGACTTAGGTGTGCAGCCATCGCAACGTAGGTTAGCTTGAAGGGGTTGAACGGGACAAAGGACACAAGGTTTACCTAGATTCGGCCCCTCGCAACGAGGTAAAAGCCTATGTCCTGCTTCTAGTTGTATTGCTTGGATATCGGTTACAAGGGAGCAGGATCGCTTCACTTAGCTATCGATCAATTATTTCTTTAGTTAACATGCTGCTGGGTCTCGCCTTTATATACACAGGTCGAGGCTCTGGTGCTTACAAGAGTCCGAATGAGACCACACAACATGACCAACACGGTTTCTAAGTCGCCTTGCCTTACCGAGCAAGTCACCATCGGGCTGCTTAACACCCCGAGTCTTGGGCCTCCACCAGACCCGCCTCTTAAGCTGCCACCTATCTTCATACTTATTTTCTTGGACCTTCTTGGGCCTTCTTCATATTAAGTGGCCAACGGTGTAACTCGTTCTTTTCTGGGCGGGTCATACCTCGGGGTTATATCCTCAACATCAGGCTCCAGATTGATTTAAACTTGTTCAGGGGCGAAATCAGGCCTGGGGCAACTGGGGCGGTAGCCCCAGGCGTGGCCCAACTAATACCTACACAAATAGTAGCAAAATTTTCAGAATTTGTGATGCACAGAAGCCCAGCCCTAGTCTTCACATAAACGTACAAGCCTTTAGCCCGTTATCCCAACTCCTTCGATCGATCTGAACAGAGAACCAATCGCGTAGTAGACGACGTTTGACGCTTCGATCTGTCATCTGTAGCTCGATCATTTAGTCAATCAAGTCAAGCAATAAAAAAATCCCCCACTTGATCGACAAGAGAGAAAGCCTCGCTTCGCTCGAACGGAGCTCCCATGCCCTGCGCCGCCGCCGCCATCAACACGCGATTCCCCGCCGTGCCGGCCGCCGGGTCCAGCGTCCTGACCACCCACCTCTTATTCCTCTATATCTAGTCAAGTTTCTAAATTGCAGCGCAGGCACGGAGGCAGCCAGGCCAACACACACTGCCCAGTTCATATGTAGCCCATCTTCTAATTTTACTTTCCCTATTTTCTTTATATTAGTCAAACTTACATTTGTATGCTATATTGAGCATGATCAGGGCCGTCCAAGGGCCTGTGCGGGCTGTGCGACTGCACAGGGTCCCCAAATTCCAAGGGGCCCCCGATTTTTGGGCCAGTGTCTAGTGTATTTTTCGTGTTGGGCCCTTTTATCACAACTAGCACAGACTTAGGCCTGCCCAGCTAGTCCCTGTCTCTCTCAAATTGGGCCGGTCCATCAATCTCCCAAAATACGCCTTTCCTTAGTCCCGATCGACACAGCCCGCAGATCGCGATCTATCGATCTAGCCCCGTGCGGTCTTGATACGTCCAAAACGTATCTATAATTTCTGCTTGCTCCATGCCACTTTTGGGTGATATTGCTATGATATTCATACACTTCCAGACACTTTTGATCATATTTGGACTAACTTACTAATCCAGTGCACCCCAGTGCCAGTTTCTGTTTTCGGCTGTATTTGTATTTCAGGTTTTCACGTTACGAGAACTGCCAGGAAAAATCCAGAAAAATTATATAAAAAATCAGCGTTTCGGAAACTACCGGGCGTCCGAAGGACAGCCGGGGGGGGGGGGGGCACCAGGGCTCCAGGCGCCCTGGCGGCGCGCCCCCCCCTGGGCCGCGCCGGGGGGGCGCCTGGGCTCCCCGAAGCTTCCCCGATGCCCCCCTTTGGCATATATTTAAAGCATCCTCCGAAACCCTCAGAACAGGAACTCTTTTCGCGATCCCATCTCTCTTCCGCCGCCGCCGCCGCTTCCAAGATCGGGAGCACCAGGAGAACTCTTCTCGGCACCCTATCGGAGGGGAGGATCACCACCGGGAGCTTCTCCACCACCATGGACGCCTCCCGGATGACTCGTGAGTAGTCTCCCTTGGACCATGAGTCCATGACCAGTAGCTATGTGATGTTCTCCTCCCGTTCTTGTGCTTCACTAATTAGTCCTCGTGAGCTGCCCTACATGATCGAGGCACATATGTAATCCTTATGCTGTTGCTATGTTGAGTTTGCTGGGATCCGATGGATTATGAGATTATGTTCAGATTGATCTTGAGTAATATATTTGATTTACCTCTTTTCTATTTATGTTCATAAGTAATTCTTGCATGTTCTCCGTTGTTATTTATTGCTTTGGCCAAGTAGTAGGTAGTGACTCCAAGAGGGAACGTTATGCTCGATTGTGGGTTCATGCCCCTCGATGACTAGCTTGAGTGACAGAAACATGAGTCTAGGGGATGTGATGTTGCCACAAGGGGGAAAACAACGGTGCTTGTGCCCGCGGGTGCAAGGATTTTTTACTTTACGCAAAGTTCTTTTAATGCAGTTGTCTGTTGCTTTGAGTTTACACTATGGGTGGGACTCGCAACTTAATACCAGTGAGATGTTCTGGATAGATATCTCAAGGTGGATGATTAGTAGTAGGCATTGATGGATTTCGGTCTACTTACTTTGGCGTACCGCCCATGCTTTGAACCTAAACCTTTCTTGCAATGTAGTCAGCATTGGTTTGCGTTCGTGGTCCTGTCAATTGCCCAGCTGTAATTTGTTTACCTCACATAGCTGTTTTATCGTCTTTTGGGAGAGAGACATCACTAGTGAACATCATGAGACTCCGGTCCATATTACCATCATTGATCACATCCGCTATTTACTTTTCGCTATTATTTACTATTGCAAACACTATCTACCACTACTATCATCTGCTTTTAACCCTTTGTGAACTACAAGGCCGGAGAGATTGACAACCTCTCTGTACTCGTTGGGAGCAAAGTTATTTGTATCTGTGTGCAGGTCCACGTTGATTGCTAATCCGCGCCGTTAGCAGTTGACACCTACTTCTTGAACCTAGGAGTCTCTGGGGATTCGATCCTTGGCATCTTTGCTAAGGGAAAACACTTCCACAACACTGCATCTTTCACCTTCCACTTGGGGTAACAAACGAGGGGTTAGAGGCCCATCAGGTCTGCTCCAAAGAGGAAAAAGGGCCCTCACGGAGGTGAACCGACGAAGTGCGGCGGCAGCGGCGGCGCACGGAGACGGAGCGTCATTGTCACTTTGCTTCATGCCCAGAGAAACAACCCGCTGCAGTGCTCGCATGAAGTATTCATTCCACAGTTTTCTTTGTCGCCGGTATCCGAGGCCTAGTGAGGACGTCCCCGATTTGTCCACAAGGTCTGCTCAAACTGATTCCGGATTCCCTATCTAATTTAGTATTTTGTCCTGTTGAATGATTATACTAGTGAGTATATTGTGTGCATACGCTTCAGTTTATCAATCCATTTGTTTAGATAAAATATATAGTACTACTAGGCTAGTTGACCAAGTTGTCACACATCAAATTCCAAGCTAGTTGCTCGTTTAAAATTCAGAGTACATTATTTTTGTATTGGTACTGTATAAGTCTATAATTTATGGAGTGTTTGAATTCATCCTTTTTTATTTTTATAAGAAAACATCTATTCTAGAATTTTTAGGCCTTATTTTGCATTTCGCACCGGGCCTCCGAATTCCTGGAGACGGCCTTGAGTGTGATGTATTTGCAAGCGTTGGTGATATTAAGATTATACAGTGCTATCAAAAAAATGAGGAAACGCAAGGGCTACTACCTCGTGGTCTTCTTTTTAATGGTATAATATGTTTCTTTTTCTTTTTTTACTAATTTCATACGAACAATTGACTTAGTCTATGTCAATTGTCTTGATTTTAGATATGCGATTTTATGTTTGCAGGTCCTGATCCTTCTACTATTGCTGGCGAAGAAATGATGGCCTCGGATTAAACAAGTCTTCACTAATTAGGTACCAAACCATGTTCGCAACAATGCAATTTGGTAAACTATTTGTTTTAAGGAATTTTCCTCTCATGATAATAATGGATTTATATTTCAGTTTAAATGTGAATATGTGGCAAACTTCTAACGCACATTGGTGTGTGTGGGAGTATTTGGATTATATTTAGTCAGTTAGTTTTCTTAGATAATTTTTTTTAGATAGCCAGTTCATTTTAGCCCAAGGCTTTGAGAAATCCTGGTTCCGCATCCGAACTTGTTCATGTCAATCTTCATTGCTTCATCTGGCGAGTCATCTTTCAAAGACTTAATCTTGAAATAAACACTGTAACCCGCCATGACGTCACACAAAGTAAATTCATAAAAACCCATCACATCACAATGGATATTTTGCATTAACTAGCCATCTGAGAATCGAAGCCCTCGCACTGTTGAGATAATCATGGTGCCTCCTCGATTTCCGCCCACACCATTTCACCGTTTCCTTATAAATAGACACGGAGAGCCCATATTTTCCCTTTTTACCACTACCTCTCTCTCTCCTTCTTCCTCCTCGCGTCGTCTATGGCCGCTGGAGTTCTGTTGCCCCAATCGACCGTCACGAGCAAATCCGTCCAAGCCGATGCATCAACCTGACCGGACTAGAGAACGGCGGCGTACTCCCGCCCTTCATCCACACCTCCAGGTACTCTTTTTACCATTTCTCAGATCCACATTAAATCAATCCTGCTTATAGGGTTCGTCGGAGTTCTTCAGAGCCCGACCTGGTGCGACCATCTATTGCTTTAGAGCACACAATCTGTCTTAAAAAGCAAAACAGGAGTAGGACGGTGGTAGTTTTTTTCCTTTATTCATACTCTGAACAGATCACATCTACCTGATAAACCAATGCTCTTTGTTTGGTTAAGGAACTAACTATCACGGAATGGAATGGTTCCATTCCAGAGGAATGGGTCGGTTCCATTCCTGTGTTTGGTAGGTGCAAAAAAGTAGAACGGGTTGGTTCCATTCCATTGTTTGGTTTGGAAGAATGGAGTGAAAAATGTAATAACAGAAATTCAAAAATTCGGCATCATTTCAGTGGTATTTGCAAGAAAATAACATAGTAATATATATTGACATAGAACACAATTTTCAGCAACAATATCATAAGGTAGCAAGTTCACTTGGCACATCCAAAAGCAATCAGCCAGTACATGTCTCTCACATACAAATAATCAAAGCAAAGTGCACTACAACCATACATGTTCACATGACAAATATCCAAAAGCATGCTATTTCATTTGCTCATCTTGAGCATCTTGACCATCTACGGTGATACATCTACAAAGTGCTCCCCAAGCCATCCTTTTTCTTTTGCTCATCTTGACCATCTACAATGATACGTGCTATAAAAAATATGCCTACCAATTACTTCTAACCATGGATCTAGACAACAATATATGGAAGAAATTGAGGAAGAACATTGCACACACAGGAACATAGATCTGTTCATCAATCCAATATGAGCATCAGCAATGTATATACAGAGAAGGGAAATGGAACCGTACCTTGCCTCCGTAGCCAGCCGCCCTACTAATTCGTCGTCGCTGCCTGCTAGGTCGCGGCCGCTGCCTGCTAGGTCGCCCCTGCCGCTGCCTCCTGCTAGGTCTTTGATGTCACTGCCTTCTAGGTCGCCGCCAAGCCGCTGATGCGTGCCATCGCAAGTGAGAGATGACGAGGAGGAGAGGAAAGCCGGCGCCAAAGAGGTGCGTGAGGGGTGGGGCTGAGAGAGGTGCGGGAGGGTGGCCGATCAAGAGGGAGGGAGAGATGTGGGAGGGTGGCGGTGCTGAGAAGGCAGACGGGGGAGGATAGGGCTTGGGTTCGTGCGAGGGGAACGAGGCCCGTTCCCTGTCGTCCACTCGAATCGGAGGTATGCCTCGGTTCCGCATATAGAGCGAATATGATCTTTTCTAGGACCAGTGGGTTCTGATTCGATCTGCTACCTAAACGTGGGAATAGGCTCTCGGGACGGGATGGACCCATGCCATTCCATCCCGTGACATCAACTGAACATACCCTAAGTCGCCAATGGTGTAACCCGTTCCTTTCTGGGCGGGTCATACCTCGGGGTTATATGCCCAACATTAGGCCCCAGATTGATTTGAACTTGTTCATGTAAATCTTCATTGCTTCATCTGGCGAGTCATCTTTCAAAGAATTAATCTTGAAATAAACACTGTAACCTGCCATGACGTCACGCAAAGTAAATTCGTGAAAAACTCATGACATCACAACGGATATTTTGCATTAACTAGCCATCCGAGAATCGAGGCACTCGCACTGTTGAGATAATTATGGTGCCTCCTCGATTTCCGCACACACCATTTTACTGTTTCCTTATAAATAGACAAGGAGAGCCCATATTTTCCCTTTTTACCCTTGACTCTCTCTCTCTCTCTCTTCTTCTTCCCCGCGTCGTCCGCGGCCGCTGGAGTTCTCCTGCCTGACACGTCTCCAACATATCTACTTTTCCAAACACTTTTGCCCTTGTTTTGGATTCTAACTTGCATGATTTGAATGGAACTAACCCGAACTAACGATGGTGTTATTTTTTTGCAGAATAAAAGTTCTCGGAATGACCTGAAGATCCACGGAGACACATTTTGGAAATAATAAAAAATACTGGCGAAAGAATCAGCATCAGGGGGCCAACACCCTGTCCACGAGGGTGCAGGGCGCGCCTACCCCCTAGGCACGCCCCTGCCTCAAGGGCCCCCTGGGACTCCACCGACCTCAACTCCAACTCTATATATTCACTTTCGGGGAGAAAAAATAAGAGAGAAGGATTCATCGCGATTTACGATACCGAGCCACCGTCAAGCCCTAATCTTCCTCGGGAGGGCTGATCTGGAGTCCATTCGGGGCTCCGGAGAGGGGAATCCATCGTCATCGTCATCATCAACCATCCTCCATCACCAATTTCATGATGCTCACCGCCATGCGTGAGTAATCCCTTCGTATGCTTGCTGGATGGTGATGGGTTGGATGAGATTTACCATGTAATCGAGTTAGTTTTGTTAGGGTTTGATCCCTAGTATCCATTATGTTCTAAGATTGATGTTGCTATGACTTTGCCATGCTTAATGCTTGTCACTAGGGCCCGAGTGCCATGATTTCAGATATGAACCTATTATGTTTTCATGAATATATGTGAGTTCTTGATCCTATCTTGCAAGTCAATAGTCACCTACTATATGTTATGATCTGGCAACCCCGAAGTGACAATAATCGGGACCACTCCCGGTGATGACCGTACTTTGAAGAGTTCATGTATTCACTAAGTGTTAATGCTTTGGTCCGATACTCTATTAAAAGGAGGCCTTAATATCCCTTAGTTTCCAATAGGACCCCGCTACCACGGGAGGGTAGGACAAAAGATGTCATGCAAGTTCTTTTCCATATGCACGTATGACTATATTCAGAATACATGCCTACACTACATTGATGAACTGGAGCTAGTTCTGTGTCACCCTATGTTATGACTGTTGCATGAGGAATCGCATCCGACATAATTACCCATCATTGATCCATTGCCTACGATCTTTGCACATATTGATCTTTGCTTAGTTACTTTTCCGTTGCCACTGTTACGATTGCTACAAAAACTGCTACTGTTACTTTTTCCACCGTTACCGTTACTTCCATACTACTTTGCTACTAAATACTTTGCTGTAGATATTAAGTCTTTCAGGTGTGGTTGAATTGACAACTCAACTGCTAATACTTGAGAATATTCTTTGTCTTCCCTTGTGTCGTATCAATAAATTTGGGTTGAATACTCTACCCTCGAAAACTGTTGTGATCCCCTATACTTGTGGGTTGTCAAGACCATTTTCTGGCGCCGTTGCCGGGGAGCATAGCTCTATTCTTTGAGTCACTTGGTATTTATATCTGTTGATCACTATGAAGAACTTGAAAGATGAAAGAACCAAGATTTTTCCGTCAACTATGAGGGGAGGTAAGGTACTGCCATCTAGCTCTGCACTTGATTCACCCTCTGTTATGAGTAAATTTGCGACACCTACACCTGCTATTGATTCTGATATGTCGCATGTTATTAATGATGCCACTTCTGCTATGCATGATACTTATGATGAAACTACTTCTATGCTTGATAATACTATGCCATTAGGTGAATTTCTTGATGAAGAACTTGCTAGGGCTAGAGAGAATGAAATTATTGAAACTGATAATATTGATGAAAGAGATGATGAAGATTCTCCCCGTAGATATGAATTGCCTGATGTGCCTAAGGGTTATCTTATGGATGAAGAAACTTCTAGAGACATTTTTGCTTGCAAAGATAGATATGATCTTAAGAAACTATTAGCTAAGCTGAAAGAAAAGGCTTTGAATGCTAGAATGAAATATGACCCTGCTTTTGCTACTTCACCTATCTGTATTTCTGATAAGGATTATGATTTCTCTGTCGATCCTGAGTTAATTACTTTGATTGAATCCAATCCTTTTTATGGCTATGAATCTGAAACTTTTGTGGCAAATCTTACTAAATTGAATGATATAGCCACCCTATTCAATCATGAGGAAAAAATTCGTTACTACTATATCCTTACGTTATTCTCGTTCTCATTAAAGGGTGATTCTAAAACATGGTTTAATTATCTTGCTCCTGGTTGTGTGCGTAGTCCCGAGGATATGATTTATTACTTCTCTGCTAAATATTTCCCCGCTCATAAGAAACAAGCTGCCTTAAGGTTAATATATAATTTTGTGCAAATTGAAGAAGAGAGTCTCCCACAAGCTTGGGGGAGGCTTTTCCAATTACTTAATGCTTTGCCTGATCATCCTCTCAAGAAAAATGAAATACTTGATATCTTTTATTAACCGATGCTTCTAGAGACCACCTGGATAGTTGTGCTGGTTGTGTTTTCACGGAAAGAACCGTTGAGCAAGCTGAATTGCTATTGAATAATATATTGAGTAATGATAGTGATTGGACACTTCCTGAACCAACTCCTAAGACATCTCCGAAAAAAGTGGCATTATATTTCTCAGTCCTGAAGATATGCAAGAGGCAAAGAAATCTATGAAAGAAAATGGTATTAAAGCTGAGGATGTTAAGAATTTACCACCTATTGAAGAAATACATGGTCTTAATAACCCGACACGGGTAGTAAATGTAAATTCTCTCTATAGATTTGATGAAGGTGATATCCCTCATAATAAGTCTGCTAGCCAATGCTTTGATGAGTTTGATAATTTCATTGTTAAACAAGAAAACTTCAATGCTTATGTTGGTAGACAATTGAAACGTAATGCTTATATGGTTGAACACTTGAGTGATTATATGTCTAGAGTTTAAGGTGACCTTAAACTTATTAGTAAACATGCCTCTATGGTTACCACTCAGGAGGAACAAGTGCTTAAAGCACAAAATGATTTTTTCTCAATGAATTAAATAATAAGAAAAATGATAATGCTATTAGAGTTATGACTAGAGGGGGTAGAATGACTCAGGAACCTTTGTATCATGCAGGCCACACTAAGAGAGTTGAGCAAGATTCTTAGAGAACTAATGTTGATGAACATAGTCCTTCTAAGAAGAAGAAAAAGAAAAATGATAGGACTTCGCATGCTTCAAGTGAACCTGTTGTGACACACCTGAGAATCCCAATGATATTTCTATTTCTGATGCTGAAACACAATCTGGTAATGAACATGAACCTAGTGATAATGATAATGATGATGTTCATGTTAATGCTCAACCTAGCAATAACAATGATGTAGAGATTGAACCTGCTGATGATCTTGATAACCCACAATCAAAGAATCAAGGTTATGATAAGGGAGACTTCGTTGCTACGAAGCACGGTAAAGAAAGAGAACCATGGGTTCAGAAACCCATGCCCTTTCCCCCTAAACCATCCAAGAAAAAGGATGATGAGGATTTTGAGCGCTTTGCTGAAATGATTAGACCTATCTTTTTGCGTATGCATTTGACTGATATGCTTAAAACGAATCCTTATGCTAAGTATATGAAAGATATTGTTACAAATAAAAGAAAGATAACGGAAGCTGAAATTTCCACCATGCTTGCCAATTATACTTTTAAAGGTGGAATACCAAAAAAACCAGGAGATCCAGGAATACCAACTATACCTTGCTCCATTAAAAGAAACTATGTTAAAACTGCTTTATGTGATCTTGGAGCCGGTGTTAGTGTTATGCCTCTCTCTTTATATCGTAGACTTGATTTGAATAAGTTGACACCTACTGAAATATCTTCGCAAATGGCCGATAAATCAACCGCTATACCTGTCGGTATTTGTGAGGATGTGCCTGTTGTGGTTGCAAACGTTACTATTTTAATGGACTTTGTTATTTTTGATATTCCCGAGGACGATAGTATGTCGATTATCCTTTGTAGACCCTTCTTGAATACTGCAGGGGCTGTTATTAATTGCAACAAAGGCAATGTCACTTTTCATGTTAATGGTAATGAGCATACGGTACACTTTCCGAGGAAACAATCTCAAGCAAGGTTGTCTGAATTGCAATTTTGAATCGGACCGGAGCCCCAATGTTAGGATCGCAAATCGTAGAATCTTCACTATCAGGATCATAGAAACGTAGATTCTATGAAGTAAAGTCGTAGAATCATAGGGGTTAGTTTGGATCGTAAGGTCGTAGAATCGTATAACAGAATCGCGATTCTGACAACCTTGATCTCAAGTCCAAAGTATCAATTCTATTGGAAAAATTTCAACGATCACTATTGGAGGTTTTGAATTCCCTCTTCCTACTGTCAAGAAGAAATATGATATTCTTATTGTTGGGGACATGCATATCCCCATTGAGGTAACATAGTGTTATTCGAAATTTCTCTGGTTTCATGTTATTCGGAAAGAGTTTGTTAACAAGACTTGATCAACCTTGTTAGTGGATTCCTTTTGATGAGCATGAGATGGATGAAGTTAGAAAGCACAACTCTCTGTACCCTCTTTCTACTTTCTGTTATTTAGATAAAATAAAGAAAAAACAATATTTTCTATCTGTTTTCTGAATTATCCTTGCAATAAAAATACCCCGACAATAAGAGTTCTCCAAATGTCCTGAAAATGAAATATGATTTTTTCTAGAATATTTAAGAATTTCTGGCACTGAGAACACACCAGGGGGACCCACCATTTGGTCACGAGGGTGCAGGGCGCGCCCCCTGCCTCGTGGGCCCCACATGGACCCCCTCCACTTATTCCAGCACCCACTCACTTCGTCTTCCTCCAAAAAAATCCTCCCATAGCTCAAACCCGTGTTCTACCTCATCTTGCTGCCATTTTTGATCTCCTTGCTCAAATCTCCATTCACAAAACTGTTTTGGGGGAGTGTTCTTCAGTATGTGACTCCTCCAATGGTCCAATTAGTTTTTTTCTAGTGCTTTATTTATTGCAAATTTTTGCTGCTAATGTGACCCTATTCTTGAGCTTGCATGTCAAATTTATATGGTCCAAAGTAGCTTTAATGCATGATATAGCCTCTAGTCACTTATCTGAGTAGTTGCTATCAATCTTGTTGAGTTCGGTCCACTTTTATTTTGAGTCTCTAAAATTTCAGAAATTTTTCGGAGAAAGAAAATGATGAAGAGATGGTTGAGGGGCTCTCCGAGCCTAAGGTCGAAGGATAAGCAGAATGAGGAGAATAAAAAGCCCAAATACAATCTTCCTCGCACTAGGAAGTTCGGCCATGCGAATGGCCTTGTGATACGTTCTTGAGAGCCATCGAAATTTACGATGATTTTTATTACTTGGCTGAGAATGCAGGCCTCAGCGACTTCCTCCACGACCAGCGCGAACAGTATCTCCTACTTACTAATATTTTTGTGAAATTTTCTTAGTTCCATGCTAAGAAATCACCACCTTCAGTGGAGTTTCACTTATATGATGAAGTTAAGGAGATGTCACTCCATGATTTTTGTCGGGTCTGGAAGATACCCTTTGTGGGTGATGGCTTCTCGCCCCTTGTTGGTTACCCCAAGTGGAAGGTGTGAGATGTAGTGTAGCGGAAGTTTTCCCTTGGCAAAGATACCAAGGATTGATTTCCCCTGAGACTCCCAGTTTCAACAAGAAGGTGTCAACTGCTAACGGCGCCATATATTAGCAATCAACGTGGACCTGCACACAGATACAAATAACTTTGCTCCCAACGAGTACAGAGAGGTTGTCAATCCCTCCGGCCTTGTAGTTTACAAAGGATCAAACGCAAGTGATAGTAGTGATAGATATTGCTGCAATAGTAAATAAAAGCGGAAAGTAAATAACGGATGTGATCAATGATGGTAATATGGACCGGAGTCCCATGATGTTCACTAGTGATGTCTCTCTCCCAAAAGACGATAAAACTGCTATGTGAGGTAAACGAATTACAGCTGGGCAATTGACAGAATTATGTGCGCAAACCAATGCTAACTATGTTGCAAGAAATGTAGAGGTTCAAAGCATGGGCGGTACGCCGAGGTAAGTAGACCGAAATCCATCTGCATCTACTACTAATCATCCACCTTGAGATATCTATCCAGAACATCTCGCTGGTATTAAGTTGCGAGTCCCACCCATAGTGTAAACTCAAAGCAACAGACAACTGCATTAAAAGAACTTTGCGTAAAGTAAACAATCCTTGCACCCGCGGGCACAAGCACCATTGTTTTCCCCCTTGTGGCAACAGCACATCCCCTAGACTCATGTTTCTGTCACTCAAGCTAGTCATCGAGGGGCATGAACCCACAATCAAGCATAACGTTCCCTCTTGGAGTAACTACCTACTACTTGGCCAAAGCAATAAATAACAACGGAGAACATGCAAGAATTACTTACGAACATAAATATAAAAGAGGTGAATCAAATATATTACTCAAACACAATCTGAACATAATCTCATAATCCATCGGATCCCAGCAAACTCATCATAGCAACAGCATAAAGATTACATAGGTGCCTCGATCATGTAGGGCAGCTCACGAGGACTAATTAGTGAAGCACAAGAACGGGAGGAGAACATCACATAGCTACTGGTCATGGACTCATGGTCCAAGGGAGACTACTCACAACTCATCCGGGAGGCGTCCATGGTGGTGGAGAAGCTCCCGGTGGTGATCCTCCCCTCCGGCAGGGTGCCGGGAAGAGTTCTCCTGGTGCTCCCGATCTTGGAAGCGGCAGCGGCGGCGGAACAGAGATGAGATCACGAAAAAGAGTTCCCGTCTCGAGGGTTTTGGGAGACGGTCTAAATATATGCCAAAGGGGGGCATCAGCGGAGCCTCGGGGGGCAGGCGCCCCCCCC